>BSBK01009544.1:797500-1255000 GCA_027943335.1 Chamaecyparis obtusa
CATTATGCATCCAGGACATCAGGCTTTTAGATGTATGTCTCCTATGTAAAGAAAGGGATTCCATTCAGTCTCTTCTGGAATGATGAAGTTGTGTAGATACAGCTCACAAAGCAAGTTCTGTTGCCAAACATGAAGGGTCTGATATTTATCATAAAATTCTTGGGTTTCCCTAAACTTGGAGTTTTTATCCTTGATAGTCATCATCAATTGGAATAAGATAAATTTCTCTTGCAATAAAATGACATACACTCTAGGAGGAGGTCTGCAAGCTATGATTTGGTCAGCCAATTTTAAGGCATGATCCATCTTTTGTTTATGTTTCTCTATTTTCTCTTTCAATTCTTTTATTTCCTCTTTTTTATCATCAATCTCTTTTTGCATCTTTTTCCTCTCTTCTTTCCACAAATTTTTCTTAAATATAAACTGAGTGTATAGACTGAACATAATAGACTATAGAGTAGGTGGGCCAAACTCTTCTAATTGAGTCTTCAGTCTTTTCTTTGTACTATGGGCCTGCTCTAAGTAGTTAGTGAACCAAGTTCTCCTAAAAGGTACTATAGCATTCTTAGAAAAAGGATGAGTTGATGGTTGAGGCAACTGAGGCTCTTCCTGATTACCTTCTTGAACTGTTTGATGACTTTCTTTAGGTTCACTCTGATGCGTGGGAGGCTCATTATCAAATGAATCATTTAAATTCAGAGGAGATTCTGTAACATTCAATTGAATTGGGGAATTATCTGAAACATAATCAACATGGGGTTCTGTAGCATGCTTTTCTAATAGAACAGCTTGACTATCTGGGGAAACCTAGGGAATTTATCTCATCTGAGAACTTATCCTCAAGGGACTTTTTGTTACCTCCATAATTCTATTTTTGACAGTTTTCTTCAGTCTCTCTACTGCAGGAGCCAACTTCCTTTTCTTACTTTTTGAAACTGTAGGGTTTTGGGGTTCTTTCTCATGAACTAAAGTTCCTTCACTAATATTTTTTTTTCCTTTCTTTTGGGAAGAGGTAGGTACATTGTCCTCTAGAGTAGGGGAAGGTTATTTTTCCTTAATAATCTCAGGTTCTCTTTCTTGGGTAGTTGTTTTAGCAACTAGCTCAAAGGGATTTTCACTCTCGTGAGCTGGTTGTTCAATAGGTTCATCTTGAGGTTTCAAAGTTTTGACTTGAGCAAACTCATCCCATGCCAAAGGAGACACATCTCTAAGAGATTTTTCAACTAGTAATTTGACTAGGACATTGTGTGAAACATTTTATTTTTTTCCTTTCTGGGTTTCTTCAGCACTAATGCTTAGCATATTATACAAAAAAATTGGAATGTTTAATGGAAAATTATGCCTGATATAGCTAAGCAATTTAAAATGGTGTACATGAAAATGGGAAAACCTTCCTTCACATGTGAGGTACCTTATAATGTATTATGCCAACTCATTTAATGGAGTAGGAAGTGACATGCACTTGCAACCCTATTTGTTCACCTCCAATAGAGGGTCTGAAGGAAGAGTGAACTAACCTCATGTCAACCTAGCATCATGTTCATTGGGATAATGCTCCCCCATTGTGGGCAACCCTGTCACTTCTGCAATGCATTCCTTCATTGCCAAAACTATTAAACCCCATACATTTGCCTCTCCTTCTTCAAATGTGTTCATAAATTTAGTAGCTACTTCCTCATCAAAATCTGTTAGCTTTAAGAAACACCCAAGCCATCCATAGGCATGGAATCTTCAGATGACTTCCACATCAGTGAGAAGAATAGTATGGACGACTAGCTCATGACGCATCAATTGTCCCCCCATTATTTCAAATTCCTTCTATAATTTTCCAATTTAAAATTTCTTTCTGCTCTAAAATTCCCAATTTCTTAATTCCTCTTGAAATACCCTGAAATTATGCTCCAAACTACACTTCAAACTACAGCTTTCCTTTCAATCTCTTTGTTGCATTTTTTTAAAATGAGCGATAATGACACTTTACGACAAGGAATTATGGCTTTAAATGCAATTAAATTTTACACAACTTGATCATGTCAACTTAGGGTTATGTCAATCAAGAATCAGGGATAATTTGGGAATTTAGGTACAATACTTGTGCGAAAAATAAAAGGACTTAATGAAACTATTGGAGATTTTCCAGCAAGCCAATGTTGATTGTATGTTTATCATTGATGACAACATATGGTAAGTAGCATGCATGGAAGACTTATGCAGTAATATTTTAGTATATGTAGCATGAACATGGTATCAACATGATATCATGGGCATAGAGGTTAACTATTAGTACAGACAGTTATATAGTAGCTTGTGTCAGCAGTGTTCCTGACAGAGTTACAGGCAATGTTCTGTGAATGATTGTTTGTATAGTTATCATGGAGCCTTGCGCACTTGGATATATGATGAAGACATGTTAGTAATGTTTCAGTCATGGACATAGAGTCTGATGATCTGTAGAAGTGAAGTTATGCAGTCTCTATTCACCAGTAGTAGTTTACTGTGTTTGTTCAGAAGAGATGACAGAGATTATATTGGTTCTAGAGTTGCACCTATCATTTAGGTATGCGCCCTTGGATTAGAGCTTGGAGAATAGTTAGTAATGTTTGGTTAAGAGTGCATGAGTCAATTTAACTTGAGGAGAAAGATCCAGTTATTTTGGTAGAGCCGACAGTGTGTAGTGTGCGTCTACAATTATCTTATTGGATAGGTCCCAAAATGTGTTGCGTGCTTAGTAGAGCTGACTAAATTATTATTGGAGTTTGTTATGGTTTCTCTAATATGATTTCAAGATGGTTCTAATAGGTCGACTTGATTATATCATTTAGAGGAAAGATATTTATAGGCAGTCATTTGTGATTGCTAGAGTATGGTTCAGAGTTGATTATGAAGAGCAGAGCAGAGTGTGTGAAGTGTTGAGCCATCAAAAGAAGGTCTATGTGACCAAGTAAATTATTTGTGCTATCCATTGGAACTGATCCAGACAGTAGGTCAAAGCACAATTCACAAAGATCCAGATATAGTATGTATCTATTATTCAGAAGGTTGTAGCCTTCGTCCATTAGAGCAGTGTGCTCTTGGATAGTGCGTCCTCACCCCTAACATGGTTAATTGTAAAAGACTCCTAGCAGGGTCCGATCCTTGACCAAGTCTATTGTACTAAATATATTGTAAAGCAACTCCTAATAGGGTTAAGGATCTTGTAACAAGGATCATAATACACTAGTGCAGAATATTAGTGGGTGTCAATTCCCATCGGGGTTTTTACCTATTTGGGTTTCCCCGTAACCAAATATTGGTGTTGTGTTGAAGTTTTCTTTCATTGTGTTTATGTTTTATGTTTAAATATACTTAATTGGATAAAGAATTGAAACTTTTAGATAACTGATTCACCCCCCCCCCCCCCCGCTCAGTTATCTGTTGGGATTATTCCTAACAATTGGTATCAGAGCCAAGTGCCTCGGAGAGAAATTTTAACAGCTTGAGGTTGATTAGATGGCATTCTTCAGAAAAGAAAGTCCTAAGTTTGATGGAGAGAATTATCTTGATGGAAGAACAAGATGGTGACTCATTTGCAATGCATTGCTTTTGAAGTTTTTGATGTAACTATCAAAGTAGTCAAGATCCCTACTTTAGAAGACCTTGAAAAGGATGATGCTACTGAAAAGCAAAAGGAATTGTTTCATCAGAATGCAATAGCCAAAGAAGCCCTTATCAATGCCCTATTTGATAGTGAGTTTTCATAAATAAAGAAAGTAGATATAGTCCACAAAATATAGAAGTACCTAGAAGACATATTTGAAGGAGACAAACAAGAAAAGGATGCGCACAAAAAATATGGAAGAAAAGATACAATGCATTAGAGATGCTACCTGAAGAAAACATCAGAGCTTACAATCAAAGGATCAATGAAGTAGTTCATGGTAAGAAATTTGCAAACACTTCTGGTAATTTTGATGATGATAATGAAGAGAAAACACTAGATGATTTCATTAATATGATTGCCAAAATAGAAAAGAAAGGAAAAGGAAATTATGAAGGTCAATTACCATTTAAATTCTTTTCATGTAATACGATTGGTCACTTTGCATCCAAGTGTCCTACAAGAACTAGAAAGTTCAAAAATGACTATAAGCCAAAATACTCTAAGGAATGTTACTATGTTGGAGATGGAGTTTCAAATGATGACTCAACTAAAGAAGAAATTGGATTCATTGCCATTATAGAGAAAATGAATAATAAGACAGACCATGAAGATGAGAAAGAGGAACAAGAGCTAGCATTGATTTCACAAACTGATATAAGAATAGACTGGATTATAGATAGTGGTTGTTCACATCACATGACAAGTGATAAAGATAGATTTGTTCATATGGACAAATATAATGGTGGCATGATTAGATTTGGAGATAACACTCCTAAACCTATCGTTGGTAGAGGAACCATCACCTTGGATGGAAATAATAGTACTGATGATGTTATTTATGTCGATAGTTTGAAACATAACCTACTAAGTGTTGGGTAGTTACTTGACAATGGTCATGTAAAGGATAAAATAGTGTATGGGGTCCTAGAACAATGGTTTGCACATAAAAGAGACCCCAAAGCCAATATTTTACACTTACATGAAATTGTATTGATGTAGAAAGTAAATATAGATGATTCATATTGAAATTAAGAAATAAAGGTACTTACCTCCGAAAAAGAATCGGCTAAAAACTCTGTCAAATGATCTCAAAAATAGTTGATTCACGTAATCCTAAACCGAAACTACGAGATCTACAAAACCCAAAAATATTTTTCCCAGATATGATCAGGTTGACTTTGACCTTTTAAAAGGTCAAGGATGACCTCAGGAAAATGAAGGTCGACTTTGACTTTGTTCATGAATCTCAGAAGTTCTGCGAAAAGGGTATCCAAATCTACTCTCAAATCCAAAGTTCTGCACCTATACCTGCAAGAAAAAGAGGGTTTTTGGTTGTTTGTTTGGGGGGGTTTGCCTCAGTCAAACCCCAATTTAGGAATTAACCTTGAAATTGAATTGAAATTGCTGGAATAAACAAAGTAAATGGAATAATTCACCTTGCTTGAGTTGAAACCCTTGTGGAGGATTCGAATCCTTGAATCCACAAGAATGGATGAATGTAGAATCACATGTAGGGTGTCTCCAATCAATTGTCTTTAGATCTTCAACACCAATCTTGAATGGATCTTGAACTTGGAAAAGGCTTGAATAGAAAATGGATGAATCTTCAACAAGAGAGCTCCATAGAGCTTGGATCCTTCAATGGCTGCTAATGGATCTCCTTGATGAATTGGATGCTTGAATGCTTGAATGCTTGAATGCTTGATCTTCTTTCTTGAGAGCTTTGAGAGATGGATTGCAAAACTTGATGTGAAAATGAAAGAGGAAGGCTCCCTTTTATAGTGATCTAGGGCACAAGAGGGGCCTCGTAGAAAACAATAATTAAGGGCCCATGGCACAAAACTCTAGAGAGGTGCACATGGAAAGGGAATTAAATTAAAGTCTTGACACAAAACTCTAGGAGGGGACCACCCTTAATAAATAAATAAAATAATTATTTAAGAGCCTTGTTACAAAATTCAAGGTAAGGCCAACCCCAAAGTTAATTTGAGCATTAGGCACAAAACTCGAGAAAGGCTAATCTCCAATAATAAATTAGGAATATTATACAAATATCAAGAAAGGTCCACCTCAAATATTAATTTGAGAATTCGATGCTTAATCTGAGAAATAGTGGCCTCGAAGAGGGAAAGTGCAAGATTTTGATGAGATCCTAAAATTGGAAGCTAACAATGAAGATCCCAAACCCTAGGGTCAAGGTCAAGGTCGACCCTGACTAGGTCAGGGTCAAGGTTGACCTTGACCTAAAAAGGTCGACCTTGACCTTATGGTCAAGAATCTCAGGTTCACAGTTCAGGATGGAAGAAAATGCTAGTAAGAAGTGGAAAATGGGGCAGAACAAAGGGAAAAACTAGATCCAAATCGAATATCCATTCAAGGCATTCGACATGACCCCAAACCACTTACTCGGAGGGCTAAACGCTCTTACCATGGAAGTGCTTCCATTTTAAGATGATAAAGGTCATAGATTGGAATTCAATGGAAATAAGTGCATCATTAACAACAAAAAAGGAGAAATAATTGCATCAGGATCAAAGACTAAAGGTAATGTTTTTCAGCTCAATCCAGAAGCAAGTTGTTTTGTTGCTAAAGTAGATGACATTTGGTTGTGGCATAAAAGACTATGTCATATCAATTTTGATATCATAGTAAAGATAAGAAATGTAAAGGCAATAAGAGATCTACCTAGCATAGCAAAGCCATTTGATACTGTATGTAGGGAATGTGTGATGGGAAAGCATGTGAGAAACTCATTGATGTATGATAAACTTCAAGGCTAGGTTTCACACCCTCCAAGAGACTTCACTTGCCTCCTAGTATCCTATTCCTCAATAAGATCTTCCAATAGGCTTAGATCATTAACTAAGACCTATTAAAACTCTTCTTATAAGAGTCAATCTCTAAAAATTTCACCTTGAATGATCAACACCCTAGTTTTGATTCACTTCTCCACACTCACTTAGAAGGCTCTAAGTGCCAAATCTCCATAAACATGCTCAAAAATTGTAGGGGTCTTCTCCGTCATGAAAAAATTCTTTTTCTTGCCCATTTGATCCATTTTTAAATGGTCTTCAATCATCTTCTAACCGAATTCCATGAATCATCATGAATTGACCTTAAAAATAGGCCTATTCTAGTAGCCTTCACCAGTCCATTTTTCCCCCTTTTGGAATTTTTTTCCCAAACAACTCAAAAAACTAAAACTTGTTTTGGATACCCTTTTAAAACTTTCATAAATGTTCTGGGTCTGAAAGTGACCATACAGGGGCTTCCTACAAACAAGGACAAGAGGCCTAATAGTTTTTAGGACTGAACTGTGGTTTTGATAGCAAAATTGCTCAAACCAAATCCTAAATGATTGGTATGGATTATATCTTCACAAAATGTCTAGATATAATGTTTACCTTCATGAAAAATTCTTGGAGCAGTATGGAACCATACAACCATGCAATGTTTCTTCACTCTTTTAACCTCTAGACCTCTAACCAGGCTGCACAAACTCGCCTGGGGCCTAGCATATAAAATAGTTCCTCATGCTTTCACACTTCCTAAATCCTAAAAATATATACAAAAATTACTCTTCTACCACTTCCATCTATCATGAATTATTATCCATGGTTAGATTTCATGGAGGAGCCATGACTTCCTAAACTACTCAAAACACTAGCAAATTAGACACCTTGAACTAGATTGCTGAAAACTAGAAGATAGATGACCTCAAAATGACTAAAACTTCAAATGAAAAATTTCATAAACAACATATAGAACACTAATCCAGCACTATTTTTATTTTTTCAGTCCATTAATTATGGTTGTCAACACAAAAACACCATAAATTCACTGTAAAATGCTTGCAGAGCTCTATTAACTTTCTCTAAACTATTACAATGCATGATGAAACTTGGTGTTCGAGTCTTAGGTATAATTAGATTCCATTTACTTCATTTTAGGGCCTATTTTCCATAGCATAACCATCCAATAACTTAGGGAATCCAAAGATACCCGAATGGCATGCACTCTTTTGCAATAATTGCAAAATTGAAGACAACTTCTTCTCAACACTTGGCAACTTTGTCATGTGCCTCAATCCTATATTCTAGGACTCATAATCTCCTATGTTTCAAGGATCCAAGGCCATTTATGACCTTATGGCATCTTTACATTAACAAATATGTGTTTAGAACACATTAAAGACTCTCACCTAAGCCAAGCTTCTAACTTAAGAAATTAAATAAACAACTAACAAAGGCTATTATTGTGACCTTAGTCCTAATGACTAACTCACCTATCCAACATAGAAAGAGACCTTCTAAGGTCCTAAAACAAATTAAACTAAGCTCTTAACTTGGATAGATTCAAGTACAAGCCAGAATTAACTATCTAATGGAGGTTAGCCTAGGTGCTCCTGCACCACTCATTTAGGAGCAAGCACAATTCAGCAGGGAACAAGTTAGATCTGATTCATACATACCTATGTGGTCCAACTTAAACAAGATCATACTATGGTGAAAGGTATTTCATTTTTTTTGTTGATGACTATACTAAAATGATGTGGGTTGTGTTCTTGAAAGACAAGTCAGAAGCATTTGAGAAGTTCGAAATATTCAAAGCTAAGGTTGAGAATGAATCTAGACTAAAGATAAAATGTTTGAGATCGAATAGAGGAGGAGAATTCACCTTTGATAGATTCTATGAGTATTGCGAAGAACATGGCATCAAGAGGCAGTTGAGTGCACCTAGAACCCCTCAACAGAATGGAATTACAGAGAGAAGGAATAGGATCATCCTTGATACAACGCACACCATCATGATTGAAGGAAAAGTTGCATACACCTATTGGAGAGATGCAATCAATAAAATAGTCTATACCATCAATAGAATTCAATTAAGGCCTAGTGTGGACAAAACACCATATGAGCTATGGTTTGGTAATGTTCCCATAGTGAAATACTTCAGAATTTTTGGAAGAAAATGGTACATCAAGAGAGATGAAGCAGTAGGCAAGTTTGATGCAAGAAGCGATGAAGGTATTTTCCTTGGTTACTCTACTAAAAGTAAAGCTTATAGATGTTTCAATTTAAGATTGAAAAATATCATTGAAGGTGCTCATGTTAAGATTGATGAAAAGTTTATGGTTCAAGAAAGATATCATGATTACTCACCCATGATTGAAGAAGAACCCAGACCCTCCACTAGTGAGATAGTTATTGAAGAAATGTTTGACATTATTGATGTGTTATTCAATGACCCTGAGACAAGTGAATAAGAAACTCCTAAGGAAGATGAGACAATATCACCTAAAGTTCCAAAGTTTACATCTAGAAACCATTCCAAGAAAGACATCATTGGAGATCATAGCGGCAAAGTCTTAACAAGATCACAAGCAAAGAACTCAGCTAGCAATGAGGTGGTATGTTTACTATCTCATATTGAACCTTTAAGTGTTGAAGATGCATGAAATGATTCAGATTGGCATGATGCTATGAAAGAGGAACTAGATCAGATTATCGAGAATGATACTTGGGAATTGGTCCCAAGACCTAGTGATAAAAATGTGATTGGAACAAAGTGGATATTCAGAAATAAGATGAATGAAGATAGTATAGTAGTGAGGAATAAAGCAAGATTGGTATGTAAGGGATATGTGCAAAGAGAAGGTATTGATTATTCAGACACTTTTATACCAGTAAGTAGGTTAGAAGCTATTAAGTTGTTTTTAGCTTTTGCAACATTCAAAAACTTCAAAGTTTATCAGATGGATGTTAAGTCAACGTTCCTGAATGGTGAATTAAAAGAAGAAGTATATATTGAGCAGCCAAAAGGATTTACCCTATCAAACAGACTTGATATGGTATGCAGATTGAAGAAAGCCCTCTATGGACTTAAGCAAGCCCCTAGAGCTTGGTATGAGAGACTTGATGGATATCTAACAAAGATTGGATTCAATAAAGGAGCAGTAGATTGTAACCTATTCATAAGAGAGACATCTGAAGGACTACTACTTGTAGCTATATTTTTTGATGACATTATCTTTGGAGGTAATGACAAAATTAGTGCTAAATTTGCTAAGGAGATGCAGAGCGAATTTGAGATGAGCATGATTGGACCTATCAAGTACTTTTTAGGATTGAATGTGTAGTAGACAAAGAAAAGTACTTTTATTAATCAGTCCAAGTATGTGAAAGAGATATTGAATAAATTCAAGATGGATGATTACAATCCATTAGGGACACATATGATAACTAGATGCAAGCTTACAAAAGAAGATGACTCACCAGTAGTAGATATGATTGGCAAACTCATTTATCTTACTCAAACTAGACCTGATATTTCCAATGTAGTTGGCATAGTTGGAAGATTTGCAGCAGAGCCTAAACAAAGTCACCTCATGGCAATAAAAAGGATATTTAGATACTTTCAAGGCACTATAGACTATGGTCTATGGTATCCTAATTCAGAAAATGTTGAGCTTCATGTGTATACTGATGCAAATTAGGTAGGATGCATTAATGACAGAAAGAGTACATCAGGTGGAGCAGTGTTTCTTGGTGATAGACTTGTCACTTGGACAAGCAAGAAACAAAATTGCATTTCTCAGTCAACAGCAGAAGCGGAGTATGTTGCAGCAGCCCTGACTTGTTCTACAATTGTTTAGATCAAGAAGATGATAAAGGATTTTGGAATTCAGATTGATTATCCTATTGTTATTCACTGTGATAACACTGGCACTATCAACATGTCGAAGAACCTTGTGATGCATGCAAAGACAAAACACATTGAGATCAAGTATCACTTCCTAAGAGAGAAAGTAGAGAAAAAGAAGTTAAGCTAGACTATGTGAGTACCAAAGATCAGCTAGAAAACATATTCATAAAGCCCTTGTCAAAGGGTACTTTTGAGTATCTCAGGGAGAAGTTGGGAGTAATTCCCTTCCTTGATTCTACCTAGAAGAAAGAAGAAAGAGCATCAATACTTAGGGACTGATGGATGGTTAACTACTCTACCTCAGGATTAGTACCAATGTTTAAACTATTTGGCACCCTTTTCCATTGATTTCAAAGGGGGAGTAATATATAGTCTGAAAACAGAAGTAAAAAGAGGAGTAATATACTAAGGGGGAGTAGAATTCAGTTAGGCAGCAGTTCAATTGAAGAAATGAAGAATGTTGAGGAATATTGCAGCAGATGGAGGATTCATCTTTGGGGGAGTTTTGAAGAGGAAATGGAGAATGTTATAAAAGAAATGTTCATTTGGATTGGTGGAGTTTTTCATTCCATATGTTTCCGTCAATGCCAAAGGGGGAGATTGCTGGAGATTTTCCAGCAAGCCAATGCTGATTGTATGTTTGTCATTGATGACAACATATGGTAAGTAAAATGCATGGAAGACTTATGTAGTAAGCTTTTAATATATGTGGCATAGACATGGTATCAGCATGATATCATGGGCACAGAGGTTAACTATTAGTACAGATAGTTATATAGCAGCTTGTGTCAGCAGTGTTCCTGACAGAGTTACAGGCAGTGTTTTGTGAATGATTGTCTGTATAGTTATCATGGAGCCTTGCATGCTTAGATATATGATGAATACATGCTAGTAATGTTTTAGTCATGGATGCAGAGTTTGATGATCTGTAGAAGTGAAGTTATGCAGTCACTATTCACCAGTAGTAGTTTCCTATGTTTGTTCAAAAGAGCCGATAGAGATTATATTGGTTCTGGAGTTGCACCTATCATTTTAGTATGCACCCTTGGATTAGAGCTTGGAGAATAGTTAGTAATGTTTAGTTAAGAGTGAATGAGTCAATTTAGCTTGAGGAGAAAGATCCAATTATTTTGGTAGAGTCGTCAGTGTGTAGCGTGTGTCTACAATTATCTTATTGGACAGGTCCCAGAATGTGTTGTGTGCTTAGTAGAGCTGAGTAAATTATTATTGGAGTTTATTATGGTTTCTATAATATGATTTCAAGGTGGTTCTAATAGGCTAACTTGATTATATCATTTAGAGGAAAGATATTTATAGGCAGTCATTTGTGATTGTAGAGTATGGCTCAGAGTTGATTGTGAAGAGCATAGCAGAGTGTGCGAAGTGTTGAGCCATTAGAAGAAGGTCTATGTAACCAAGTAAAGTATTTGTGCTATACATTGGAATTGATCTAGATAATAGGTCAAAGCATAGTTCACCAAGATCTAGATGTAGTGTGTATCTGTTATTCAGAAGGTTGTAGCCTTTGCCCATTAGAGCAGTGTGCTCTCGGACAGTGCATCCTCACCCCTAATAGGGTTAATTGTAAAAGACTCCTAACAGAGTCCAACCCTTGACTAGGTCTACTATACTAAATATATTGTAAAGAAACTCCTAACAGGGTTAAGGATCTTCTAACAAGGATCATAATACACTAGTGCAGAATATTAGTGGGTGTCAATTCCCACCAAGGTTTTTACCTATTTGGGTTTTCCTGTAACCAAATATTGGTGTTGTGTTGAAGTGTTCTTTCATTGTGTTTATGCTTTATGTTTAAATATACTTAATTGGATAAAGAATTGAAACTTGTAGATAACTGATTCACCCCCCCCCCCCCCCCGTCAGTTATCTCTTGGGACTATTCCTAAAAGAAACATCACATAAGTACAAATTTGAACTGACAAGCAATCTCGCTAGGAATGATGGGTACAACAATAGTGACTTAAGAAATTAATACACTTCCCTGCCCCCTACGAAATAAGGACAAGTGTCCACACTTTTCATACTTAGCAAGAGGTAGAAAATTGGTGTAATGTCATGTGATATAAATATATGCAGTATTAGATATAATTATCGAAATGTGTGTACTAAAAGTAGAAAAGATTGAATAGTTGTACCTGTCATGGTGTTGTCAGATGTGCTAAAGGTGATGTGAATGGAATTTTTTAGAAAATGTACTATCGATGGATGTATGCATATGCTGATGTGACATTTATTGAAAATATAGGAAATATAGTAAATGTGATGACATGAAATATGCATGGGTGGAAGGTAGAGAAGTGGAGTGGGTTGTAAAGAAGAATGTAGAATGTGAATGGAGAATTGAAATTCATTGCAAATTAAGTATTTATTATGGGTATACCTAAAGGGACTTTCGGTTGAAGCTATAGGAAGAAGGTTGGTACCTTCTACTGCAGGAAGTATTACCTATTGTGCTTGTTGAATTGTGTCTCAAAATTGCTACATGAAATCTTCTTTGGTATGCGGTTGATGGTATAAACAAAGTCTATGACCATTGACCAATAGTTTGAAATTAACTAGATCAATTATTGTCAGTTGGATTGCTCCATTGTCAAAGACATGATCTATCTCATATGGTCATAACCATCTATTTTGTAATTTGCCTTATGTTTCTTAGAATCTTGAATCAAATAGTAGTGCCCAATCACCTACTTTGAACTGTTTGTTCTTGATGTGGGAGTCATGCCATTTCTTCCTTTTCTTTTGGACTATCTCTATGAGTTCGAATGCAAATTTTCTCATCTCATTTAAGGAGTTGAGATGTAGTAGACGGTCTCCCTGTGTTACAACAATATCAATGTTTAGCTTCAAGGAAGTACACAATGTTTTATGCTCGAACTCAATTGGTAACATGGTTGTTTTACCATACAATTATTCAAATGGAGTGAATCATGTTGTTGTTTTCCATGTTTTTTTGTATGCCCAAAATGTTTCTAAAAGATGGCTGCTCTAGTCATGGCGGTTGAGTTGAACTATTTTTGTGAGTATTACTTCAATTTCTCTATTGGTGACTTTCACCTGACCATTGGCTTGTGGATGGTAGGGGTTGGACTTTTGATGTCTGATATTGTATTCATTCATAAGTTTTGTGATCAGGTTGGATGTGCATTGTTCTCCCTGATCTATGACTAGCTCTCTCGGCACACCATAGCGAGTGAATATTTCTTCATACAAGAACTCTACTACTTTGTTGTTATGGGCATGCCTCATTTCCTTTACTTCAACCCATTTTGTTACATAATTTGTTCATACCAAGATGTATGACTTTCCATTAGATGGAGGGTCTATAGGACCAATAAAATTCATGCCCCATTTATCAAATGGTGTAACAACCACTTGTGGATGTAGAGTCATTTCATCTCATCTTGTAGGATGACCAATCCTTTGACATTTATCACACTTCTTGGTATAATTTGTTGCATCCTTATGAAGTGTGAGCCAGTAATAACATGTTAATATTTTCATATCTTTCCTTTTAGTTGCAAAGTGTCCTCCACAAAGTTCATCATGACAAGGATGGAGTATGTCATGTTTCATCTTCCCATACACACCTTCTCATGACTTGGTCTGGACCAGTGTAGAACAATGTGTTGTCAATCCAAGAAAATTGAAAGCTTTTCTCAGCTAGCAGTTTTCTTTCCTTAGGAGATAAATGTATAGGCATCTTGTCATATGTAAGGTAGTTGGCTATATCATCATACCATGGGCTCTTGATAGCAATGGGGAACATATGTTCATCAGGGAATGTGTCATCTATCACAGAGGTATCAAGGTCATCTTTTTGGAGTCTTGATAAATAATCAGCCACAACATTTGCTTCACCTGGCTTATCAATTACTGTTAGATCAAATTCCTACAAGAGCAAAATCCATCTTGCTAACCTGCCTGAAATGGAAAGTTTATTCATTAGATATTTTATCACTGCATGGTCAGTATGAACAAATATTGAATATCTTGTTACATAGTGGCGGAATTTATTCAAAGCGTAGACAACTAACAATAAAAAAAAATTTGTGACTGTATAGTTTAATTCTGGCCTATGTAAACTTTTGTTGATACAGTAAATAGCATTTTCAAGGTTATTGGATTTATGTCCTAAGATGACTCCTATTGCATGATTAGATACATTAGTATGGATGTGGAATGGTATAGTCCAATCAGGCTCTCTAAGCACTGGTGCCTTTGTAAGAAGGGTTTTAAGATGTAGGAAAGATTCCTCACAAGATGGTGTCCATGTGAACTCAACCTCTTTTGTAAGCAAGGTATATAGTGTACTGGCTATTTGACTGAAATTTTGAAAGAAGCATCTATAATTACTAGCATGTCCTAGAAAGGATCTAACATATTTTTGCTTAGTAGGTGTAGGAAATGTAAGAATTACCTCAATTTTTGCAGGGTCCACTTGTATGCCAGCTTCTGAGATGAAATGTCCTAGCACAACTCCTTGAATCATCATGAAACACATTTCATTGTTCAGTGACATATTGTGTTCTTTACATTTGATCAATACTTCCTCCAAGTTTTCCAAAGCTTCTTCAAAAGTGACACCAAATGTGGTGAAGTCATCCATATAAATTTCCATGCAGGCATGTGAGATGTCAGCAAAAATGGTGATTACAACCCTTTTAAATGTTGTGGGAGCATTACATAAACCAAATGGTAACTGATGTAAGAGCATCCTGGGTGTCCTGGGTGTAAGAGCAATCTTGCATCACCCAAAAATATTTATGATTTCTTTTCAATAAGGGCTATCTTGTGCATAGCTTCTATTTATGGAAACTTACTATTTTTAGTAAGTTGGTCATACGATCTCGGAATGTTTTGATTTCAAAGGTAGAGGTTCATCTTAGTCATTTCATCCTACCAGTTGAGTTTCATTGTCATATCATCTGTATCAATGAAGTTATTGAGGTTTTTGGGTACAAAATCTTTGAGCTCAATTTTGAAGGCCTTAGAGGCTCCAGATCGTGATCGACCCCTAGCTAACTGGAGCTTGCGCGAGTCAGGCACTGTAGATCAAGTCTTTCCATTTCTTAAAAGTGGTTATAATAGAAAAATGGAACTACAGTTAAAAAATTTATGGCCTCCAAAAGTTGGGGTACCTAAAAACATATTTTGTAATTATTTGGAGCTGACCCTGTGTAAAATAAAAAGAAAATAAAATAATTCTTAGGATAGTCGGCCTTAAGGGCTAAATTTTTGGAACCTTCTCAGGCAGTGGAAATTGCCTACATAAGAAAGGCCCGTAGTGTTGTCTAAGACAATTCTGGGAGTTATGGGTATATCTAGGTAATGATTCGAGGCTTTTTCCTATAGATTATTGTAAGGTAAAATGCCCATGTGGCTTTGCATATTGTAATTATAAAAAAATTTAATTCCACATTTGTGGAGATAATACGAAGTCAATTTTTTGTTCTTGCAAATTGTTGTTGTTTCTCTATTTTTGTTATGTGTTTGTGGTATTAAGGGGAGCACCCTTCATCAAGTGGTATCAGAGAGGGAGTTCCTGAGTGTGTAGACAAATCACTGACTGTGAGGTAGTTTGCACCAGGACCGTGGTTTAGGGTTTCAGTGATAAAGCGCAAAAATGCCTCCACAAAGAGAACGTGGAGGAAGAGCTGGTGATGTGACACCTGAGGTTAGACCACTCTAGAGACAAGTGCAAGCATTACAAGAAGAGGTTCACAGAGGAATGAATCTTAATGTAAGAGATAAAAGTGAAGATGAAGCCAAAGAAGAAGGAAATTTTGATCAAGAAAAAGAAGGCGAAATTCTAAACCAAGAGGAAGAAAGACTTTTTGGGGCCATTTCCAAGATAGGGAAAAGGCCTAAGACTAAGGTTCTTGCATTTTCAAGAAATCTTAACCCATAGGAGTTGATTGATTGGATCAATGAATTAGAAGAATATTTTGAGTATGAAGACATCAAGGATCCTAATCAGGTCAAGTTTATGAAAGCCAGACTGAAGGGTCATGCAAAGATCTAGTGGTAAGAGATTCAATTAGAGTGAAATAGCAGAGGAAAGGATAAAATCACAAGATGGGATATGATGGTGGATAAGTTGAAGTGACAGTTCATTCTTGATGATTATGAGCTTGGCGTACTGAAGAAAATGTAAGGTTTGAAGCAAGCAGAGAGATCTATTCAGGAGTATATATAGGAGTTCTATCAAATCCTCATCAGAACAGGCCATGCAGAAGCTGATAAGGAGAAATTTGTATGTTACCTTAATGGGTTGAGGCCAAGCATACAAGAGGAGTTGAATTTGGTTTGCATGAACAATATTCAAGAGGCATACCAATTTGCCCTAAAAGTAGAGGAGAAGTTGAACAAGAAGTTTGAGAGTAGATAAAATGGAAGAGGTCATGGTGGAAGATCTGGTGGACAGTCATATGGAGGCTAAAATGAAGATCTAAAAAAGAAGGATGAGGCTATTAGCAGTCAAAATTAGAGAGGAAACAATTTCAATCATTTCCATGATCAGAATAATACAAATCAGAGAGGAAGAGGATGAGGATTAGGAAGAGGAGGCTTCTGTTTAACATGTTTTAACTGTGGAGAAGAAGGTCATAGGGCATTTGAATGTCCTCAACACCAAGGAAGGATAGATAGGAGAAATGAAGGCCAAGATAGAGTTGCACATGTGGATGAAGATGCTAGATCATCACATTTTGAAGATGTTAAAAGAGGAGAAACACTAATTAATAGAAGAGTCCTGTTGAGTGGTGAGAATGAACCTGAGCAAAGGAGGAGCCTATTTCACACTAGGTGTAAGTGTGAGGATAAGTGTTGTGATGTGATTATCGATAGTGGAAGCACTGACAATTTGGTGTCAAAAGAGATGGTCACAAAGTTGAAGCTCAAGAGATAGAAACACCCACATCCATACCGAATTGCCTCGGTGTAGGATGACCACAAGGTTATGGTCAGTGAACAATGCCTAGTAAAGTTCAAGATTGGCGGATACCATGATGAGGTACTATGTGATACCATACCTATGGATGCATGTCATATGTTGCTAGGTAGACCATGGAAGTTTGATAGGTGTGTTGTACATAATGGTCATGTGAATACCTATTCCTTGAAAAAGGATGGAGTACGACATAAGCTAAAGCCATTGAAGGACATAGAAGAAAAGGTATGTGGTAATGCAAGAATTAGTTTTGTTGATGGAAGAAAATTCCTAGATGGTATGAGGCATGAGCATGTGTTTTTATTTAATTCCAAAAGCTGGTAAAGAGAAAGTAGAAGATGTACCTGTAGAAGTTATAGATTTGTTGAATGAGTTTCAGGATATTGTATCTGATAATGTACCTGATGGATTACCACCGGTAAGGAAGATCAGTCATCAGATGGACTTGATTCCAGAAGCTATTTTGCCAAATAAGGTAGCACATAGAATGACAATAGTAGAAAATGAAGAGTTGAATAGACAAGTACATGAGTTGTTACATAAGGGGTTGATTCAGGAGATCATGAGTCCATGTGTTGTACCAACAGTATTAGCACCGAAAAAAAATGGAGAATGGAGGATGTGTTAGAAATAGGGAATACTGAGAGGGGTGGTGAATCAGTATTCTACAAACTTTTACTTTTGCCCAATTATGGATATAATAGATTAACTTGATACTTGCATAATAGATTAAACTAAAGAACATGCATAACAGTAAAGAAAATGAACTCATAACACATTATTTGTTCTCGAGGAAACCCTAGCCAAGGGAAAACCCCGGTGGGGATGATACCCACAAAGATCCACTAATCAAAAGTATCATGTTAAGGATGTTGACCCTGTTAGGAGCCTGTTACATATATATATATATACTATCTCAATCCTGATTAAGGGACTCTAGGCCTTGTTCGAAGCCTCAACCCTGCTAAGAGTTGGTAGTACAAATTCAAATGATTACAAGATGAGCCCACTGCCCAAACATGTAATGTACAATAATATCTGATTACAAAAAGAGGGAAAGGTATATAACCTTTGTTGCTTCACTTGAACATACAAAGTCTCCTTGCTTGACTTTCACAGCTTCACATCAATATCTTTCACATACATATGTTCATCTATATTTTTCATACTATGCTTCACATTACATATGTCTTACATTTATACAAGTTATTAGGAATAATAACTTTTATAGTCGACTTTACTAAACATAAAGCACTTTACAAAATACATTTTAACATGCACTGCCCAAGGGTTAACATCTATGATGTCATCCCTTTATATGATTAAGACATTATTTTGATAAACAAAATAATCCCTTAACTATTTACCGATTTTCTCTTCTACTTTGTCTTGTCGATTTTAACACTATCTCTGGCAATATTGCAATAACTTCTTCCGTACATGTTGTACAGACTTGCACTCTTAGCTGAGTCTTCAATATACATCATAGTATCCATGTTCAAGTGTGCAAGAAATGAACTTACTTCTATCGACATCGCCAATCAAAACTATCTCCAGTTACATTGGGAAAATACTGCTTATTGTTATACACTAAGTTTGCACCCTTGTTTCAAGCTCTCTTGGTCTTGATAACTTAGTATAACATGGGAATCATCTCCAAGTGTGGGACCTATGCTAATTGAGATGAGACCTCCAGGTTCTAGGTTGGTTCCTCTTGGATAATCACATTAATTTGCTCTTCTTGACATGAAAGTAAATTCTTGAGGGAAAAGGGATAGAAGGAATGCATGAAAGGGAAATGATTGGAAGAAAATTATCCTACTAGGTGATACACTAAAAAGATGGTATGAATTACAGTATAGAGGATGAAATCAGTGCACAAACTTAGGTCCAGGGGATCACAATTCACTGAATAGGTTTACATCAATATTTCATAGAAGGGTCTGCAATAGAAAGAGGCTATTCAGGGAAAGAGAGAATTTCATAAACAATAGCATTCCTAATAATTTAGACACAATCTATAACTTGCAAACAAACATTCACTTCTGCAACTAGGTATAGGAGTAAGACAGATTGTTAGGGGTTGAAGTATACCCACAAGACATTCAAATCAAATCATCCACAGGAATACACATGAATTGCAGAAAGAAAGAGGGATCAAGAACCCTAAGATATTACTAAAAACATACATATACTCAATTCATTAAGAGAAAATTTAGACAAGAAGGCATAGGGACAGAAAGAATGTCACAAAATACCTTTGCAATATCTAAACCTCAATGAAAGGTTACAAAAAGAAGAAGCTAGAGGGAAGAAAGAATGCCTCGAATAACTCCTCAGAAAGAAAATCTCTCTTTACAAAATGTAAACTCTAAGCTCTAAAAGCTCCAAAAAACTAATATATACATCTCCTCAATTGCACACAGGCAGGAGCCAAAACCTAATTAGGGTTACATAGATTTTCATAGAACAATAACCAACCCTAATTCTGTCAAGTCTGACCATAAATGCATCACTAAAACATCTTGGCTGATCAAATCTCTATACTTGCAAGTCCATTTCATCACTACATCTACCTACAGACAAGCCACCTTGATCCATCTACCTCTCTGCAACTTGGGTTTGCCATAACTATTCAAATCTAGTACTTCTCATATATTTTGAATTTAAAAATGTAAATGATCACAGGTGGTGCCAAGATTTTCTTTATCAATGGCTGATATTCAAACTTGATCTATCTTTAAAACATGGTCGTAGATCTTTCATTTTACCTAGGCACTGCATTGGTTTTAACCTTAACTTTGCATTTGACTCAGGTCCTCTTTTCCTTTTAGTCATTGAATCTCATGACCTTTTCACTAACTCTGGCTTTGTCTAGCGATCACATGACAAGAATTGATCTTACTTTGATCTGACGGCAGTCACTGAGTCAAGAGAAGTCTTCAGCATATTCCTTCTCATTAAGCGATCACCCGACTGAACGTAATCTCATAATCGCTGGATAGAAAGAATATTCCTTTTATGTTGAGCGATCACCCAATTGAACCTAAAAACCTGGGCCCATCCTACCACTTGTCATCATACCATTGGTCTTTGAAATGAGCACGTCGACAATATCCAGCAAGCGGACCCACCTGACAGGAGCGCTAAGCTGGAGAGAGAATCGACGGTTGTTGCTATACCATGATGCTTAAAAAGGCATCATCTTTACCCAACGGTATAAAGATAGTCATAGATCATGCTCAAACCTTAATTGCTTCAAATTCAAGACTGCTAGAAATAAGATAACCACTCACCAGATCGCTAGATGCTAAGGACTTGACCACTAGGAATAAGAGATCTTGCGAGCACGTAGTCGCTTAGTCGCTGAATAATGTCTTAACCACCTCAAAAAATGGAGACCTAGCGATTGCATCTTTGAAAAATTGGGCCCGCCTGAGACACGTGGCACCTCATCATTGCATTGCACTTTACCTTGAGCTAACCACCTATGACCATGGTAATATTTGGTGAACAGGTGACTGATCAAACTCGGAGTTGCGTGAAGATTTGGATGACCACAGTTAACTCTCGAGATCTCCCAACTGAAGAGATACCCTTAACCTGACATTAACACAAACTATGACTGCAGTCAGGAGAAACACCTTAGTCACTGGATCATTGAAAGGACTAGTGACCTCAGGTTACATTAAGAGATTACCTGACTGAAGGGACCATCGCCATGTCGTTGAATGGGAATGGAATATGCTTTCCGATCGGGAGATAGAGAGACAAAGGGCAGTCACAGGATCAAGAAATTGAAAAGAATATTCTATTGGGCCTTAGAGATCTCACGACTAACTGATTGTGGAAAAGCACACATGGGAAAGGTAGAGACTTAAGTGGCCAAAAAAGTAACAGCAAAATAGAACAGGCCGTAGGGTTTCTAGGGTTTTTTGCCTCTAACGGTCACCTTTTCAAATTGAATGATCTTCAGACTAGGGAGTTAAATAATTGTAGAGACCAGAGGAAAAGGCACAAAACCATAAAAATTTATCAAGATGTTCAACATGGTTTAATGGAAATTACTCGATAGAGCCCAACCTGTGGCCAAAATTGTATGGACGAGAAATTTTGGGTAATATTTTGGCGATTTCTGCTGGATGTCAGCCTGCTAGACATTAGATCAGTGGCCTTAACATAATCCATTGGGCCAAGGAGTTATCTCAAAAACATAAAAACTTTATTGACAGAGAGACAGACCTGGAACCAGAGGAACAAAACTATGCACGGGCACTTCTTAGAAAATAGGAAAAACTAACCTAGAAAGCAGGGACAGAAAGCAAGAAACATATTCACAGAGATTTACAAGGAAGGATTGACCTCAAACAAAGGCTTCAGGTGGAATCCATTAACTGATATAGGCAAGGCATCTCCTTCAAGAGTTGATAGCTGAAAAGCATTAGGCCCCTTGCATTCTGTAATAACAAATGGTCCACCCCAGAAAGAATCAAACTTTGTATGTCTGCTAGGCTTTGATTTGAATTCATCCCATTTGAGAACTATATCCCCAACTTTGAATTCTCTAGCCCTGGCTCTCTTATCAAAACTTCTCTTTTTTGTACCTAATGGGACTCCATATCTTTCATGGATTTATCTCTGAGTTCCTCTAACTCTATGAGCTGAGCATACCTGATTTGTAAGGGATCTCCTTCTTTAAACAGGACATATTGAGTGGCTAAGTCCAAAGCTGGAAATTCAGTTGAAATGGACAACTTAACTTCTCTGCCATATACTAACATATAAGGAGAATTCCCAATGATCTTCTTTGGGGTAATCCTGTCTAACCATAAGGCAAATTTCAATTTAGTATGCCAATCCCTTTGGTTATCCTACAGAGTCTTCTTGATTATCCTAATCAAGTTCTTGTTAGTTGATTCTGCCAAACCATTGCCTTGGGGGTAGTAATTTGAACTTCTATTTAGATAAATGCCATTTTTGATTGCCCATTCTGAGACTTTAAGGCCTGTGAATGCCAATGCATTATCTGATGTTATGGAGTCTGGAGTGTCGAATCTATGAATTATATCATCATAAAAACTTAAGACAACACTCTCATTTGATTCTTTTAAGGCAACTGCTTCTGTCCATCTAGTGAAATAATCTATTGTAGTGATTATCCACTTATGTCCTACACTAGATGGAGGATTAATCATACCAATAAAGTCTATGCCCCATCTCATGAATGGTTGCTCTATTCTGATTGGTTGAAAGGGTAGAGCTGCAAGCCTTTCTTTTCTTGCAAACATGGCACATTTGATGCATTTTCTCACATAATCATGACTATCCTTGAAGATAGATGGCCAATAGTATCTGGCCCTCATGATTTTAAAAGTAGTAGTCCTAGGAGAAAAATGACCTCTGAAAGGTCCATCATGAAATTCAAATAGGACATCAGCTATTTTTTCTGAATCAATACACCTCAAAAGGACACCATTGTGATCCTTTCTAAAAAGAACCTCATCTATCAGCATAAAGGGAACAGATTTTAATCTATAATATCTCCTTTTTGTTGAATCTAGGTCTCTAGGACATTGTCCTATCTTTAAGTAATGAATCATGTTAGGCAACCAACCTACTACCTTGGCATGTTCTTCTGTAGAATGCATGACCAGAGATGCATTTGTTTTCTCTAATTTCTTTGAAATTTCATCCTCTGCCAAATGCTCACAAAGACCTCTTCCTCTAACCAGCTTGGTGGTTTGGATATCAATGTCATACTCCATCACTTTGGTAATCCAACTAGATCTTTTCTCATTTAGGTCCTTGGAAAGAAAAAAAAATTTGATACTTGGATGAGTAACCTTCAAGTGTACCTTGTTATGGGTCAATAGATATCTGAACTTTTTAAGACTTTTTACCATAGCAAGTACATGTTTTTTCACAAAAGAGTATCTTTGTTCATACTCTTCTAAACCTTTTCTGAAGAAAGCAATAGGCTGCTCCAACCCTTTTGAATTTTCTTGAGTCAGCATAGAAGATATAGCATCATGACCTCCATAAGCATAAAGGATAAAATCCTTACTAAAATTTGGGTTTAATAGAGCAGGGGCTTCTATCAAGGCCTCTTTGATAGCTTGGAAGTTGGCTTTGTCTTCTTTAGTCTAGTTGAAGGTTGAACTCTTCTTTAACATGGCTGTCAAAAGCTTCAGTAAATCTACAATATTAGGCAAGAAATGCCTAACAAAATTAATCTTTCCTATAAAAGATTGGAGACTTTTCTTATGATGTGGCAATGGTAGCTCTAGGATGGTTGCAATCCTTCCAGGGTCTACTATGATTCCCTCTTTGGACACTATATATCCTAACAATTTCCCCTCGTGAACTGCAAACACACATTTCTTGGGATTAAGAGATATCTCAAACTCTCTACACCTTTCAAAGATCTTCCTCAAATGTTTGATATGATCTGATGCATGTTTAAAATAGATGGTTATGTCATCTAAGTAGACCAGTACAAACTTGTACATGAGGCTTTTAAAGGCCATATCCATTGCCTTTCGAAAAGTAGCACCTGCATTTGACAAACCAAAGGGCATATTTTAATAAGCCATGGTTCCCCACTTGGTTGTAAATGCAGTCTTGTATTGATCCTCTTCATTAACTAGGATCTGATTATATCCTGAATAGCCATCCAATAATGAAAATCTCTTGGATCGAGAGACACATTGTAAGATTTGTTCCATGGAGGGTAGTGGATGGTGGTCTTTTAAAGAGGCCCTATTAAGATCCCTGAAGTCAACACATAACCTCAACTCCCCATTCTTCTTCCTTATAGGAACAAGGTTGCAAACCTAACTGTGTGTTTGATGGGGTAGATGATACCACTTTCTATCAATTTGAGCACTTCTTTATGCATAAGTGGCTCAAGTTTGGGATTAATAGGCCTTTATTTTTGTCTCACTAGTTTGGCATTAGGCTCTAGTTCAATAGTGTGCTGAGAAAGGGCTGGATTAAAACCTTTAAGGTCTTCATACTTCCATGCAAATACATCACTAAATTCCTTAAATAATTGGGTGTAAGCCTACTTTTCTAAATCAGTGTTTACTTTTCCAAATTGTAAACTTTTACCTGGTTCCAACTCTAATTCAACACAATGTTCTTGTTGAACCACCAGGCCAGCTTTGTTCTTCTTAACTTGATCATCTTTGTTGAAGACAACTTCTAAGGTGACAAGACCTCTAGGAATTTTATTAGACTTAAGTTGTATTACTTGGTCACCATAATTTTGCAATAGCCTATCTTGGTTATGCTCTGAGAAGACATCCTCTTCAAACAGGAATTGCAGAATTTGCTCATCATTGTCAAATACTTGCCAATTAGTATCATTATCAGGGATAGAAGGTCTGAAAATTACTTTGATATGCTATTGGGTCTCCTCCTTTGAAATACTATTAGGAATGTCATACTGAAATCCAACAACAGCTAATCTATCTGCATTTTGATTTAGCTTCCTAGGGATGGCAACAATATTGAAAGCACAAAAGTCTTCAATTGCATCCCAAACTCTGTGTTTGTATGCTTTCAAGGTGTTATTTTTGGTTTCACTTATCCCTCTCACTTGGATGACTACTAACTCACTGTCACCATAGACTTTTAAGGCCTTGAGCCCTCTTTTTCTAGCCCACTCCAGTCCATTCACCAAACTTTCATATTCTGTAGTGTTGCTAGTGCAGGAAAAACTGAATCTGAAAGTTGTATAGTATCTTTCACCTTTTGGGGACACTAGCATAGCACCACCACCAGAGCCATGTCTACTTCTAGCTCCATCAAAAAATAATTCCCAAACTTGGTTACTCTGATTTTCTGAATCAATGTCCTCTTTGAGAAGATTTGGCTCTTTGGATCCACTTTCTTGTATCAAATAGCTTCCCAAACTAGTACCCCAAATAACATTTTCTTGGGCCTCTGAAGCCTTCTCTGATTCTAGTTCATCTAGTAAAATATCAGGGATATTTTCTATCTTAGTGTTTGTTTCTCTGATAATTGGGAAGTTATTGCTATCAAATGCAAGGTAGCTTGCATTGATGGTATTGGACACATATGGTTCTATATGGTGTGCTGCCAATGATTCAGATTTAATGGTGACCTTGGTACCATATCTTGTGTGAAAGAGCATGTGAGACCAGTCAGAAGAAAGGTAGCCTCCTATTTTGGCTATAAACTCCCATGACAGACATATGGCAAATAAAGCAGGGAGATCTATGATATATATATCAAGTAGGATAGAGAAATTAGGACTTGCATGAAGGATTAGACTGGTATCCTTAGCCACACCTATAGTGTTAACTGAGGATCCATCAAGTTGTGTAACTCTTTTTTGGAGGGGTTCATATTTAAGTCCTAATTGGTTAGCCACCTTTTTCGGCATTACAGTACTAGTAGCTCCACTATCTACCATACAATTATGTACTAAGGATTTTCCAATAATTAAAGATACATAAAAGGGAGGTAGTTTTAAGTTCCTACCTTGAATGGTGTTGGCTTTAGAGTTGCAACTTGGAGACTCCTTTTCTTGATCAGTGTTGACCAACATTGGCTTTGCAGTTTCTTTTGTAGGCTGAGGAGTTGTCATTTTAGTCATAGCTTTTTTCAAAATCTCAGGTTGTCCTGAAATAGCCAAAGAGTCCCACATAGACATAGTAATGTTCACCTTCTTCATGTTGTCTACAATGTTGAAAGGTGTCACAGTGTGTACTCTCTGTTGTGCTTTTACTATAATAGGCTCCACTTCTTTGGAAAGTTGGCCTTCTTTGCTTATGATGGCAGGAACATTCTTGAATATGATGGGGGTAGCTTGCTGCATTGGTTCTACATATGTAGTAGCTTTAATCCTAGAATATGCTCTCTCCATGTCTTGAGCTCTTCTCTTTGACCTTGTGTTGGCAACAATGGAAGGTTCACCAATGACTCCATTGAAGTTTTGTTGCTCCTAATTGAAAAAAGCAGTCTCATTATCTCATGCTTCTTGCTGAGGAATTAATCCACTAGAAGAGGCCTCTGATTGAGCATGTAAGGCATTTTGAACCATCAAAGCTTGGTTCATCCATCCATTTGAACATGTAGCCTGATTATGAGGTTGATTACAAGGGAAACACCATTCATTGTCCAAGGCCATATTATTTTGACTAGGGACCATGTCCCTAACTGGATCTACAGAATTGAGAGGTGCAGGGTTGTATGGTTGGAATGGTCTTTGATTAAAATTTTGCCTTTATCCTTGATAACCTCCTTAGTATGGTGGTCTATTTTGTTGATAAGGTTGTTCCTGATTCTGATATTGTTGATTAGGACTTTGGCCTTATGGCTGAAAAGGGGGTATGATTCCTTGCCCTTGCTTCTTTAGGTTTTTCACCTCTTTAGTTAAAGTCTACAGCAAATTTGTCATTTCTTGCTGACTACTTTGCTAACTATTCTTCATCTCCTGTAGTTCTTGAGAGAAACTTTCCTTTAGCTCCTAACTGCTTACACTAGCCTGAGGTGCTAATATGGTGGGAATAGGGGTAAAAGGAGGTATTTGTAGAGGTGTAGTGGGATGAATATTAGGGAAGATGGGCATGGGTGGCCTTCTAGCTATCGTACCTGCTTGGATTAAAAAAATTTCAGCCCTAACAGCTATGTCAAAAGCTTGGGGTAGAGAGGTACCACCCATAGATTGGATCATGATAGAGATCTGACCATTCAATCTTTGTAAGAAATATAAGAAAGCGTGATCAGCTGATGGCCTCACCGAGACTAGAATTCTATTCCATGTCTTGAGGAATCTATTGTTATAATCTGTCATTTGTTCTTGAGGGTCTCTTTTAATGGTTGTCAACTGCTCAACCAAAGACAAGTTGTCTGATTTATCCTCAAAATGTTTACTCAATGCATCCCCTAATCCATCCCATGAATTAATGGAACCAACAGTTAAAGTTCTAAACCATTCAAGAGCCTTACCCTTGAGGGAGGCTACTAATAACTTGGTGGCCACATCTTCTTGAGTTATATTATGTATACTGTAGATAGTGGTCACATCTCTTATATGCTCAAAATTTGTAGTTTGTCCTTCACCTGTAAAATTAGGTAGACTCTTTAGTGCCACCAAGGGCACATCATGATGTCAAGCAAAGACTAATGTACTTCCCTAGTTGAAAGGTGCAAAAGAAAACTTCCTAGCCATTGTATGAGCTGAAATTTGTTGAGTAGCAACTGTGTGAGTTGTATCGGATGTTGGATTTGAATCTTCTTCTAGATCTCTGGTTAGAGATCTTCCTCTTCTTCTGAGATGAAAGGGAAAAGGTCTCCTTTCTAAAGTATCAGGTGTGGACTGTACTCTCCTTGTAGGGGATGTTCTCTGGGTTGACCTACCTTTGTAGCTTCTTTTTTAGGGAAACTCTAAAAATTTAGTGGGCTTTGAGCTCCTAGTCTCAATCTTTCTCATAAACTTTGAACAAGGTTAGCCTGAATCTGTGAAATCAGTGGAGTCGCCAGATATACTTGATAAAAAAACCTTCTAAAAGTCTGTATTATGCAATCAGTATATCAGAGATAACATAATCTTCAAACAATGAACTTCTTTTGCTGTCAGAAATGTTATGCCCAGAGTGAGGTGTCTTTGAATCTAAAATTTTGAACTTATAGGAGCACCTTTGGACATAAATCTGAATTTTAGTCCCACCAGGTGTGCCAAAATTGTTACGCCCAAGGTAGGGTGTTTTCTGAATTTGAATATGATTTTAGTCCCACCGGGCGTGCCAGAATTGTTATACACTAAGTTTGCACCCTTGTTTCAAGCTCTCTTGGTCTTGATAACTTATTATAACATGGGAATCATCTCCAAGTGTGGGACCTATGCTAACTGAGATGAGACCTCCAGGTTCTAGGCTAGTTCCTCTTGGATAATCACCTTAATTTGCTCTTCTTGACATGAAAGTAAATTCTTGAGGGAAAGGGGATAGAAGGAATGCATGAAACGGAAATGATTAGAAGAAAATTATCCTACTAGGTGATACACTAAAAAGATGGTATGAATTATAGTATAGAGGATGAAATCAGTGCACAAACTCAGGTCTAGGGGATCACAACTCACTAAATAGGTTTGCATCAATATTTCATAGAAGGGTCTGCAATAGAAAGAGGCTATTCAGGGAAAGAGAGAATTTCATAAATAATAGCATTCCTAAGAATTTAGACACAATCTATAACCTGCAAACAAACATTCACCTCTGCAACTAGGTATAGGAATGAGACAGATTGTCAAGGGTTGAAGTATACCCACAAGATCATTCAAATCAAATCATCCATAGGAATACACATGAATTGCAGAAAGAAAGAGGGATCAGGAACCCTAAGATATTACTAAAAACATACATATACTCAATTCATTAAGAGAAAATTTAGAAAAGAAGGCATAGGGACAAAAAGAATGTCACAAAATACCTTTGCAATATCTAAACCTCAATGAAAGGTTACAAAAAGTAGAAGCTAGAGGGCAGAAATAATGCCTTGGATAACTCCTCAGAAAGAAAATCTCTCTTTACAAAATGTAAACTCTAAGCTCTAAAAGCTCCAAAAAACTAATATATACATCTCCTCAATTGCACACAGGTAGGAGCCAAAACCTAATTAGGGTTACATAGATTTTCATAAAATAATAACCAACCCTAATTCTGTCAAATCTGACCATAAATGCATCACTAAAACATCTTGACCAATCAGATCTCTATACCTGCATGTCCATTTCATCACTACATTTGCCTGTAGACAAGCCGCCTTGATCCATCTACCTCTCTACCACTCGAGCTCGCCATAACTATTCAAATCTAGTACTTCTCAGATATTTTGAATTTAAAAGTGTAAATGGTCACAGGTGGCACCAAGGTTTTCTTTATCAATGACTGATATTCAAACTTGATCTATCTTTAAAACATGGTCGTAGATCTTTCATTTTACCTAGCACCGCATTGGTTTTAACCTTAACTCTGCATTTGACTCAGGTCCTCTTTTCCTTTTAGTCGCTGAATCTCATGACCTTTTCACTAACTCTAGCTTTGTCTAGTGATCACATGACAAGCATTGATCTTACTTCGATTTGATGGCGGTCACTGAGTCAGGAGAAGTGTTCAGCATGTTCCTTCTCATTAAGCGATCACCCGACTGAAGGTAATCTCATAATCGCTGGATAGAAAGAATATTCCTTTTATATTGAGCAAGCACCCGACTGAACCTACAAACTTGGGCCCATCCTGCCACTTGTCATCATACCATTGGTCTTTGAAATGAGCACGTCAACAATATCCGGCAAGCGGACCCACCTGACAGGAGCGCTGAGCTGGAGAGAGAATCAACGGTTGTCACTATACCGTGATGCTTAAAAAGGCATCATCTTTACCCAATGGTATAAAGATAGTCATAGATCATGCTCGAACCTTAACTGCTTCAGAGCCAAGACCATTAGAAATAAGATAACCACTCACCAGATCGCTAGATGCTAAGGACTTGACTGCTAGGAATAAGAGATCTCGCGAGCACATAGTCGCTTAGTCACTGAATAATGTCTTAACCACCTCAAAAACTGGAGACCTAGCAACTACATCTTTGAAAAACTGGGCCCGCCTGAGACACATGGCACCTCATCATTGCATTGTGCTTTACCTTGAGTTGACCACCTCTGACCATGGTAATATTTGGTGAACAGTCGACTGAGCAAACTCGAAGTCGTATGAAGATTTGGTTGACCACATTTAACTCTCGAGATCTCCTAACTGAAGAGATACCCTTAACCCAGCATTGACACAAACTATGATTACAGTCAAGAGAAATGCCTTAGTCATTGGATCATTGAAAGGACTAGTGACCTCAGGTTACATTAAGAGATTACCCGACTGAAGGGACCATCGCCAAGTTGCTGAATGGGAATGGAATATGCTTTCCGATCGAGAGATAGAGAGACAAAGGGCAGTCGCGGGATCAGGAGATTGAAAATAATATTTTGTTGGGCCTTAGAGATCTCGTGACTAACCAATTGTGGAAAAGCACACATGGGAAAAGTAGAGACTTAAGTGGCCAAAAAAGTAATGGTGAAATAGAACAGGTCGTAGGGTTTCTAGGGTTTTTTGCCTCTAACGGTCACCTTTTCAAATTGAATGATCTTCAAACTAGGGAGTTAAATTAATTGTAGAGACTAGAGGAAAAGGCACAAAACCATGAAAATTTATCAAGATGTTCAACATGGTTTAATGGAAATTGCTGGATAGAGCCCAGCCTATGGCCAAAATTGTATGGAACGGGAAATTTTGGGTAACACTTACACTTAGACAATTTTTCTTTGCACTCTATAATACTTGCTCTCTGTCATATGTGGTCTTCACATAGATCATATGTTTCCATAATGACAACATCTAGATATCTAACTCAGCCAAATTGCCAACAATCTCCCCCTTTGTCATTGGTGGCAACATATGAGAAAATTAGCTAAGTCTCAAATTTTCAAAACTCAAAAATTGTGGCCATATCAAAAATTATATCTTCACTATCCTTATAACTCCATATATCTTATCTATGCTCCCCCTAGGAATATACTTCCTTATCATATATATATATCAATTTTCTTCTATCACTCCCACTTTGACAACAATGACAAAAAATGGTGCCAAAATTGTGTTCTCGAAGTTGTTTACCTGGATTCAAAATTGCAGAGCCAGTAGGCTTGCAACACAATCTGCAAAGTTCACTTTTATGCTCTCTATTTCTTTCTTCCATGCCTTCTTAATGGTGTTTGCAACACTGAGTAGTACACATAAACCATAAGATGTGATCTCACATGTATGAAGGTTTGCAAAATTGAACTTCTCATAAGATGTCTTGGATGAAAGAAATTCTTCCAACTGTCCTTCAATGATACTTATCTTGATTGAAATGTTCTCTCTTAGAAGAGTGAATCTTCTCAATTTCCTATCTTTTTCATCATTAAGAATTCTTATATCATCTTTCAATTTGCTGATTATTTTCTCAATATCCAGTATCTTTACATTAGGACTGGTTAGTAGGTTTACCTCTATTTGAATTTTAGTCCCCTTTTCTCTTATCTTCTCAGTCACTTCTAATACATGATTGTCTATATTTGTACATTGTATATACAAAGCTTTTTCTCTGTCCATATTCCTTCTCAAGTCTTTTATGCACACATCCAAATTATTGATATCATTTCTGATATTTTGACTTATATCAAGAAACATTTTAGCCTTATAGGCTACCTAAGCCTTCATTATAGCTATATCTGACAAATTAGTAAATTCATTATCAAATGTCTTCATCACTTCTCTAGCTTTTATCCATGGATCTGTCTTTGTTATCTGATTAGTCACAACACTCTGCAACTTTTCTGTTACTTCCTGCAATAATCCTTCAAGTATTTTCACCTTCTTATTCTTTCCAATTATCTTGTTCAGGGATGAGATCAACTCCATTTTATCATCATCAACAACTTCTTTTCCAATATCAGCAAAAATTGATTCAATTTGTGGTTTCTTTGCTGCAATCTCAGGGGTGGGACTGATTTCTACTTTGCTTGGTGTTTCTTTCTGTCCTTGAATCTCTGCATTTACTTGATTTTATGATTTTTTTTCTTCTTCTTTCCTTATTTCCTTCCTTTCTTCTTCAATTGTTTTATCTTGTTCTTATAAAGCCGAATTGTCAACAATTTTCTCAAGGTTACTAAAAGGATTATCATCACTATCCAATGTGATATTAGTTCCTTCCACATTCACTGATTCATCTTCAATGTTAATTGATGGTGGTGGAGAGGGACTCTTCTGATGCTCAGCTTCCATAGCTTGTTTTGTTGCACTAGAGTGCTTACCAACACTTGTTGTCATCACCTTTAATATTGCTTGTTCAATTTCCTTATTGATTTCTTCATAGTTTCCTCCCATTATCTGAATAGTTCTCCTTTTTGTCCTTAGATGAGCACCAAGTTCTTTCATGATTTCTTTAAAGTGACCTTCATCTCTAATGTCACATAGCTTCCTCACAAAGTTCTCTATGATCTTGTTATCTGCTTCAGCTGCTCTCTTCTTCCTGTTTACTAGCTTCTCAAATAGTTCATCAGGTATCTTTCCTTGAATTGTATCAAATTTCTTGTCTACTAGGATCATATGTCTTACAACTACATTGTCCAAGTTTAATCTCTCTAAATAGTTATACAGCTCATAATACTTGTTCATCTTTGAAAAGTCTACATCATTAATGATTTGTTCATTTACCTTTTCAATATTAGGTTTCCATTTCTTCTTCTTGACTTCAGTATCCTCATCATCTTTAATTTCTGCTACTTTCCTTTTCACTGGGGCAACTATTGTCTTATGTCTCTTACCTGGTCCAGTAGCTATTTCCTTTACTCTTTTACCTGGTGGAGTGGCAGAAGATCTTTTAGATTTTCTTATTTCTTGTTCCTTCTCAACTTTCTCCACTTTCACTACATTCTGCAAATTTCCAGTCTCATATGCAACTACTAACATGGGTGGAACAGACAAAACTTCCTTTTGTCCAATATCTCTAAGTGTTGTTGTTGTATTCTTTGCAATTACGAATTCTTATTCTGTCATACCTATATCCTTAAGAATTTTCTTTATAGTACTTTACACTCTTCTTAGATAGCTTTTCTTCTTGAATAGACTTTTTGGAGTTTAAGTTCTCCTCATAAGTCCCAAATTTGTTGCTATTTACATCCAACTTACATTTCAACAATCTTTTCACATATTCTTCTGCTTCAACTTCAGAAATTTCATAACCAAGAGGGTCTATGAATTCTACTCTAGGTTCAACTACTTCAATGAAGGTAAAGTCCGTGTCAACCATAAAGCATACTTCATTTTTATACTTTTCAACTATAGCTTGTGAAATTCTTGTTCTTTTCTTCATCAAGTTATGAAATGATTTGATCACTAAGGTTACACTCTCATTAACCTTATCTATGGGATATCTCAGATATACTCTCTTAATTTTGTCCATGGTGGTTCTGTTATCATTCCAGTCTTCTCCAATAGTAAATGGAAATCTTCTTAACAAATAGAAAAACATATATGTAATCAATGTTGAGAATCTAAACTGGGAATTCTTAGTCTTCTTAATCTTTTCTAAGTTCTCAAATAACTGAATTATCAAATTTTCACACATATCCACTTGCACTTTATCAACACACATCAAATAGGTTGCATGAATCATACTAGCTACCATGTCATCTTCTCTAGAGTTGGCACAAAACTTAGATTTTAAGATCTTGCATAAATATCTAACATCATCTTGTTGAATCTTACTAATCACTATTCCTCTACCATTGTAGGATGACTTAGTGTTGTCCAATACTGTTTTCTTTACATTATTCTCATTGAATGGTATAACTTCAGATTTAGATAAACCAGTTACTTCATGGATTAGGTCTATTGTTATATCAATCACTCTGTCATCTAACCAAAACTTTCCATTATGAATTCTGCTCAAACTGATTTTGGTGCATTCTTCATGATCAAATTCATGTTGTAGAGAATACCTTACGATTTCATTATCACTCAAATGTTCAAATCCTACTTTCAATGACATATCTTGATTGTATAGCTTCTCATATTCCTTAGTAAAATCACTTTCACTGAGGGTTTCAAGTTTGCATCCCAAATAGCTTCTAACATTCTCTAAATGTAAAACTCTGTCTGGTACGAATGATAATTCTAGCTTAGGGTCTTCTTCCAAGGGTTCTACTGGTTCCCTTTTAATCTTAGGTCTGATTTTATCACTTATACTATGAACAAATGAGACATCCATATCTTCTACAAATTCTCTAACTTACTGATAGATTTGCTCAGTAAAATACCTTAATTCCATAATTTAGGGCTTTGCGTAGATCCAACATGAAGTTCTTTCACCAAATCTTACAAACTGCATTCAATCATTGTTGCTTCAATCTCCTCAATACTTGTATTCACTTTAAAGATCAAACAATACCAATCATAAGCTTTTAACTTCAAGATTCTGACATCGCATTCAATTCTTTTTCCACTTCTTTCCAAAAATTTGTTACTGCTTTCCTACAAAACTTCAAACTTCTTGCGAACTTGCATAACTTCATATTAGCTCATGCTCTCTTAACCATAGCATCATTACATCATATACTACCTTACATTAACTGTGCAAGACACAATTCATCCTATACTAACTTCTACACTATTCTAAGTTCCTATTCTACTGCATTCTTTATGAATTAAGTACTTTGAGATGGGCTAGGAAGAGATTCACTCTTACCATTAGATACTTCACCATTCTGATTACATTCAATGTTGAATGTGTCTCCTTGATCTATGGCTTTAACAAATTTCACTTCTTCTGAATTACTACAACATCCTCTTTGACTATTTCTTACATTCTAATTTCTCCTTGTATAACTTCTAGGATTATGATTTCTCATGTTATTCATTCTGCAAAACCTTTTTGTATGACCAATTTTTTTGCATATCTGACAAACTACTCCATTGTTTCCATATCTCGGTCCAGTCTAGTTGATTTATGATCTGCAATTCCTGGCAATGTGTCCAATCTTGTTGCATCTATAATATACTATTTCATTTCTTTTGTTCATATCTTCAGTAGGTCTCTTATCTGCATGGTTAGTATCTCTAAACATTCTACTATTATTATTATCATTAGATCTAGGTTTCTTACATTCAATAGCTCTATGTCCAAAACCATGACAATTATAACAATAACCATTAAGAAGTTTAAATTTCTTACCTATACAATCTTTCTCCATATGACCAAAAGTATTACATGCAAAACATCTACCTTTAAATTATTTTTGTGTACCTTAGGTGATTCTTCTTGTTTAGGTGTGTCCTCAGATTTGTTAGCTTCATCAGATTTCTTTTCATTTATGTTTTCAGAAACTTTCAGATATGGTTCCTTGCTTTCTTCACTTACCTTAGATGAGTTAAATCCAAGACCAGTTTTATCATAGAATGGCTTTTGATAAGACATTTGTTCATCAATCTTCTCATTGGTGGAATATAGTCTCTCAAGTTGTTGCTTAGACTGAGTCAGTTCACCTTTCACAATTGTATTGTACTTTTCAAGTTCAGCATAGTGTAATTTTGTTTTCTCAAATTCAGATGTCACTTTACAAAGTTTAGATTTCAAATCTTCATTCTCATATTTTAGATTTACTTCATTCTTGATGTTTCCATTTTTCAAACTCAATTTCAGGTTTACTATCTTTAATTCATGTTTAATGATCTCATTTTCTTTTTCCAGATTTTCATCACAATCTTCAATTTGAATTGTAGATTCCTTCTCTGATTTCAGTTCTTCCAGCTTCTTTTTCAGCTTCTCAATAAGGTTATTTGCATCATCATATTTTCCTTTCAGAGTATCTCTTTCTTCAATAAGTATATCAATCTATTCAAGAGCTTCTTCAAGATTCTTCTGTAGCTGATCCATATCTATAGAGATCTTACTCAAGCTGCTAGGCTTTCTCTGAATGATTCTTTTTTGAGTAACTAAGCTGTGATACCAATTGTTAGAAATAGGGAATACTGAGAGGGGGGTGAATCAGTATTCTACAAACTTTTACTTTTGCCCAATTATAGATATAACAGATTAACTTGATACTTGCATAACAGAGTAAACTAAAGAACATGCATAACAGTAAAGCAAATGAACTCATAACACATCATTTGTTCTCGAGGAAACCCTAGCCAAGGGAAAACCCCAGTGGGGATGATACCCATAAAGATCCACTAATCAAAAGTATCATGTTAGGGATGTTGACCCTGTTAGGAGCCTGTTACATATATATAGTGTCTCAATCTTGATTAAGGGACTCTAGGCCTTGTTAGAAGCCTCAACCCTACTAAGAGTTGGTAGTACAAATTCAAATGATTACAAGATGAGCCCACTGCCCAAATATGTAATGTACAATAATATCTGATTACAAAAAGAGGGCAAGGTATATAGCCTTTACTGCTTCGCTTGCACATACAAAGTCTTCTTGCTTGACTTTCACAACTTCACATCAATATCTTTCACATACATATGTTCATCTATATTTTTCATACTATGCTTCGCATTACATATGTCTTACATTTATACAAGTTATTAGGAATAATAACTTTTACAGTCATCTTTACTAAACATAAAGCACTTTACAAAATACATTTTAACATGCGCTACCCAATGGTTAACATCTATGATGTCATCCCTTTATATGATTAAGACATTATTTTGATAAACAAAATAATCCCTTAACTATTTACCAATTTTGTCTTCTACTCTGTCCTGTCGGCTTTAACACTGTCTCTGGAAATACTGTAATAACTTCTTCTATACATGTCGTACAGACTTGCACTCTCAAGTGAGTCTTCAATATACATCATAGTACCCATGTTCAAGTGTGCAAGTACTAAACTTACTTCTATCGACATTGACAATCAAAATTGTCTCCAATTACACTGGGAAAATACTGCTTATACTTAGACAATTTTGCTCTGCGCTCTGTCATACTTGCTCTCTATCATATGCATTCTTCACATAAATCATATGTTTCCATAATGACAACATCTAGATGTCTAACTCAACCAAATTGCCAACATGATGTGTATAGATTCTAGGGCTATAAACAAGATCACAATCAAGTATAGGTTTCCACTACCATGGATGGATGATATTATGGATTGTTTGAGTGGAGCTGTGTATTTTTTAAAGATAGATCTGAAGAGTGAATATCATCATATTTGAATCAAAGAAAGGAAGGATGGTATGAGTGGTTATTCATGCCTTTTGAGATAACTAATGCACCAAGCACTTTCATGCAACTCATGAATGAGGTTTTGAAAGAATTTCTAGGTAAATTTGTCATTGTTTGCCTAGATGATATTGTGATCTTTAGTAAGACATTGGAGGAGCATATGATGCATATTCGTATGGTGTTTGAAAATTTAAGGGAAGAGAAATTATTTATTAATTTGAAGAAGTGCAGTTTTGTGAAAAAGGAGTTAGTGTATCTGGGAATTGTAGTTTCAGTAGAATGTCTAAAAATGGACCCAGAGAAAGTGCATGCTATCCTTGAATGGCCTTCCCAAAGGAGTGCTACTAAGGTAAGATATTTTCATGGTTTGGCTAGCTTTTCCAAAAAAATTATCAGGAGTTTTAGCAGTATTTGTGGACGCTTGACTAACAATGAGAGGGGATAGAAAAGAGTTTAAGTGGACTACTAGGGCAAATAAGAGTTTTAAACAATTGAAACAGAAAGTTATAGAACATCATGTTTTAGCACTTCCAGATTTTAATAAGGTGTTTCAAGTTTATTGTGATGCTAGTGCTACTACAATAGGAGCTATTATGAGCCAAGAAGGTAAACCTGTTGCTTATTTCAGTGAGAAGTTAAATGATGCCAAGAGAAAATATTCTATTTATGATCAGGAATTTTATGCTATAGTTCAGGCACTGAAGAAGTGGAGACACTATCTGCTTCCTAAGGAGTTTATTTTTTATACTGATCATCAAGCTTTACAATATTTAAATAGTCAAGAAAATTTGAATCAAAGGCATTTGAAATGGGTTGAGTTTTTGCAGAGTTACACATTTATTTTGAAACACAGGAGTGGAAAGTCTAACAGGGTTGCAGATGCTCTAAGCAAAAGATAAATTTTGCTGACAGAGATGTAGATTGAGGTGGTTGGGTTCAAAGAACTCAAGAGTTTATATCCAGAGGATCCTGATTTTGGTAAAGCTTAGAAAGCTTGTAAAGAACATGTTACTCTAGACATAACGGAGTGGTTGGATTTCATCATTCAGGATAATATGTATTCAGAGGGAGTCAATTGTGCATTCCATGAAGTTCTATGAGGGAGAATCTCATCAAGGAGAAGCATAGTGGAGGATTGGCTGGACATTTTGGTCCTGATAAAACCTTTGCTTTGGTTAGTGAGAATTATTACTAGCCACAGTTGCAGCAAGATGTCAAGAAGTTTGTACAGACTTGCAGAGTATGATAGATGACAAAGGGAGTAAAGCATAATATAGGGTTGTATCAGCCATTACCTATACAAGAGAAGCTTTGGGAGGATATCAGTATGGACTTTGTTCTTGGTTTACCAAGGACTCAGTGGGGACATGATTCAATTTTTGTGGTGGTTGACAGATTTTTAAAGATTACACTTTTCATTCCCTGTAAGAAGACTAATGATGCAGTTCATGTAGCAGAATTGTTTTTCAAAAAAGTGGTGAGACTACATGGTTTGCCAAAGAATATAGTTTCAGATAGAGACACTAAGTTTGTTGGATATTTCTGGTGCACATTGTGGAAGAAATTAAAGACAGATTTGAAGTTCAATTCATCATATCATCCACAAACTAATGGATAGACATAGGTGGTGAATAGGAGTTTGGGGAATTTGCTGAGATGTTTGGTTGGGGAAAAAACAACATGATGGGATTTGATTTTACCATAGGCAAAATTTGCATACAATAATTCTGTCAACAGGAGTACTAGTAAATCACCATTCCAGATTGTATATGGAAGTAGTCCTAGAAATGCATCTAAATTGAGGAAGATAGATAAAGGAGAGATAAGTAGTGCTGAAGTTGAGGATTTTGCAGAACATTTGAAGAACATCCATGAGGAGGTGAGGAAGCACATTACCAAGATGAAGGTGTAGTATAAGGCTAAGGAAGATGAGAAAAGAAGGCATAATTTCAAGGTGTAGATGAAGTCATCGTTCGTTTGTGGAAGGAGAGATTTCCAGTTGGTACATATAACAAGCTGAAAATGAAGAATTTTGGGCCGTGTAAGATATTGAAGAAGTATGATTCTGGAAATGCCTATGAAGTAGAATTGCCTACTGAGATAAATATTTCACAAGTATTTAATATTTCAGATCTGACAGAGTATCATGAAGGGTGTGTTGAAGATGAGATCACAAAAGCATAGTGGAGTATTCCAGCAAATAGTTTATATACCAAGGAGATTGAGGACACAATGGATAGTCGTGTTGGTAGAAGCACAAGGAACGGGATATATGAAGAATATCTGGTCAAACAAAAAGGATGACATGTTGAAGATTCATCATAGCTGACAAAGGAGGAGGTTAACCATCTTGATTTTCCTCTTCACACTTGAGTCGTGATAGGGTCACTTCTCAAATTACCCTAGGTGTCTGATGTAGGAACATCTTGGGTATAAGAGCAATCTTGCATCACCCAAAAATATTTATGGTTTCTTTTCAATAAGGGTTATCTTGTGTAGAGTTGTTCTTTATGGAAACTTACTATTTTTAGTAAGTTGGTCATACAATCTTGGAATGTTCTGATTTCACAAATGGAGTTTCATCTTAGTCATTTCAGCCTACCAGTTGAGTTTCATTGTCATATCATATGTATCAGTGAAATTATTGAGGATTTTGGGTACGAAATTTTTGAGCTCAATTTTGAAGGCCTTAGAAGCTCTAGATCACAATCGACCCCTGGCTAACTGGAGCTTGCACGAGTCAGGCATTGTAGATCAGGTCTTGCCATTTCTTAAAAGTGTTTATAATAGAAAAATGGAGCTATGATTAAAAAAGTTATGGCCTCCAAAAGTTGGGGTACCTAAAAACATATTTTGTAATTATTTGGATCTGACCCTATGTAAAATAAAAATAAAATAAAATAATTCTTAGGATAGTCAGCCTTAAGGGCTAAACTTTTGGAACCTTCTCGGGTGATGGAAATTGCCTATATAAGAAAGGTTCGTAGTGTTATCTAGGGTAGTTCTGGGAGTTCTGGGTATATCTGGGTAATGATTTGAGGCTTTGTCCTACAGATTATTGGAAGAGAAAGTGCCCATGTAGCTTTGCATATTATAATTCTCAAATTTGTATTTTCACATTTGTGGAGATAATAAGAAGTCCATTTTATGTTCTTGCAAATTGTTGTTATTTCTCTATTTTTGTTATGTGTTTATGGTATTAAGGGGAGCACCTTTCATCAAGTGGTATCAAAGTGGGAGTTCATGAGTGTGTAGATAGATCGTCGACTGTGAGATAGTTTACACCAGGACTGTGGTTTAGGGTTTCAGCGATAAAGCATGAAAATGCCTCCATGAAGGGAACGTGGCGGAAGAGCTGGTGGTATGACACCTGAGGTTAGAGTGCTCCAGAGACAAACGCGAGCATTGTAAGAAGAGGTTCACAAAGGAATGAATCTTAATGTCAGAGATGAAAGTGAGGATGAAGCTGAAGAAGAAGGAAATTATAATCAAGAAGGAGAAGGCAAAATTCTGAACCAGGAGGAAGAAAGATTTTTTCGGGCCATTTCCAAGATCGAAAAAAGACCTAAGATTGAGGTTCCCGCATTTTTAGAAAATCTTAACCCATAGGAGTTGATTGACTAGATCAATGAATTAGAAGAATATTTTGAGTATGAAGACATCGAGGATCGTGATCGGGTCAATTTTGCGATGGCCAGACTGAAGGGTCATGCGAAGATCTAGTGGCAAGAGATTCAATTGGAGCGAAATAAAAGAGGAAATAATAAAATCACAAGATGGGATCGGATGGTGGATAAATTGAAGCAACAGTTCATTCTTGATGATTATGAGCTTGACCTACTGAAGAAAATGCAAGGTTTGAAGCAAGCAAAGAGATCTATTCAAGAGTATATAGAGGAGTTATATTGAATCCTCATTAGAACAGGTGAGTAGTAGTCAAAATAAGAGAGGAAAAAATTTCAATCCTTTCCATGATCAGAATAATAGAAATCATAGAGGAAGAGGAAGAGGACAAGGATCGGGAAGAGGAGGCTTTCATGGAACATGTTTTCACTGTGGAAAAGAAGGTCATAGGACATTTGAATGTCCTTAATGCCAAGGAAGGACAGATAGGAGAACTAAAGGCCAAGCTAGAGTTGCACATGTGGATGAAGATGCTAAAAGAGGAGAAACACTAATTAATAGAGAAGAGTCCTGTTGAGTGGTGAGAATGAACTTGAGCAAAGGAGGAGCCTATTTCGCACCAAGTGCAAGTGTGAGGATAAGTGTTGTGATGTGATTATCAATAGTGGAAGCACTGACAATTTGGTGTCAAAAGAGATGGTCACAAACTTGAAGCTCAAGAGACAGAAACACCCACATCCATACCGGATTGCCCGGGTGCACGATGACCACAAGGTTAGGGTCAGTGAACAATGCCTAGTAAAGTTCAAGATTTGCGGATACCATGATGAGGTACTATGTGATATCATACTTATGGATTCATGTCATATGTTATTGGGTAGATCATGGTAGTTTGATAGGCATGTTGTATATGATGGTCGTGTGAATACCTATTCCCTCACAAAGGATGGATTGCGACATAAGCTAAAGCCATTGAAGGACATAGAAGAAAAGTTATGTGGTAATGCAAGAATTAGTTTTATTGATGGAAGAAAATTCCTAGATGGTATAAGGCATGAGCATGTGTGTTTTTCTCTAATTCCAAAAGCTGGTAAAGAGGAAGTAGAAGATGTACCTATAGAATTTGTGGATTTGTTGAATGAGTTTCAAGATATTGTATTCGATAATGTACCTAATGGATTACCACTAGTAAGGAAGATTAGTCATCAGATGGACTTGATTTCAGGAGCTAGTTTTCCAAATAAGGCAGCACAAAGAATGACACCAGCAGAAAATGAAGAGTTGAGTAGACAAGTACATGAGTTGTGAAAGAAGGGATTGATTTTGGAGAGCATGAGTCCATGTATTGTACCAGCAGTATTAGCACCAAAAAATAATGGAGGATGGAGGATGTGTATAGATTCCAGGGCTATAAACAAGATCACAATCAAGTATAGATTTCTATTGCCACAAATGGATGATATTATGGACTGTTTGAGTGGAGCTGTGTATTTTTCAAAGATAGATCTTAAGAGTGGATATCATCAGATTCAAATCAAAGAAAGGAAGGACTATATGAGTGGTTAGTCATGCCTTTTGGGCTAACCAATGCACTGAGCACTTTCATGCGGCTCATGAATGAGATTTTGAAAGAATTTCTAGGTAAATTTGTCATTGTTTACCTAGATGATATTTTGATCTTTAGTAAGACATTGGAGGAGCATATGATGCATATTCGTATGGTGTTTGAGAAGTTAAGGGAAGAGAAATTGTTGATTAATTTGAAGAAGTGCAATTTTGTGAAGGAGTTAGTATATCTGGGATTTGTAGTTTCAGTAGAAAGTCTAAAAATGGACCTGGAGAAAGTGCAGGCTATCCTTGAATGGCCTACCCCAATGAGTGCTATTGAGGTAAGATCTTTTCATGGTTTGGCTAGATTTTACAAAAAATTTATTAGGAGTTTTAGCAGTATTTATGGACCCTTGACTGAAACAATGAGAGGGGATAGAAAAGAGTTAAAGAGTTTAAGTGGACTACTGGGGTAGATAAGAGTTTTAAACCATTGAAACAGAAAGTTATAGAACAACCTATTTTAGCACTTCCAGATTTTAATAAGGTGTTTCAAGTAGACTATGATGCTAGTGGTACTGTAATAGGAGTTGTTATGAGCCAAGAAGGTAAACTTGTTGCTTACTTCAATGAGAAGTTAAATGATGCCAAGAGAAAATATTCTATTTATGATCATAAATTTTATGCTATAGTTTAGGCACTGAAGAAGTGGAGACACTATCTGCTTCTTAAGGAGTTTGTTTTGTGTACTGATCATCAAGATTTGCAATATTTGAATAGTCAAGGAAAGCTGAATCAAACACATTTGAAATGGGTTGAGTTTTTGCAGAGTTACACATTTGTTTTGAAACGTAGGAGTGGAAAGTCTAACAGGGTCGCAGGTGCGCTAAGCAGAAGAAAAATTTTGCTGACAAAGATGCAAATTGAGGTGGTTGGGTTCAAGGAACTCAAGAGTTTATATCCAGAGGATCCTGATTTTGGTAAAGCTTGGAAATCTTGTAAAGAACTTGTTACTCTAGATAGAACAGAGCGGTTGGATTTAATCATTTAGGATGATATGCTATTCAGAGGGAGTCAGTTGTGCATTTCACAAAGTTCTATGAGGGAGAATCTCATCAAGGAGAAGCATAGTGGAGGATTGGCTAGACATTTTGGTCATGATAAAACCCTTGCTTTGGTTAGTGAGAATTATTACTAGCCACAATTGAAGCAAGATGTCAAGAAGTTTGTACAGAGTTGGAGAGTATGTCAGATGGAAAAGGGAGTAAAGAAAAATATAGGGTTGTATTAGCCATTACCTGTACCAGAGAAGCCTTAGGAGGATATCGGTATGGACTTTGTTCTTGGTTTACCAAGGACTCAGCGGGGACGTGACTCAATTTTTGTGGTGGTTGATAGATTTTCAAAGATGGCACATTTCATTCCCTACAAGAAGACTAATGATGTAGTTCATGTAGTAGAATTGTTTTTCAGAGAAGTGGTGAGAATGCATGGTTTTCCAAATAGCATAGTTTCAAATAGAGACACTAAGTTTGTTGGATATTTTTGGCACACATTATGGAAAAAATTAAATATAGATTTGAAGTTCAATTCATCACATCATCTGCAGACTGATGGATAGATAGAGGTGGTGAATAGGAGTTTGGGGAATTTGTTGAGATATTTGGTTGGGGATAAGCCAACAGGATGGGATTTGATTTTACCACAGGCGGAATTTGCATACAATAATTTTGTCAACAGGAGCACTGGCAAATCACCATTCCAGATTGTATATGGAAGTAGTCTTAGAAATGCATCTGAATTGAGGAAGATATATAAACGAGAGATAAGTAGTGCTAAGGCTGAGGATTTTGCAGAACATTTGAAGAACATCCATGAGGAGGTGAGAAAGCATATTACCAAGATGAATGCACAGTATAAGGCTAAGGCAGATGAGAAAAGAAGACATAAAGAATTTCAAGTTGGGGATGAAGTCATGGTTCATTTGCGAAAGGAGAGATTTTTAGTTGGTACATATAACAAGCTGAAAATCAAGAAGTTTGGGCCATGTAAGATACTAAAGAAGCATGATTCAGGAAATGTCTATTAAGTAGAATTGCCTACTGAGCTGAATATTCATGAGTATTTAATATTTTAGATCTAACATGGTATCATGAAGGGCGTGTTGAAGATGAGATCATAGAAGCACAGTGGAGTATTCCAGCAACTAGTTCTGATACCAAGGAGATTGAGGACATACTGGATAGTCATGTTGGCAGAAGCACAAGGAACATGATATATGAAGAATATCTGGTCAAATGGAAAGGATGACTTGTTGAAGATTCATCATGGCTGACAAAGGAGGAGGTTAATTGTCTTAGTTTTCCTTTTCACACCTGAGTCATGACAGGGTCACTTCTCAAATTACCTCAGGTGTCTGATGCAGGAGCATCCTGGGTGTAAGAGCAATCTTGCATCACCCAAAAATATTTCTAGTTTCTTTTCAATAAGGGTTATCTTGTGCAGATCTTCTATTTATAGAAACTTACTATTTTTAGTAAGTTGGTCATACGATCTTAGAATGTTCTAATTTCATAGGTGGAGGTTCATCTTAGTCATTTCAGCCTACTAGTTGAGTTTCATTGCCATATCATCTGTATCAGTGAAGTTATTGAGGTTTTTGGGTATGAAATATTTGAGCTCAATTTTGAAGGCCTTAGAGGTTGTGGATCGCGATCGACCCCTAGCTAACTGGAGCTTGCGCGAGTCAGGCATTGTATATCAAGTCCTACCATTTCTGAAAAGTGGTTATAATAGAAAAACGGAGCTATGGTTAAAAAAGTTATGGCCTCCGAAAGTTGGGGTACCTAAAAATGTATTTTGTAATTATTTGGAGCTGAACCTATGTAAAATAAAAATAAAATAAAATAATTCTTAGGATAGTCGGCCTTAAGGGCTAAATTTCTAGAACCTTCTCAGGCAATGGAAATTGCCTATATAAGAAAGGCCCATAGTCTTGTCTAGGGCAGTTCTGGGAGTTTTGGATAGATCTGGGTAATGATTCGAGGCTTTTTCCTATAGATTATTGTAAGGGAAAATGCCCATGTGGCTTTGCATATTGTAATTCTGAAATTTGTAATTGCACATTTGTGGAGATAATAAGAAGTCCATTTTTTGTTTTTGCAAATCGTTGTTGTTTCTTTGTTTATGTTATGTGTTTGTGGTATGAAGGGGATCACCCTCCATTAGTAACACAAAATATGCATATGTTCCCCAAGGACATGTGAATGTTGTCTTTTCTTGATCCTCTGGAGAAATGCTAATATGATTATATCCGCTATACCCATCAAGAAATGAGAAGTAGTTTTTACCAGCTAAGGTGTCTAGAACTTGATCAATGAATGGTAAGGGAAAATGGTCCTTCTTTGTTGCATTTTTTAGTTCACTATAATATAAACATTCTCCATTTACCCCCCTTTTAGGTACAATTACCAAAGGTGAAACCCATTTACTGTTTGAGATTGGGTAGATGAAACCAACATTCAATAGTTTTTGTAGCTCAGTCTTTACAATTTCTCTTAAGGTTGGGTTTATCCTTCTCTGAGGTTGGTGGAGTGGTAGGCTGCCTTCATTGATGTAAATATTATGTGTATAGATTTTTGGGCTCAATCATTTCATGTCTCCATAGTCCCAAGAAAAATCTTTTTCATGTTTACAAAGGAGTTGGGTTAACAATGTTAATTGTTGTGGTGGCAGTTTATTGTTAACATGAAGATTGTGGCCAGGTGAGAGCTCCACAGTAGTTGTCAGTTCTAGCATTGATACTTAAAATTTAGGGCTTGTTGATATCTCACAGGGTAGTAATTGATGGATGATTTCAGGTTCCACTGGTAGAACACATTTTTCATAGGCACTCAACTGCAGAATAGAGATTTCAGAGATATCTTTTTATGTGACAGTCATTAGTAAGGATGATTTGAATCACATCATCATCTTCTTGCAATTTTAGGAAATTTTTCTTGTGTAACATCATTAGTTGAGAAACAGAGGTTATCTCTTCTTCCTCATCTCCCAAGTCTGGCCATTAATTATTATGTTAACTACTGGGCTTCTAGGATCAAAATACTTTGGAATAACTACATTTCCCAACATTATATATGCAAGTTGACCTATAACATGTACTATTTGGGGATCCTTCTTTCATCTAGGTTTCTTGAGACATGCTTCTTTAATGGATTTTTCATAAAGAGGAACATTTTAATAGCATGAAACAGTGGAATCTAGATATGCATGTTCTTTAATTGGTCAAGGATATCAAATGGTGTGTCTTCCTGGGGTATAGGTTTGTCCATCCTAAGCCTTTGAGGGAAAGGAGGATTAACTAAGGTTTGAGCATCAGTTTGACTTGACACATTAGTTGGTAGGACTGTATTTGGAAAAGTAGCTTCTGGTAGTTGTGTTAATGCTGGAGGAATTTCTAGAACTTCCATTATAATAGGAGGTTTTGGTGTAGGTAAAGTAGTACCAGATCTCAAGTGAATATCAGTTACTTCTAGTGCATAGGAAGGGTATTGTTGGGCATCAATAACATACACTGGTTGTTATTGTTGCTTTTTGTTAGGATTAAGATGTGGCTGAGCAAGTAATTGTGTTGGTCATGGAGGAGGACTTGTGGTTGCATGAGGTCGCATAAGTGTTGATTGAGGCACTGAAGGTGGTAATGAATGATAGCTAGGATTATGATTAGGCCATTATTGGGGTCCTTTCCATAGGTTATATGGTTGCCAATTCCCTTGTGGTGGTTGCCATTGATTTTAAGGTTGTGGCCATTGGGTCTGTTGGGAGTTAAACCACTGGTTATGTTGAGTATTAGACCAGGTATTATTCCAAACAAGTTGGAAGTATTAAGAAGGATATTGATAATTCTAGTTCTTCCATTAGCTATTATAAGGATTAAAAGATTGCAAAGGGTCCTGAGGCATACCTTGTCTTGGGGCCCATGGCCAACGTTGAGAAACAAAGAATACTTGCTCATCCTCTCCTTCTATTTTCTTGAGCTCAGTAGGAATGTGTTGGGTCTCCAAATTTGCCACCAACTTGCACTGACAATCCTTCTTTTTTTGTCGATAGTGAGGGTAGTACTCAGCTAGCTTCACCTTGGCATCTTCATGCTTCTTTTTCACCTACATTGTGTCTAGGTGTATGGCAACATTATTGATGTCTTGTTTGAAATCTGACAACAGATTTAAGATTTCCATCTTAGATATATCGAAGCTATTTCCTTTAGCAAGTGTGGGTCAGAATCCTCTGCCCTTCTTTATAGCTGATCTTGAATAGTTGAGGCAGATTTTCTTGAGATCATCCCAAGAAGATTGAGATATATCTCCTCCAACCATAAGGTCCAGTGCTTCAAGACAATTGTCATTTACTCCCCTCAAGAAAATGAGTTTTTGTGAATCCTCTACAATGCATGTTGAGGATTCTTTTGCAGATTGTACAAGGAGCATGAAATGTAATCCTCTGGAGTTTCATCTTCTTTTTGCGACATTCAAAAAATGTCATCTCCTCTCAAGTCACCCCCTTTACAATATTCTTTATACTTTTGCAAAAATAGGGTCTAAATCTCATTCCAATCAGTTGTTGCATTAGCCCCTAATCCCATAAACCATCTGAGGGTTGACTCCTTTAATGTTTTTGGAAACAAATTGAGTTTGTGACTATTATTGTTGTAGTCAAAGCTTCGACAAAGAATGTTGAACTCAAATAAAAAGGTGTCAGGGTCCTCAGTTATTAGGTCATAGAACTTTGAAAGTGCAGCAGTGGATATGTTCTTGAGATTAGCATTATTGATAAGGCTAGGAAGAGGAAATGGAAAGGTAGATTGGGCCATTACTGTAGGTAATTGGGAGTGAAGTTTCCATTGGGAAATGATCACAACCAGAGGATTATTAGCAATGGGTACAATTGGGGTGGAAATATCAAGAAAATTGGCCAAAATTTTAGCAAAAGACCGAAGGTCAAATGGATCAAATGGGTCTTTTATAGATGAATTTGATGAGGGAAATTTTAGACTCGCATCAACAAAAGGTAATTCAACTTTTCCAGATTCTTTGTTTATATTGATAGGTTCTCTTGGGAGGAATCTATCGTAGACATCTCGTCTTCTTCCCCTTCGATGCATGCAAGTGATTGGATGAACTTGTGAAGCAAGTTCATAACTATAAACTACTATCTAGAAAATAGGGAACTATCTAAACTGACTCAATAAGGTTCTCAGCTTGACACCATCCCCGACAATGATGCCAAAAATGAACAACCCCATAATAGGTAATAAAAATCATGCCAAAGCTTCTCCTAGGAATAGTGTATTCAAACTAAGTATTATTTTCCCTATTATGAAGTTCATTTAAATTATCAACCTAGAGATATATACTTGAAATGGGACAGCACAATTTGTGCACTAAGTCTCTCATAAAGTCATTTTACTTAAGTTGTAGGAAGGAAAATACATGAAAGGAACCACACTCTTTCTGTAGGAAAGTAAAACACACACAACTACTTAAATGAAATTGATGCTGACAACCATAAGTTCAACTTTAACCTATTCTACCAACCCAATGCATTCACTATGGCTATCTCTGCAAGTGCTGCAGGAACATACATAGGTTACAATGCTACAGGAGAAAACAATGAATTCTACCTCAAATATTAAAAAATGCTTAAACTACTTACTCTATTCTACTCTAATCTGCCTCCCAAGTGGGCCCCCTTGGTCATCTTCTACTAGCTATGAACATAGAGTATAAATCAAAATCACTCATTCATTATATTTCTCAGAAAAATTGATTACATCATCATAAAACTATTCACATAACTAAAGAGTAACTTGCTTCCAATTATAACAGTAATACAATCATCTGTCTAAAAAACTAGATTTCTAATAATCAAATCCCTATATATAGAGGATTGAAATTTATTTGAACATAAAGATAAGGTTTGACTGATTCATCCATAAAGAAAGGAGAATGTGATAGTCCACAATAGAATATCATAAAGACTAAATAACCGCTTCAACAGAGTATTGGCTGCAAAGGAAATATAGCATAGTTGTGCTCTTATATTCCCTAAAATGATCAATCCTTCAATTCATTAGGCACATTCCACGGTGTCATAATGGTTCTCCTCATCGTGGCTGAAAACTTCATCGCTTCTTCATTAATGTTTTTGATCCACTCTCTAGCCACTCCTCTTACCCTGGTAGGTTAGTAGCGCATGCATGTATATTCAAGTATTCAACTATTCAATCAAATCCAAATGTTAGGACATACATTAAAACAATTATATGAAATATTGTAACATATACATATAATATTTAGCAAGGTATGTCAACTATTATCTACCCATAAGTTTGTGGATTTGACTGTACTTATAGTATGTACACAAGTTCAAGTACTTAAAAGTCACAACAAGTGTTTTGGAAATGTCTTAGAACAAAGCATAGAAATAGTATAAAATAAAGACAAATTCTTGTCCCATTAGGCATAACTAGAATTGATGAAGCAATGAATTCAAGAAGAACCTTGGACACTTACATGGCTAATGTTGGTCAACAGATTAATGATGACAAGTCCTCCATATTATTCTTAGAGGGTATTGGTAGGAGGTGTTGGATAAGCTTCAAAATAGGGTAATTCAGTGGACTTGTAGATGACTTTTGACTATTGGAAGAGTGACTCCTTTGAATTCAATGGTGCAAGCTCTTTCTATTTATAGGTTATTTATGTAGGTACCATCTTCAAGCTTTGTTAACAAGATTTATTCCCTTTCCTAGGAACTTCCATGGGCAAGTAATCTACTCCCTTTAAAGTGGAGCCTAATTAGGTGGGATTCTATTAGTAGGCCAACACAAAAATGAGGTATTGGGGTCAAGCCTATGGGTTTGATTAGTTAAGTTTTATTTATCAAGCTATATTGGTGTTGGTGTACTTATCAAGATTATGATTGAGTTAGAATTCTTACTCGCAAGTATCTCCATGGGGTGAATATATAGTTCATATGTGCCTTGGTATAGCCTCTTGAGAAAGAGATCTTTAATATGGAATACTCTCAAAAGATGGGTGAAAATCATTAAAGAGGGTCTTTTTGGATTTGTAATAAATATTCTAATGCTCTTTTCTGGTATGATTCTTGGGATGCTTATCTCCTTATTATTTTAATGTTTTCTCATTTGTAGTCTCTCTATAATAGTTTTCTTGAAGTGGGTTGGAGTAAGGTGGAGGATTTTAAATTTGTTCAAGTTATGGGTCAGGTGGGAGCGAATCATTGGAAGGATCCTCAAGAGTGTCATTTGGGAGGTTATGAGGAGGATCAACAAGATTTAGCTAGAATATTGGCTAGTAGAATGTACAACTCCCTTAAAGGAAGGTATACTCTAGCTTGAGGTCCTCATCCGAAGGGCAAATTTTTAGTTGCCTCAGGGCATAGACAATTGTATGGAAAATTTGGTGTCACTTAGTGGAAATAGGTGTGGAAAAATTTTTCTTGGCCTAAGTGTAATTGCTTCTTATGGCTAGTGGTCCAAAAATATACCATACCTAAAAGAACCTAGCTAGGCAATCTATTTTTGATATTACCAATAGAAAAAACCAAAGTGTTATCCCATTATACAAAGCCCCAAGGGAACTGTTGACAAATAACCATTATCAACACATAAAAAACAAGGAAAAAAAAGATAATCATGAAAGCTTGCCTCTATAAAAAACTAACCGACATCTACAAGTGCTAGAGATGACAAAACCAACAAGAGTATAAAGAGTTATAAAAGTTTTAATACTAAGCCACATAGGGCTAATCAAAGTAGAGCTTTTGTAAAACCTAGAACTAAAAACATTAAACTTGAAGCAAATGCCTAGGAGGTCACAAAAATCCAAAAAGCACAAAAAACTATAAGCCAACACAATTTTTCTTTTTGGTTGTGGGCTTAGACAGAAGCTTCCTAGCCTAGTCTTCAGTTAGAAACTTGAAAAGTTCCTTGAAATCATCTCCCTCATCAACCTTCCCATCATGGAACTTCTCTTGTAGCAAACAAAGAGTAGTGGCTGAAGTATGCATGACTTTGAGTGAAAAATGAATGACCTCTTGCAATCTTTTGTCAATATCTACAATGTCATGAATAATCTTTTGCATCCCTTTATTAATACCAACAATATCAGCTTTAATTTTCCCAATCTCAACCCCCACGACCTTTTGCACACTATAATCCTCCTCCATATTGGTTTTCTCCTTATCTTGAGTTGGGGAGGGATAAATAGCCTTTGTTTCAATGTTAGGGTCGGATTCAACAGTGTCATTTTTAAGGCTTTCAGAGACATGAGATGAAGAACTACCATTGGTAGAAAGGGCCTCCTTGTTCGAGATTTTCTCATCCTCACCATTACTCTCAGCACCCTCTGAATCCTTAGAACTATATTCATCTATATTTTTTCCTTTCCTAGTAGGTTTCTTTGCAATTTTGGTTGAGCGACATGGGGTGCCCGTTTCTTTTGTGATTTCCACATCAAAATCAATCTATTGAATATTAAATTTGGCCTTCTTAGGGGGTTTGACTTCCATACTAGGGTTGCTTCATTTTTTTATCCATAGGAATTTCAAATTATTTAATGGTGCGTGAGGTATTCAGAGGTTGCTGGGAGATTTAAGGCTAAGGTTTTTGAGGTAAAGATTTCTACTAGGACCTAGGGTGGGTAAAATACTAGTTGAGGGAGGAGTTGGACAAGAAGAGGTAGCCTAGAAAGAGATAGAACATGGATGCATAACACAAGATGAGATTTGTGTATCCTATAGATTAAACCCTAGTGCAAGATTGTGAATTTCTTCCCTTGATTCTTTGCTTCAACAATTTCCTTAATATTATTACCCATAGAATGTAGTAGAAAGAAAGGAATTGAAATGAGGTTATGATTTCTAAGATGGTTAAGGAATGGGAGGTGGTAGTAGTAATAGACCCCAAAATGACCTTCAATTTTTAAATATTTGATGATAAAAACACACACATGGTCTCATGGTTGTGAGAGTTTTTCATGGTTAAATCCACCTATGTGCTTGATGGATTTCTCTTTCCCATGAAATATTTTATTTAGGCTTGCGACATTTGAGGTTCTACTTGTCTTTTTCCATTTCCTCCCCTCAGTAGAGAGCCCAATCGCTTGAGAAATTACTTAACCTCCAACAATGAACCTTCTTTCATCCTAAGAAGAAACAAACTGCCAAGGCTGTTGGAAACTATATTTGAAACAATTGTTATATTGTCATTGATGTCAAACCTTAACTGGTAAGACAATTTCTATCTAGTAGGGTACCATATCTTTTTTATTGATGAAGAGGATTTGAAAAGAGGAGATAATAAGAGGACCTAAGGAAAGGTTGAGTTATGTGATACTTTAATGGGTACTTGATTAGTTCGCACATTGACAAAGTAATGTGTTGTTTATCTTTAACACTAAGTGAAGAAGAAAGACTAGAAACATAGGCTTAACTGAGCAAAAGTGAAGAAATTTAGTTTAAGCTGAGTGATGCTAGTGTCGACCGAGCGCCGTTATAAGCCAAGAAAATCTAGTGTTTACCGAGCATCAATAATTGCGGAGTAACAGATAATTAACCGAGCAAAGACAATATTTGCAAAGAAGGAAAGTTTTACGGATGACCAAGATATCTAGTAATGACCAAGGAGATAAACACAGTATTGACTAAGTGTCATTAATTTATAGTTTGTGAAAGAATTGAAAATCCTAGCCGACATAGTTGAATTATTGGGATATGTAAAATGTGTTGAAATTATTAATGAATGATATGGAGCATTTAATGCATGGTAAAGTATTTCATTATGGATTCAAGGACAAGTTTGAAGATGTATCTAGAAGGAAAAGAAGGAGAATAAAATGATGGAAGGATTCGATGAATCTGACCTAAACCCAAGATCTACCGAAGAGATTAAGTGGCAATAGATTAATCTACCTGATCAAGGAGGTATAAGGATGACCTACTTATGAGGTTATATAGACTATGAAAGAGGTTGTTGTTATTTATTGATGAATCTAAGAAGAAGGCTAAGGTGAAGCTGTGAAGAGCTTTACAGAGTTGTGGTGATTGCTTGAAGAGAATTTCGAGCATATTAGAGATGGAGATGGAAATGAAGGTCAGTCAATAAATCAACATATGAGAAAATTGGATCTGTATTTGCAAATTAAGTTGTATATTTCATATCAAAACCTACTGTTACTTTCTAACCATTGTATCAGTCAAAATCCTTTAATCAAGGTTGACCTAACATTCATTTTTGTAAACCCTTTAATCAAGGTGACATTCTAATGGAATGTTCTTAAGCCCTCTAACCAGACCATTCTTAACAAGATGATTATATCCTTTAATAGGGTCACACCTAACAGTGTGTGTTGTAAACCTCTTACATGGTTGGCTTCTCATAGAGTTCACTTCATAAGAGTGAAAATCAGTATCATGTTACAAGTGGTTTTTCCCAAATTGGGTTTCCAAGTTAAATCCTAGTGTTATACTTGTGTGAATGTTATTTGATGTGAATGTTGTTGAAAGTTTTATATTCTGCAAGTTGATTACTTTTGGATAGTGGACTGCAAGTTTTATGTTACTAATATATGCTATAGAGACCGAGTTGAATTATTGATTAGATCTAAGTTTGTTGAAGAGATAGAAAGTTCAATTGGTATATCTGGACTTGAGGATAACTGATTCACCCCCCTCTTAGTTATTCTAAAATTATTCTAACAATTGGTATTAGAGCAGTTGGTGCTTGTAAGGAGAAAAGTTTAAAGGTACTTGAAGCTAATGATCAAGATGTACAAAACAGAGTTACCAAATCTGAACAAGGAGAAATTTCCTACATGGCTAAGTTTGATGAAATTGCACCTAGCTAGCATTGGTGATTCGACAAAATACTATGTGGAAAATGATAATGTAACACCTATTGCACCTTTGACTATCGAGGAGATGAAAGTAAAACAAGAACACAATCAGGCAATGTTGGAGATTGCATCTGCCCTAAGCTATCCTGAATTTGAAGACATCAAGGACTATACTAATGCAAAGAAAATGTGGGACACTCTAGAAGCTATCTACAATGGAGACACAAATGTACTGAGAGCCAAATTTGAAAGTTTGAGAGGTAAGTTTGATGAAATGAAAATGCAAGAAGATGAAAATGTTGCTTAGTATTGTGGCAGAATTGAGGAGGTAGTAAATGCTATTAGAGGAGCTAATGGAAACATTGATGATGAAATTGTTATTAGTAAAGTGTTGAGAACCATTCTTCCTATCTATGCTATTAGAGTATCTACAATACAAGAATCAAGATGTAATCTTAGTAATGTCATAACTTTGGAAAGTCTTGTTGGCAAGCTTACTACTTTTGAGTTGTCTAATTTTGATAATTTTACTATTCACAACATTGAATCTACATTCAAGTCTCAAATGATTCTTCATAAGCCCAAGAAAGGAAAAGAAAGATGTGTGAGCAGTGACAGTAACAACGAAAATGATAGTGATACTTATGATGATGATCTAGATGATCTTGAGGTGCTTATGGCTAGAAGGCTACTGAGAGGAAAAGGAAAATTCAAAGGTAAACTTCCTATAATCTATTTTCGTGTAACAAAGTTGGCCATATTGCAGCAAGATGCCCTGATAGGACTGACAAAGATGAATGAAGGGAAATCAAGTACAAAGATAAAATAAATGATAGAGATCATAGAAGGTACAAAGACTACAAAGACAAAGGTAAGAAATCTTGTCATATTGCTGAAGAGGAAATTGATAGTGAAACTAGTGAATCTGATGATTGTGATATAGAAGTTGTTTATGTTGCTATGAAAGATGATTCTGATGAAGATGAGAAAACTGCACTTATTTCATATGTGAGTAAAGGTGATAAATGGATTATTGATAGTGGTTGGTCACATCACATGACTGGTGATAAAAGTAAGTTTGAAACCCTAAATCATTACAAAGGTAGAAGTGTTAAGTTTGGTAATGATGCACCATGTGTTGTGAAAGGAAAAGGATGAATAAGATTAACTGATAAGATCACATGTGATAATTCTTATTGGGTTTAATGTCTTAACTATAATTTGCTGAGTTTTGCACAGTTGAACAATACTGGTTACCGAGTTAAATTTCATCATAGAAAGGCTAAAATATTCGATGCCACTGGTGAACTAATTGGAAGTGGAGAACATACAAGAGGTAATTTGTTCTATCTAGACCTATCTAAAGAAAAATGTTTGTTTACACAATTTGATGATGTATGGTTATGGAATAAGAGGTTGTGTCATGTGAACTTTGAAAATTTGGTAAATATTAGTAAGATGAAGAAAGTTAGAGGTTTTCCAAGATTGGAGAAACCTGATAATGTGATGTGTAAATAATGTCAATTGGGAAAAATGACAAAGTCTAGTTTCAAGAGCAAGACATATACTTCTGACAATATTTTGGAATTGGTTCATACTAACCTTTGTGGACCTATGGGTGTGCAAAGTTACTGTGGTGATAAGTATTTCATTCTTTTTGTTTATGACTATTCTAGAATGATGACTGTGATGTTTTTAAAAGAGAAATCTGATGCATTTTAGTTGTTTAAGTGGTATTTAGTAAAATTTGAAAAAGAAACAAGTAAAAGCTTGAAATATTTGAGATCTGATATAGGAGGAGAGTTTATATCAAATGAGTTCAATATATTATGTAATGATAGAGGAATAAAGAGACAAATTCTACACCTAGGACACTTCCACAGAATGGTATAACAGAAAGAAGAAACATATCAATTATGGATTGTGCCAAAACAATGATGATAGAGAATAATGTTGCACAAAAGTACTGGAGAGAAGAAGTAAGTATAGTTGTTTATACCTTGAACTGAGTACAAATTAAGAAAGGTACAAATGTTACACCTTTTGAGTTATGGTATGGATATGCACCTAATGTGAAATACTTTAAAGTCTTTGGAAGAAAATGTTATATATTGAAAGACAATAGGAATGGAAAACTTGATGCTAAAAGTGATGAAGGCATATTCCTAGGTTATTCCACTAAGAGAAAAGCTTACAAATATTTGAATTCTAACACTAACAAAATTGTGGAAAGTGAAAATGTTAGAGTTGATGAATATGCAGAAAAGAATGAAGTTGAGTGCAAGCAAGAACCTAAAGATTACATATCTTTTGTATACATGGAAGAAGGAGAGGCTAGTAATACACCTAAACCAGATGTCAACCAACAACATGAACATGTCGAGCCATAACAAGAAAATTTCAAGCATCAGGAGGATGCTACTGAGCAATCAGAAGAAGAGACAAAGAATCTACAAGATGAACCTGAAGATCAAGATCAAGTAGAAAGGAAATTTGAACCTACATTGACACATTATGTAAGAAGACATCATAAGCCTGAACCAATCATTGGAGATAAAGGATCTGGATTTATGACAAGAAGTAAGTTGAAATATCAAACATTATTACTATGTGAATTTGAGCCTAAGATAGTAAAAGATGCTTTAGAGAATGAAGATTGGATACAAGCCATGAATGAAGAAATAGAGTAGATAGAGAAGAAAAAAACCTGGACACTAGTGTTGAGACCAGAAGACAATAATGTTATTGGAACAAAATGGGTATTCAGAAATAAGCAAAATGAACATGGAGAAGTCACTAGGAACAAAGCCATATTGGTATGCAAGGGATATGCACAAGAAGAAGGCGTTGACTATGGGGAGACATTTTCCCTAATTGCAAGATTGGAAGGAGTGAGGACTCTACTTGCATATGCAACATATAAAGGATTCAAAGTATATCAAATGGTTGTCAAATCTACATTTCTGAATGGAATTTTGGAAGAAGAAGTATACATTGAACAACCAGAAGGATTTGTTGACCCAAGCAAGAAGAATATGGTTTGTAAACTACAAAAGGCACTGTATGGATTAAAGCAAGCCCCCAGAGCATGGTACGAGAGACTACATAATTATTTGATAAAGATTTGATTTGTAAGGAAAAATGAGAAAAAAATTATGTATTTGAAGACTGAAATAGGTAAAGGGATATTTTTAGCTAAAATTTTTGTTGATGATATCATATTTGGAGGACAAGATGCCCTATGTCAAACTTTTTCAAATGAGATGCAAACTGAATTTGAAATGTCTATGTTTGGTGAGATCAAATTCTTTGTTGGTTTGCAAGTTTATCAAATGAAGAAAGGCATCTGTATTACTAAATCTAAGTATGTCAAGGAGATACTTAAATCTTTTGGTATGGAAGATTATAGACTAGTAAGTACACCTATGGCTACTGGACAAAAATTATGAAAAACTAATGATACAACTAAAGTCAATCAAACCTTGTCTAGATCTATGATTGGAAAGCTACATATGTTGTCCATAACAGACTAGATATTGCTCTAGCAGTTGGGATTGTTGCAATATTTTTTGCAAATCCTAAAGAGAGTCACATGATGGCAGTAAAAAGAATATTGAAATATCTAAAAGGAACAGATGACTATGGATTGTATTACAAGAAGAATAATAAGTTTGAACTAAAAGTTTACATTGATGCAGATTGGGCAACAAATGTGGATGACAGAAAGAGTACAAGTGGTGGCACATTTTTTCTAGGAAAGAGATTAGTCTCTTGGACAAGAAAGAAACAAAACTGCATTTCCCAATCTACAACAGAAGCTAAATATGTAGCAGCAACAGTGAATTGTTCAAATTTAGTATGGATCAAGCAATTGTTAAAAGGTATGAAGAAGGAAATCACTGAGCCGATTGTTATTTTATGTGATAACACAAGTGCTATTAACATATCAAAAAATCTTTTTATGCACACTAAGACTAAGCATATTGCTATCAAGTATCATTACTTGAGAGAGTTAATTCAAGACAAAGAAGTGAGATTAGAATATGTGAATACAAAGGAACAATTAGCAAATATATTCACAAAAGAATTACCTAAAGATGCTCATGAATACCTTAGAGGTAAATTAGGGGTGATTCCCCTAACTAAGGCCACCTAGTAACACATAGGAGCACTGCATCAAATGTGCTAATCAAAATATCTGACAAATTGATGAAAAGGCCACACTTTAGGAGTTGCCTAAAGTTGTGAGAAGTAAAGTAAAAGATGTAAATCAGTCATAAGAAAGATGACAGAGGGAGCATACAAATTAGAGAATTGACATGAAGATATCTACATGGTAAAGATGCAAGTGACATATATAAGTTTCTTTGGCATTATTGTCAAAGAGGGAGAGATTCAAAAAGAGTTGTCAAAAGTAAAACCGAGGGAGAGATTCAATAAACCCAAGGGAGAGATATAGAAAAGAGATTCAAAAGAAATGACCCTAAGTAAAGAGGGAGTGAATGAATAAGGGAGAGAATCAGTGAACAAACAAAGAAAAATTTATCCAAGAGGGAGTTGGTACTTGGATGAGAATCAGAATGAAGCTAAGGATATTACTGAAGATCTAAAACACAGAGAGAGTTGACATAAGTTGCTTCATTGCATATTTTTTGGTTTGTATGGTAAATCATGTGGTGTTTCCATCAATTCTAAATAGGGATATTGTTGGAAACTACAATTGAAACAATTGTTATATTATCATTGATGTCAAACCTTAATTGGTAAGACAGTTGCTATCTAGTAGAGTACCATATCTTTTGATTGACGAAGAGGATTTGAAAAGAGGAGATAACAAGAGGACCTAAGGAAAGGTTGAGTTATGTGATACTTCAATGGGTACTTGATTAGTTGGCACATTGACAAGGTAATGTGTTGTTTATCTTTAACACTAAGTGAAGAAGAAAGACTGGAAACATAGGCTTAACCGAGCAAAAGTAAAGAAATTTAGTTTAAGTTGAGTGATGCTAGTGTCGACGGAGCACCAGTATAAGCCGAGCAAATCTAGTGTCGACCGAGCATCAGTAATTGCTGAGTAAGAGATAATTAACTGAGCAAAGATAATATTTTTCAAGAAAAAAAGTTTTAGCGATGACCGAGATATCTAGTAATGATCGAGGAGATGAACACAGTATTGACCGAGTGTCAGTAATTTACAATTTGTGAAAGAATTGAGAATCCCAGCAGTCATAGTTACATTCTTGGGATATGTAAAATGTGTTGAAACTATTAATGAATGATATGGAGCATTTAATGCATGGTAAACCATTTTCTTATGGATTCAAGGAGAAGTTTGAAGATGTATATCTAGAAGGAAAAGAAGGAGAATAAAATGATTGAAGGATTCGATGAATATGACCTAAACCTAAGATCTATGGAAGAGATTAAGCGACAAAATATTAATCTACTTGATCAAGGAGGTATAAGGATGACCTAATTGTGAGGTTATACAAAGTATGGAAGAGGTTGATGTTACTGACTGATGAATCTGTAGGATTTGACAAACATGCAAATCCACAGACCCCGAATACACCTGCATGCAAGAACCTGATACAAAGTAGAAGCACAAAGATGAAAAAGCAGAACTCAGATGTTCACTCAAAATGTGAGAGCAAAATTATCAACTGAATTAAAAAAACAATTACAAAGTTCAACCTTAAAAAGGTGAATGAAACCCTAAAAGGGAAATACTAGGTTGCACATTATTAATTAAGAATTAATTAATAATGCACCTAAGAGACGCTTAAGCAACTAGAGTAAAAGGAAATAATACTCTAACACCCCCCCTTAAGCTGAACGCAGGGAGAAAGCAGACCTAGCAAGACTAAGAAAGCAAGAAATGGGTCCCGGTAACAAGGCCTGATCAGGTACCCAGTACAAGGAAATCTCTGTAAACCGGAGACAAAGGAGAAAACCCAGTGGGAAAAACCCCTCTCCAAAAAGAGATATAAAAGAAAGCAAAGACAAAAGGCATGACTTCAAGAGACTCTCTCAAAGCCAGTAGTACAATGCGTGCTGCTAACCCCCCCCGAGAGAGAGGGTCGATGCTCCAAAGCCCCCCAGAATGAAAGAACCCCTGGAGCAATGAGCAAACCACTGTGACTCCAATGCAGAGGAGTGAAGGTCAGTGGGTGCTGAAGAGGTGACCTCGAAGGATGAGGTGTCACTGGAAGGCCGAGCTGATGCTCAAATGTGAAGACACGAGGATCCTGAAAGGGAATCCCCAATGCAAGTGGTATGACAGGTGTGCTGACACTGTCATGAGAGAGGAGATGAGTGTCCTCTGAAGAATCCTCAACAACTGCACCTGGTGGCTCGATGAATGGAGCTGGAGGATCAAGCAGTGCTGAAGAAGAATCTGGCTGAAGAGAAAAGTACTCCTCAGGATGTGGTGTAGCAGTCACAACACGGGTCTCAGGAACAACACACAGGTTCAAGCTACCTGACTGCACCACATGATGCTCTCGTGAAAGAGGAGAGCTGAGCTCTGACAATGAAGATGGTGGACCAAAATGAGAAAAGATGTAGAGACGGGAGGAATGATCAACTGTCCCTGTAGCAATAATGCCTCCTGTCACACTATCCTTGATGAAGGCTGAATCGGCCGTGAACTCAACTGTCTTCCCTGACCCACTGCAAGTAATCTGATAAATGGAGAGAAGGTTTGCAGAGAGAGATGGAACATACAATACATCATGGAATGTGCCATCCTGAATGCTGACTGAACCTGTCCCACAGACTGTCTGTACAGTGTTATTCCCCATGAGAATATGAGGAATAGGAGAAGTCTCAAAAGAAGAAAACAACTCCTGAGAAGATGCCATATGGTGAGAAGCACCGGAATCCAGTATCCAAGGGACCTGTAAAGGGATGCAACAGATGCCCGTAATGCATGACCCTGTCCAAAATCCTGTCCAGATGTCGAAGAAGATGCAGAAGACTGAAAAGCAGACCCCTATGAGGTGGAAGAGGATGGAGAGGAAATAGTGCTCTTCTGAAGGAGAGCTTGCAAATCTGCAATCTGTTTCTCATAACCATCACATCTCTTCTGAAAGCACTGTGACTCATCATGGTTCCTCTTCTGACAATAGGAACATGTGGGGATCTGAGTCTTCTGATTCTCCTTCTTAGAAGAAGATGGTGTGTCAGTAGAGTGCTGAGAGGAGTCAGATATCTGCTTCGGCTTCGGCTTCTGTGTGTCTTGAGATGACTTGGCAAGCAATGCCTGTGACTGTGAACCTGCAAGTGAATCCATCTGAGTGATCTTGGACTGCTCACGAGTCAACCTGTCACAGAAATTCTCAAAAGAGGGCATAACATGTCTGGTACCCAAAGCATCCATGGTGGAGTAGAAAGTGGAAGAAAAGATCTGGTACTGTCCTCGCAACTTTGAGAGTATCAAATAGATACACTCATCATCTGTCTTGATTTTTCCACATCCTTGCAAAACTGTACGCAAAGACTTGAACTTCATCAAGAAGTCCTCTATAGTGGGGAAATCAGAAGGATTCAAAGAGGTCAACTCTGCATCAATCTGAAGCTTTCAGAATTCGTTGACTGTACCAAACAAGGCTGAAAACTTGCTCCAAATAGCCCTAGGAGTGGTCAAACCTTCCAGGTGAAATAAGAGACTGTCAGAGATGTTCAGTGCAATCAAACCCATGGCTTCATCCATTTTGTTCCTGTGCTGAAGAACCTCAAAGGGACGCTGCAGGACAGGTTGGTGTTCATCCAGACATGACCATAAGCCACGTGACATGAGCAGCCTGGTCATGTGTGCTTTCCATGTGTGGTAATTGTGCGGTGTTAGCCGGGCCACAGAGGGGTCCGACATGGAGAGAAGAAGAAGACAGAAGTAGAAGGGTCTTTTCTGAAGTAAATTACAGAAATGAGAAACACCCCCCCCCCCACAATGTATAAATCAAACCCCCGTACAGCAAATAACTGAAAGCACAAAAAAAAAGGAGAAAAACCTGGACTCCAGATGCAGAGAAGGAGGAAAGTAGAAGCCTTGAATTTGACACTAAAAAAGAGAACTCAAATGGCTGAATCAGCAAACCAAACTAGCATCATTGCGTCCGTCTCGGAAAGACCTTTCCGGCGATATATCATATGTTGATTTTTGATTCCGTATGAGCCCTGTAGGAGCAAAAAAGCCCAAGTACCCCCAAAATGCAAGCTCTCTGGAAAAAAACCAGTGACGGCAAAAAAGTTGACGGCCATATGACCGTCACGGGCCTGTCGCTGACGTCAGCATGACATCATCCCAAGAAATTTTAAAGTTGCCGAAAATATTGAAAAAGCCACCGAAAAATAAAAATCTGGCGCCGGAAACTTGCCGGCAAGTGACGTCAGCAGGTGACGTCACCTGCTGCAGGCTGCCGGGCGGAGGATGGGCGGCGGCCGGGCTGGGCGGCGGTGCGGCGGCCGAGTGCTGGTGGCGCGGTGGTGGTCGGTGGGGCGCCGGTGGCGCGGAGGCGGCCGGCTGGGCGCCGGTGGCGTGCCAGTGGCGCGGGGGCGGCCGGCTGGGCGCCGGTGGTGTGCCGGTGGCGCGGCGGTGGCGAGATGGCGGCGCGAGAACAAACAACCACGAAACCTTTTTTTTTAATTTTTTTTCTCGAAAAACATGTCCGTACGGCCCGTGGGGGCTGAAAAAATTCACCCAGAAGCCCCGGAGGCCAAATAGATCAAATTTTATATGGATTTTGGGTATCTCAAGCCTTCTGGACGCAACCGTGAGGTCATTTTTTGTCCAAAGTGCCCCGAAAAATTGTAACCCCCCAGATCCAATATAAAAAATAGTAGAAAACGCCAGAAAAAAAAAGCTTGATCCACAGCTTCAGAAAACTTTGAACAAGCTGCAGCAGAATGGCTCTGATACCATGTAGGATTTGACAAACATGCAAATCCACAGACCCCAAATACACCTGCATGCAAGAACCTGATACAAATTAGAAGCACAAAGATGAAAAAGCAGAACTCAGATGTTCACTCAAAATGTGAGAGCAAAATTATCAACTGAATTAAAAAAACAATTACAAAGTTCAACCTTAAAAAGGTGAATGAAACCCTAAAAGGGAAATACTAGGTTGCACATTATTAATTAAGAATTAATTAATAATGCACCTAAGAGACGCTTAAGCAACTAGAGTAAAAGGAAATAATACTCTAACAGAATCTAAGAAGAAGGCTAAGGTGAAGTTGTGAAGAGCTGAACAAAGTTGTGGTGATTGCTTGAAGAGAATTTCGAGAAGATCAGAGATGGAGATGGAAATGAAGGCTAGTTAGTAAATCAACATATGAGCGAATTGGATCTATATTTGTAAAGGAAGTTGTATATTTCATATCAAAACCTACTGTTACTTTCTAACCGTTGTATCAGTCAAAATAATTTAATCAAGGTTGACCTAACAGTCATTTTTGTAAACCCTTTAATCAAGGTGACATTCTAATGGAATGTTCTTAAGCCCTCTAACCAGGCCATTCTTAACAGGGTGATTAAATCCTTTAACAGGGTCACACCTAGCAGTGTGTGTTGTAAACCTTTAATAGGATTGTCTTCTCACAAAGCTCACTTCAGAAGAGTGAAAATCAGTAGCATATTACAAGTGTTTTTTTCCCAAATTGGGTTTCCACATTAAATCCTGGTGTTATACTTGTGTGAATGTTATTTGATGTGAATGTTGTTGAAATTTTTATATTCTACAAGTTGATTACCTTTGGACAATGGACTACAAGTTTTATGTTATTGATATATTCTATAGAGACTGAGTTGAATTGTTGATTAGATCTAAGTTTGTTGAAGAGATAGAAAGTTCAATTGGTACATTTGGACCTGAGGATAACTGATTCACCCCCCTCTCAGTTATTCTAAAATCATTCTAACAAAGACAAACTCTCATCAAAACCAGTCATATTTTCCATGAACTGGTCAATTCCTCCTTCCTTACACACAAACCAAACATTAGAATTATTTTTGTAGCCATCAATCTTGTTGGGATCAAAATTAAGCTCATCTCTGCCCATGGTGTCCAAATCCAAGATTGTGATGGTAGCAAAAGTGGTTTGAGTATTTTAAAAGCTGAGAGTGCAGAGTAGAGTAAGACTCACAAAATAAATGTCTAGATAGATAGGCACAACACTCTGTAATAAAAGAAAGCAATAATCAATATTTTTATTACAAGTGATGCCACCCTTTGTTTGCCTTTATGAAGAGAACTTTGGAACGTGTGAGTAATCCATCATCCATAAGATAAGATGGCAGAAAATATTTTTAGACCATTTACCAAATCCAAGAAAATCTGGTGGATTAATGAAATCATTATTATCACAAGTCCCAACTAGCGCACTTTGCTAAAAAAATTGAACCATGAATCAACCACATCATATAATCTTGGGAATGAAATGGATGACGTGGAGGAAAGTGTGAACCACATGATTGAACTCCAATCACATGTCTATAGATAAATGACTCCAACTTCAAATTCAAATTAGAAGTATCTTTCGAAAAGCCCAATATGGCCTTTAAGTCTCCAAGACAAAGTAGAATAAATAACTTAAGAATCATTGTTTATAGATCCAATGTATTTCTCCTACCTTAAGAGGGCCTTTGTAAGCTTTGGAAGTGGTTCTTCATTTCTCCGATATCATAAGATGTCTTGCAGCAATCCTAGCGCAACCATTTAGTTAGCAACAGCATTCCCCTCCTTGTAGGTATGTTTTAAAGTAAACCCATCTAGACTAGCCAAAAGCATTCTAATGTCTTTATGGATGCACTCTACCTTTCAACCAACTAATATTGAGCCCTGAGTTGCTTCAATGATCAGTTTAGAGTCACCCTCAATCCATAGGTTTATGATACCAATTGAAAGGGCTATTTTAAGATCCCATAAAAGTGTCACCCCTTCAACTTGATTAACAATATAATCTTTCAATTGACCAGAATAAGCAACAATTAACCAACCTCTATAGTCTTTGATGACCCCTCCACCAACCTCCATACCAAGTTTGGTAGTACCATCAAAATTCAATTTGAGCCATGGCAGAGAAGGGGCCTTCCATATAGTGTTTTTCCTACCTACCTTTTTGGAATTGTCAAATTTATTAAACTTTGGAGGGAGTTTCCAACTCTTAGTAATTAAACAATCATCAATTGAAGGTGGAAAGTTAGGGATTTTCCATTTTACAACAAAGATGTTCTCCAACAACAACTTACTGCAGGAGAGAAATACACTGTCAACAGAATTAACTATGTCCCAAAAGATCCTATTATTTCTCTTTCCATATGCTCCAACAAACATGAGGGGGGAATTTGCCTCAAAAGATGTTTAATAAGAGGGTGGTTTGAGGGTGGGTTCCAATTGGTAATAAATTGTTGAATGTTCCACTCAAAGACCTACTGTAGACTAAATTTCTAGAGAACCTTTTTCCAAATCTGTGAGGCAAACTAACAATGGATAAATAGGCGGTGAATAGTTTCTTCAGCCCTCTTGCACATGACACATCTATTAGGTAGAGAAAAAACTCTTTTTCACTAAATTATCCCGCATCAGAATTTTTCCATGCATCACAACCCACCAAAAGAAATTAATTTTAGGGATAAGTTGTGGGTTCCAAACCTTTTTCTAGCAGTTAGGATCCCCTTGGAATTTCATCAATGGGTTGTAGGCTGACTTCACTGTAAAAGCCCCCAATTGGGTCTTTGTCTAAATAAAGTTATCTTCTTTGGTGAATATGGGAATTCTTAGATCACACAATAGGGACTATAATTCAACAACCATAGCTACAAGATTTGGGTTGTCTCTAAAACATTGATCTAGGCCTTTCCACTTCCTCCAAGATCAACATAGTCAACAATGTAGTCACCAAGCCGATCTTTGAGTCTTCCCTTCAACAGACATAAGCATCCATCCATAAGAGGTTTATCCCCTATCTAGTTATCATCCCTAAATTTGATTCTTCTGCCATTACCAAGTTGCCATTTTAATCTTTCTCTTAAGAGGGTCCTACATTTGAGGATGTCACTCCCAATTTTGGAACTAATAGGTAGTCCCTAAGAATCCAGGACTCTATAGAAGTGCTCCTTGTTAAGGTATTTAACTTCCATAATTTTGCACCAGTTCGCAAGGCCAACAATAAGGTTCCACCCCATTTTAGTGATTTGGACTCTTTCAAGTTGGTTAGCTTACGTATTCCAAGTCCTCCCTATGATTTAGGCAAATAAACCGTGTCCCAATGTCCAGAGCCATTCTCTTTTTCCCTCCATGCCAGTCCAAAGGAAAGTTGTTTAGATTTTCTCTAGTTTGTTAGCCATGGTGCCATAAATTTTGAAAAGGGAGAGGAAGTACACTAGGATGACTTGAAGGGAAGCCGAAAGGAGTTTAATATGATACTCTACTCCACTTTCTATGAATGTGACAAAATGAAATTTATTCCAAAGAGAAACACGCATTGAAAATATGCTTAACCACTAAAGCTAATTGATAGTTGAAAAATGCCATCATTTGATGACCCACTCAAGAAATATCTCTGTGTTTCAAATATGTGCTTATAACCACTAATACCATCACTTCACTACATAAAGATTATTAATGAAATGTCAAATACATTGTTTCTACCTACCAATTGATTTGGATCCAAAAGAAGCTTGCACATTGCCTTCTTGATTCCTACACATGAAGAGGCATTTACTCCTTCACCATATCCCAAAACTAGGCCACCCACAACCATAGTCCAAGATTATCTAATCTCTTCCCTTCACAGTTAATCCTTTCTCCTCTGATCAACTGGAATGGGGCTATCTTATTTATTTACCTCTCTCCACTTTCCTTTACTTACTACTGTTAAAGGAAGAAGCAATTTTTCTCATATGCATCCTCCCACGTCCAACACTTGTAGCAATGACAATCACCCAAAGTGTGGGAGCCAAACATTTGTAAATCCTCCATTCTACTCTATTGAGCTTCTTCCCTTCCATCTCAAACGATTACATTGTCTAAAATTCACTACATATATTCCCTTCTCAATTAATGATCACTTCACATCCTTCTAAATCATCATTTCTTCACCTTTCAATACTGTATTTATCCTCACATGTACCTCTTATTGAGATATTTACTTAGAAGTTTTTATTTTATACTTTTAGTTTTTTTTTAATTGTATATCCATTGTATTTTAATTCTAATATGCATAATCACGATATGATGTTTTGTATATTATTACCATTATAGTATACTTTTTAACATTATTAATAACTCTTAAATAAATAACATACCTTAAAATTGAAGACTTAGCCAATTTTTTAAAGTATATGCAAAATATCTATAATAATTAATAATAAAAAAATCACTAAATAATCCACTAAAGACTTATTATATTAAAAAAATCCTTACAATAATGAAGTATCAAAACTTCCTCCACCAATCTAAATACTATTAAAGGTCTTAGGTCAAATAGATACATCTTGTAATCTCATTCAAACAATGATTGGCATGAAACAAATAGAGTAAAAAAAGGCTTACTATCTCAAAAAAGTTTATTGTACCTGGGGCATGAGGAAAAAGTCTACATAAGAATAAATATTAAGTAGAAATAAAAAATGTTGATATTCCAATTAAGAACTAGCTCTCATAATCTTATATGTGAAACTGCATATACTCTTGAGTTGGCCTAGTGGTGGAGAACTTGTACTCTTGAAAGAGAGGTCACAAGTTCAATTCCCACAAGGGGGTAGGGTATGTACGCCTTGTTTGTAGCACAATTAGGTGCCTCCTGCAAGAAGTATGAGATAGTTCCGTATCACTCTCACCATATGTAGACCCAAAAACATATGACTGATATCGTGGACTATAAAAAGACCTTTCCTTTTCCTTTTCTATATGCGGTGGCTAAAAACAAGTGATAGAAAAATAATATGCCAATTTTGTTCAAGGGAGTGGTGAAGAGAGAATGACGTTTGGTCACGTAGTGCTCAATGTACAACAACATTTCAATCAACTATAAAGACACCTTAACTATTGATAATCTAACACCTCGTGTAGGAGACAAGGTTGTATTAAACTACAAACTTCACTATCAAAATTCAATGTAGATTTAATCTAAAAAAAGAATCACGAGTTTTACATGACTTTGATACTAGAAGGATTGTATGCTACTCTTGAGTCTATGAAACTCATACGCTGCTTTCACCTTGTGAATGTTAACAATCATGAATTTTATACAATTTTAATACTAAAAGGATTTTATGCTACTCTTAAGTCTACAAAATTGGTAGACTGCTTTCACCTTGTGAATGTTATAGGTAAATAGATCTTTTAATGATCACAAAGCTAAAAATAACGATAAATATTATTAAAAAAAAATCATTCATTCCATCATCATTCCCAAACAAAGCAATTTCATGAACTGAAAAATCATTAAACAAAATAAAGGTATGCTTCATATTATAATGTTTTGCAAGAAGCTAAAGGAGGTTTGAGAAGAGAGAGTTTGCATGTTTTGCAATTATGAGAAAGTGGAAACTGAACATCACTTTATTTTAGAATGTGAAGTGTACAAAGACAAGGGACAAATTTGCAAATACTATATCTGATAGCTCTTGACATAACCTATTCAAGGAGAATTACATTGAGAAGTTAAGGCCCCGTTTGTTTGTGGAATTGGAATTTGGCCCAAAACCTGATTATCTCATAATAAGGTTTTGATATTCTGATTTTGTATATTCGGAATATGTTTTGGACCGTTTGGTTGACCCGGAAGATGGATGAGACAATCCATCTTCTGCGTTTGGTTGCCATTTTCAAAATTGGAATTGGAAGATAGAAATTCCTCTTTATGTGTTTGGTTTGCAATTTCAAATTGGAATTGGAAGATAGAAATTCATCTTTTCTGTTTGGTTCTACATTTTAAATTGGAATTAGAATTTAATTTTTAATTCGATATTTTATTATTTTAGTCAATTTTTTATGTATAGTTTTTTTATATTAATTTATATTTTTATGTACTAAATCATAAATAAAATTTAATATATTTTTTCCAATTCTGTGAATAGAAAACTTAAATAATTTTATACATTTATTATTTTGGTCCATTCTTTATGTATAGTTTTTTTATATTAATTTATATTTTTATGTAGTAAATCATAAACAAAATTTAATATATTTTTTTCAATATCATAACAACAAAAATAAACAATATTATACATTAACAAAAACAATAAACTTAACTTTAACAAAATTTAATATATTTTATTCAATACATTAACAAAAAAATATATATATATTATACATTAACAAAAACAATATTGAACAGTAAACTTAGCTTTTTAAAATAATTTTATACATTATCATAAACAATATTATAACAAAAAAAAAATTATAACATTGCTCATATCACATCAAAATATAAATAAGTCATCTAGTCCACATATATATCTATCTCCAAAAAATGATCAAACTAAGTAGTACGATGATCAAACTAAATAGTATGATTGTTGCACAAAGAAGATTTCATAAAAATAAGATTTCGGCTTTAGATGTAGCCTCCACTTTTGCCATAGTTTTCTCGAGTCTTTTGCAATTCTTGCACTCGTCATCTACAACAAGTCTGTGTGTAGAACGTACTGATGATGTAGACAATGACGGGGTGTCATTGACCCATCGGAAGTAACCGCATCCACCTCCATCCTACAATACAAATCTAAGTTAGTCTCGCTATAATGACTAATATTTATTATTTGTAAATATTTAAATATTGTGCAATTAACAATATATAGAAGTTTTTACAACCCCAAAATTTACGACCTGGATTGTCCTCTGTCTGTGACTTCTTCAACACACAACGCAATCCATCACCGCAGTCACACATAGGAGCATTCCTCGTAGCCATCAGCACTATATCAAGCAAAAATTTGTTCATTCATACTAATTTTGTTCGCTATAACAACATGACTATATTTTATGAGTACAAATTGAAAAAGTTATACAAAAAATATAATGACACAACTATAGCATCAGATATAACAATATCCATGAACTGGTTGGTGGTGTGAAAACACACCGTTAAATAAGAAAACGCAAGTAGATCCACGATCTATGCCCTTATGCCCCACATTCGATGATCAATCCTGCATCTACAAAGTAAACATGATACAAAAACTAAAACTTGTTCATTTTTAAATGGAATACACCAAGGAGTACCATCAGAAATTTTGACCATTTACAAACATGAATAGTAAACAATCATCAGATAGCTCATTTTTTTATCAGCATATGTGGATATTTTTTGCATCGATGTTTGAAATACCTTCTTGATTTGATTGTGTAGATAGTTTTGGATCACACTCTGTGATTCATCATTGAGATTGCAATAGATAGTTTGAGACCAAAATGATTGCAATAGACCAAAATGATGAAAAAAAATTTCAATCATTTTTATCTCTTCCATCCTGATGAAGGATCATAGAGTGTGACCATAAAATATCTACAAAATCAAATCCAGAAGCTATTTCAAACATATTTAATGTCAGCATATGTGTAGTCTCACTTTATCATATGTGTAGTCTCAAAACTATCCATTTCTATTTCTGTACCTATCACGTGTTTTTTTAAAATGAATGAAAAATGAAAAGAAATTGAAGATGAAATAGAGCATTAAACAAAGTAGAATTATTAAACTTAATTTCATAATGCAACAATAATAACAAGATGGTTAATACATACAAAATCATGAACAATACAGTCGTCTACCAAAACACATTTATAAAATCATGTCTGAAGAACTAGAAATGGATAGTTAAGAGACTAAACCTTAACAATACATTAAATGAAGCATTCATCATGTGGTACTCCTTCGTGTATTCCACTTAAAAAAAGCAACAACACTAACAAATGCAAGCTAATATGTCTGAAAGCACTCTAAATTCAAAAGACGAGAGAAACAAGGCTTCCTAAAACTGGAGAGAAAAACAAAAAAATGGAGAGAAAGACAAACACTATATAAAATAAAGTATAAAATGACAAGCACACTCTGTGAAAGCCAACATAATCACTAGCAACACAAAATAATGGAGAGGAAGATGAGCACTATATAAAATGAAGTATAAAATGACAAACACACTCTGTGAAAGCCAACATAATCACTAGCAACACAAAATAATCTTGGCATGGATCCAAGAAATTAATACAATAAAAATACCAGCGGGTACTTACCAGTGGCTCCAACATAAATATCCAATGCCTCCATTTCTCATAAAACTATATTTTGTAATGGAGATGAACAACAATATCATATTTAGTATCATATTCAGCTTATGATACTGAATATGATACTGCTTATGATATTGAATATGATACTGAATATTCAGTATCATATTCAGCAATCATATTCATGAACAGCAGTATCATATTCAGTATCATAATCAGCTTATGATACTGAATAGTCAGTATCATATTCAGCAATCATATTCATGAACAACAGTATCATATTCAGTATCATATTCAGCTTATAATACTGAATATGATACTGCTTATGATACCGAATATGATACTGAATATTCAGTATCATATTCAACAATCATATTTATGAACAACAGTATCATATTCAGTATCATAAGCAGTATCATATTCAGTATCAGGACATACCATCATATTCCATGCTTATCCATTTGCATTTCATAATTACGCTTAATTTTTAATTTTCAATATGACATGAAATCTGAATTTATGTGTATGCCAACTTTAATTCAATTTTTGCTTAACATGATAGTGTTGTCCATGATCATGATTGTTGAATATGATACTGAATATGATACTGTTGTTCATGAATATGATTGCTGAATATGATACTGTTGTTCATGAATATGATACTGAATATTTAGTATCATATTCATTATCATAAGCAGTATCATATTTAGTATCAGGACATACCATCATATTCCATGCTTATCCATTTGCATTTCATAATTACGCTCAATTTTCAATTTTCAATATGACATGAAATCTGAATATATGTATCATATTCATGAACAATAGTATCATATTTAGTATCATATTCATGAGCAACAGTATCATATTCAGTATCATATTTAGCAATCATGATCATGGACAACACTATCATATTCACTATCATGTTCATAAAAAATTGAATTAAAGTTGGCATACACATATATTCAGATTTCATGTCATATTGAAAATTGAAAATTGAGCATAATTATGAAATGCAAATGGATAAGCATGGAATATGATGGTATGTCCTGATACTGAATATGATACTGCTTATGATACTGAATATGATACTGAATATTCAGTATCATAAGCAGTATCATATTCAGTATCAGGACAAATGCAAATGGATAAGCATGGAATATTATGGTATGTCCTGATACTGAATATGATACTGCTTATGATACTGAATATGATACTGAATATTCAGTATCATAAGCAGTATCATATTCAGTATTCAGTATCATAAGCAGTATCATATTCAGTATGTCCTGATACTGAATATGATACTGCTTATGATACTGAATATTCAGTATCATATTCAGTATCATAAGTAGTATCATATTTAGTATCAGGACATACCATCATATTCCATGCTTATCCATTTGTATTTCATAATTACGCTCAATTTTCAATTTTCAATATGACATGAAATCTAAATATATGTATCATATTCAGTATCATATTCAGCAATCATATTCATGAACAACAGTATCATATTCAGCAATCATGATCATGGACAACACTATCATATTCACTATCATGTTCAACAAAAATTGAATTAAAGTTGGCATACACATATATTCAGATTTCATGTCATATTGAAAATTGAAAATTGAGCGTAATTATGAAATGCAAATGGATAAGCATGGAATATGATGGTATGTCCTGATACTGAATATGATACTGCTTATGATACTGAATATGATACTGAATATTCAGTATCATATTCGGCAATGATATTCATGAACAGCAGTATCATATTCAGTATCATATTCATGAACAACAGTATCATATTCAACAATCATATTCATGAACAACAGTATCATATTCATCAATTGCATTTAAATTAAAATATTAAAATAATCATTTTGTGACAATATGAGCATATAATAGTTAAAAATCTAAATATATATCTATCCACATGATAAAGTACAAATCCACTGAAAATCAGTAACAACATGATAAAAAAATCAATGTTCTTGAACACAAAATACACTAGATATCATCATAAAGTATCATGCCACATCACAACAAGATCATCATGTATATATGATCAAAATGGTAATCACAAGTATGATCAAAATGATAATCACAAGCATTGTAAATGTAGTTATGAAATGATTGAAAATGTAATTATGAAATGCAAATGGATAAGCATGGAATATGATGGTATGTCATGATACTAAATATGATACTGAATATGATACTGCTTATGATACTGAATATTCAGTATCATATTCAGCAATCATATTCATGAACAATAGTATCATATTCAGTATCATATTAAGCAATCATATTCATGAACAACAGTATTATATTCAGCTTATGATACTGAATATTCAGTATCATATTCAGCAATCATATTCATGAATAGCAATATCATATTCAGTATCATATTCAACAATCATATTCATGAACAACACTATCATATTCAGTATCATATTCAGCAATCATGATCATGGACAACACTATCATATTCACTATCATGTTCAGCAAAAATTGAATTAAAGTCGGCATACACATATATTCAGATTTCATGTCATATTCAAAATGAACAGCAGTATCATGTCAGTTTTTTAGCCTTTTATAGGCTTCCAACTCATTTAAAATCACAAAACGATGTCCTTTAAATTAACTATAAACCACCATATGTGGCTACAATCCAGTCGCTTCTCTCCTCCTCCGTCATCAATAAGAACCATTTGGCTCTTTCACGTTGACCCAAGAAGGTTTCGTATACCTTGAGGAATACACCTCTACTCAATCTGGGCATGGATTTGAGAGCGTTATAGGCATCCGTCAAAGCATTCTCATGACTAGATTCATCAATTTTAACAAGGTGAATATTGTTCATGCCCTCTTTTATTTTTTTCATTGTTTCAGACATGGAATCCAACGAAGCAGCCAGACTTGCCTTCTTCCTCTTTCCCACCTTTCTGCCTAATGAACTAGGAGTCCCTCTAGTACTTGTTGTTGCAATGGATTGAGTGGAATTATAAGGCTCGTCATCCCAATCAACACCACTATCAAGATGTACAGCGTCCTCTTCATCATTCACATCGAATGGCTCTTCCAAAGGGTTCCCTTCTTCAAACTCAAGGGCTGTGGTAGCTGCATTTCCTTTAGCCATGTCATTACCGACAATTACACCCAATTCAGTGAAGTACTGAAAGGGCTGCTTTTTATACATTCTTGCATTTTTGAACTCTCTTCGCTGCATGTTGGCATAAATAAATGGATTAGGTTCTTTGTCTTTCATTATTAACTTAAAAAGAAGACAATATTATTTCCATCAAAATAGTAGAGAGATTACCCTACCTTGAGAAGCTCATCCCACACGTTGTCCTCGGCATCCATGGACTGAGTAGCCTCGTTCCAAGCTAAACCGCTTGTATTCCGAAGCTCCTTCATGACTCTATATGCAAGCTTCCAAGTTTTCAACTTGTTTTTGAAGTTGTCCTTGGATAGACTGAGGTTCAAATCAGCATTGAACCGCCTCTCAATTGCGGTCCAGGCTTCTTTTTTGAAGCCTCCATCACATTTTCTTCCTAGTTGTACTTGCTCAAGGAGCAAGTCTATAAGCTTTTGTTCCATGTCCTTTAACCACATAATCTTCTTTGACAAAGAAGATATTTGGCTCGTGTTAGCAATCTCATTCATGTTCATCAATGATTCTGTGTAAGCCATGCTGTGTATACAAATTGTTGTTAATCAAAGTAGCTTCATACATCAGTTTACTCAAATAAAACACATTGACCATTACAAGTCCAATACTTGTAGATAAAAATACAAGAAAAAGGAAACCATCATGTATATCAAAGTAGCTTCATACATTAGTTTACTCAAATAAAACACATTGACCATTACAAGTCCAATACTTGCAGATAAAAATACAAGAAAAAGGAAACCATCATGTATATCAAAGTAGCTTCATACATCAGTTTACTCAAATAAAACACATTGACCATTACAAGTCCAATACTTGCAGATAAAAAGACAAGGAAAAGGAAACCAATACAACTATTGTCGGGATCTATACTCTTCCCACATTCTACTTGCTATATCATTTCGGAACTGTGCCCACCGGTCTCTATCATTCTGAGACAACCCATATGTCTCTAGCACTGGTACATCTACCCCATCACGATCATCTTCCTCTTCAATGTCAATTTCTGGTGGAATGTCATCCTCTACCGTAATGTAGTTGTGTAGTATGCAACATGCTAATACAATATGGGCTTGTGTCATGATAGGATAAGACGTGGCATGCCTTAGGATTGGAAAATGCTACTTGAGAATACCAAATGTATGCTCTATTGAGTTTCTAAGAGAGGAGTGTCGATGGTTGAACAACTCTTCTTTTGAGTTTATTGGATTTTCTCTTGAAAACTCTTTCAGGTGGTAGCGTGTACACCGATAAGGAGCAAGAAATCCAGGTGCATTGGGATATCCAACATCCACTAGAAAATATTTTCCTACATAAATAAAGTATATTATTAATATGTGAAACGTGAAAATATTTTCCTACATAAATAAAGTATATTATTAATATGTGAAACGTGAAAATATTTTCCTACATAAATAAAGCATATTATTAAACTATGATTTGGCTTACCGGGGGGAACAACAAGAGGATCTGCTCTTGACAGAGCTGAAGCTAGAACACGACTATCTGCGGCAGACCCTTCCCAACCAGTAAGGCAGTACTGAAACTTATGATCGAAGGAACACACACCCATAACATTTTGCGACAAGTTGCCTTTTCTATCACGATATTTACCCTGCATGTCGACATCAACGGTGACTGGCATATGGGTTCCATCAATAGCTCCAACACAATCCTATATGATATGATACAATCATCAATTGCAATGTCAACTAGTCGTCAATGATAAAAATTTGTACAAGAAAAATGTAACAACACAACAATTACCTTGAAGAATGGATCAAAGCGTTCGTTCCCACTAATTTCAGGAGGAGTGTTTGGACTAGGTGGTAGAAAGCAATCCTTGTGGAGTCCTAAGATAGCCCTCAGCACATTGTGGAAGTATCGGCTGATTGTCTCTCCTGAGTGGCCAAAGTTGTGGGCAATCTTGCGGTTCCTCAAATTGTGGCCAACGGTGTGGAGGAACATCACAAGTTGTTCTTCTAATGTCAAGTGTATCGTATCTTTCAAGGATCCATTCAGCCTTAGGATAGTAGCTAGACGAAAGAAGGCTCCCCTACTCATGCGAATCTGATCACGACAATCCACGTCATTGGAATGAATAACCATTCTATAGAAATTATTTCCTTTCCTTTTTCGTTGACCCCTATCTGCATTAGATTCTAGGGCCACCACTGCTGTGGCTACGGCAACACAAGCAATCAGAGCTATGAGAAGCTGAGAATATGTGGTCCCCACAACTACCCATTCTAGAACGTCAATATTCTTAATAGGATCCATCAATGGCCTAAAAACATAGGTACATATATAAACAATTAGATAGATAAATAGTTACATAGATACATACCTACATACATAGATATATAGGGTTAGATAGTTCATACATATAAACAATTAGATAGATAAATAGATACATAGATACATAGAAACATACCCACATACATAGAAAAGCCTCATTCTTTTCTTAAGATATCATATCAAGATCAAGAGATATACCAAAACTTGAATCAAAATGACATTATTGAACCTAACAACCAACTAATATGATAATGAATATGATACTGTTGTTCATGAATATGATACTGAATATGATACTGTTGTTCATGAATATGATACTGAATATGAACATGCTTATGATACTCAATATGATACTATTGTTCATGAATATGATACTGAATATGAACATGCTTATGATACTGAATATGATATTGTTGTATGATACTGAATATGATACTGTTGTTCATGAATACGATACTGAATATGAACATGCTTATGATACTAAATATGATAATGAATATGATATTGCTGTATGATATTGAATATGATACTGAATATGATACTGTTGTATGATACTGCATATGATAATGTTGTTCATGAATATGATACTAAATATGAACATGCTTATGATACTGAATATGATATTGAATATGATACTGTTGTATGATACTGAATATGATATTGTTGTTCATGAATACGATACTGAATATGAACATGCTTATGATATTGAATATGATAATGAATATGATATTACTGTATGATATTGAATATGATACTGAATATGATACTGTTGTATGATACTGCATATGGTACTGTTGTTCATGAATATGATTGCTGAATATTATCATCTCAAAACCTGAATATGGGCCTAAAATGAGAATATGTATCTTCCAGCCAAAGAGGTGGAATATGTTTTGATAACCCGATTTTGGCCGATTATATACCCAATTTGATTCTCGGTCGGGTCCGCAATCTTCTCGAACGGGTCCGCAATCTTCCCATTATATTGTTTCGTGGATACGATTTCTTGTTTCGTGGATACGACTATGGATGAGTATGTGATATTGCTATCACGATTCAACTGTGTAGTTTTTTGAGTCAAACTCATTGACCCATGATTCATGAGTACTGGTTCAACACGAACCCATCTCCCATGAGAATGAATGAATCTAGGTGATGCTCACAGAGGTGAAGCACTGGGACCTACCGGGAAGTCCCAGTGCTTCACCTCTGTGAGCATCACCACTACTCATGAATCATGGGTCAATGAGTTTGACTCAAAAAACTACACAGTTGAGTGGGTGTTCAAACTTAGAGAGCAAGTAAGTTATTTATATTCCCATTCTATGGCCTCTTCCCATTTTTCTGTTGCAACTTGAATGATTTCTTCGATGATGGAAATGTGAAACCTGAATTTCAGGTTTTGGTGGACAAGAAGCTAGATGTGTTCAATCATTTTCAAAATTTATGTGGAGATGATAATTATGTAAGAATGGTGATAAGTCACTTTCATGACACCTATATTTGGCTAGACGATTGTCACTTGTTGACCAAGGAAGTTATGAAGAGGGTTACTGGACTGGGTGACATTGGTGAGCTACCAAAGACTAAGTCTGTCAAGATTGACGATGCCATAGCTCTGACAAGTGTTATCTTTGATGGTAGGTCATTGAAATTAATTCCTTTTAAGGACCCAATGACTAGATATGTAGCTCAAGTTGTTGGAAACAAGGTCCAATACACAAATCGATACAATTCAGTCTTGGCAACAACATTTTTCATGGCATATCAAATGGTGAAAGGTAACAATTATGATGTGTGCACTCTAATTAAAGATTAGTTTATTGAAAATATGAAGGAAATCAAAACTAAGAAGAACCATGTGGCCTTATGTTTTGGTTCAATAGCTATTTTTCTACTATTATAATTTTTACATACTATACTAAAAGAAGAAAAAGTTTTGTGGTCTAGAGATGTTCTAATTACACATCAAATTGAGAGGAGATTAAGGAAGAAAACTAGAATGGACGATAGAGATGATGAACTGACATTGGGAATGATAGTTAGAAGGAAGGTGGAACAATTTTGAACTTTATTCTTCATAGAGATACAAGGGATATTTAAGATTATACTCCAATTGTATACGATTCTTCTTCTTTTGATTTTGAGTTCATCTTCTCATGCTAAATTGAAACATACTTATCATTATTTTTTGTTATATGTGTTAAGACCTATGTTTATTAAATCAAGTAAGACCTAAGCGAGTTGTCCACTAAGAACCATATATTTACTTTCCCAACACCCTTAAAACCAAACTAGAAAACAAAGCCACTCTTAACAAGGAAACCAGGTTAAGGAAGAGAGTTTATCTGAGATTAAACACTCCTGGCAAGCATAGCATTAAAAGAATCTTGCTTGTGTAGCTTCATTTGATTATAAGAATCTTGCTTCTGCAGCTTCATTTGATTATGAAACCTTCTGATGAAAGACCCTGCAATTCTATCAATCTCATTCTCAGACCTGATTTTTGGAGTTCTAGGACTGCCAGATGCATCTGAACCACCAAACAGCCTCTGTGATAAGCTCTCCAACTCTTGGCGATCTGGGGAAGCACATAGTAACTCCATTGAAGGTGGGTTATAAGGATCTTCCTTTTTCTCTGAGTCTCTGCGCTTGAACTTTCCAGAAAACCTATGCCTCCAATTGAATTTGATCTTGTTAGATACTGAGCCCAAAATGTTGTCATTTTTCATAGATTTGAGCAGAAGCATTTGGGTATTCATGATTCCATCTGCTTTGTCTTTGAGGCTATCTGATTTTTTCTTCAGCATTGTCCAAATGTGCTTCAGGAAGCTTGTGGCCTCCATTTTTATTTCACCCACTTTGATCTTCATTACTCACAGGCAATAACAAATCAGAAATAAATACAATATAATATAATTCTAGTGCAATGGGTACAATATAATTCTAAGGACTTGACCTATGACAGATTTGGTTGAGATCACTGTGTATAATGATGTTGAATTCCTGCAAGATTGACAGAGGAATTGCATGGAGTGTTTTTATATAAATGCATTGAAAGGCTGGAGAATTTGTCTTTACAGGCTGTTTGGTTGATATAAAATTTGTTTAAACAGAGTCTACACTAGGCACTAGTATAGGTAAGTATATTTCATTTAATGTATTTTTTTTTGGCTTTGGAAGGAAAAGTAAGCACTGAGTTGGTAATGGAGATGCAGTTATTTTTATTTTTGCTTTGTCTTTTCCTTTCTTTTGCCATTGATTCTTTTGATAATGTGATTGTTCATGGCTGGTGAATCAGTGAGCATCGAAACTTTGTCTGTATGAGTTTTCAAATCCCAGAAATGCTACGAGTTGTAGAAATCGCTTTATTTTTTTCTATTAAATTAAAAAGTTTGCTTGTTCTCGTCCATTATTAGAGATGGCATAATGTTGGTACAGCGTTCTAAAAGAAATGCAATGAATTGTTGTGAGGTGCAGAGTATATATGTGTTTTCTATAGTGAACATTAATTGTACATGCATAGGAACTCAAAGCAAAGCATCCTTCGCTTTTCCTTTATGATCAGGTAACCTTTCTGTGCCCATATTAACAAAAGAGATCAACATTAGGGCATTTCTGTATATGTGTAAGAAAGTGGCATTACTACTATTAAGAAAGAGATGGATTTTGATGCTTTTAACAGTATAAAGAGGGATTGGCAATAAGAGGTTCTTCGAGCATCCTGAACAGTATAAAGAGGGAAGCCGGATCCTCAGGAAATCTTTGTTATGCATTTTAGTTTGGCAAAGAAAGAAATTTAAGAGGAATCTTGACATTTTTGGTTGCATCAGTCTCTGAGCTCACTATAATTCATCCACAAACCTTGCCATTGCACAGGAAAACGAATTGGGTTCTGGAGATACAACCCATTTCAGTTTCTAGGACCAAGAGAAAAACCCATATTACAAACCCATTATATTGAAATAATTGCAGAGAACGTATTTGCCACGATACCAAGCAAAATGCAAAGAGAAAAACCCATATTACAAACCCATTATACTGAAATAATTGCAGAGAACGTATTTGCCATGATACCAAGCAGAATGCAAAGAGAAAAACCCATATTACAAACCCATTATACTGAAATAATTGCAGAGAAAAACCAACACGCTCAAAATAGAATGCCGTAGATTTTTAGAGCAACAAAGAAGAATAGCGTACCTTGATCAATGCACTGGAAGATGGGTTGAAGACAAACCTGCAAACCCCCTTCACAACGCTGCCGTCGAACCAGTACACAGACCCACAAAACCAGTTCACAGACCCACGAAAGCGTCCACAAACCCTACCTAAAAACAATTTTTCGTATGCACGAAACAAAAGATCGTATCCACGAAACATGAAATCGTATGCACGAAACAATATGTTGGGAAGATGGCGGACCCGACCGAGAATCAAATTGGGTTTATAATTTGCCACAACCGGGTTATCAAAACATATTCCACCTCTTCGGCTGGAAGATGGATATTCTCATTTTCGGCCCATATTCGGATTTTGGGATGATAACCCGATTATGACTTTAAGGGTTCCAAACAATGGATATGAGTCATAATCGGGTTATCATCCTCATATTCTTGTCATCTTCCGACAAACAAACAAACGAGACCTAAGTGTGCTCATCATCAACTTGCACATTTTTAGCCTTTATCTATGTATCTTTATCTATTTATCTATACCAACTTGCAATACTTGGTGGGACGTGTTTTATATTTGAATGTATTCCCAATACAACGACCGCCATTTGAATGTAACAACGATCGCCGTTCGATGCATATACACAAAACCACGATCATGGAATGGATGTCTCACAACAATACCGCGATCATGGAATGGATGTATACACAACAATACCGCGATCTTGGTTTGGACGTATACGCACAATCGAGAGAAACTTGTCCTGTACATGTCACTGAATGGAAATATCTCAATTCACTGCGAGACCGACAACGATGGCGGTTTAAAAATCAAAGATTGCGTGAAAAGCTTCAAACATTTTCACATTCGACAAGCTGAACTAGATTGCTTTGACGTATATACACAATCGAAAGGATATATACACACCACATATGTAGTTACATACATACTCGATCCTAACAAACACATAAGCACAAGGGACAGCACTCTGATGATCGACGTAGATAAACATAACCTTGTTGAAAAACAGTTTACAGAATCTATCAGTGTGAAAAACTTAATCTCCCAGGTTTTTGTTGCTGAAGAACGAATTTATTCTGATAATCACTTTAGCATAAATATACTTGTTTATTTGAGCTCTTTAAGCTTTAGTTTGTCTTGTGGGATCATATAAATGGCGAGGGATTTCTTTTCGTGACCGTGAGTTTTGCTGAAGCTGTGTTCCTTTGAAATTGCAGGTCTAGTTGAATTTTGCCAAGGAAAATGCAGTCTCTCGTTGCCCGCCCCGTGCGTTTTCTGCACCTGAATAACCCTGCTAAAAGCTGTTGTAACTTTGAAGTGCATAGAAGCGGTAAAAATGGCGAGGCGTTTTTTAATCAGGCTGAGGGGTTTTCGGTGCGTTTAAGGTCTCTTCCACGCGGTGTGGCTGTGAATGATAGCAGGCGGTCTTGGAAAGTTCCTGTTTCTACTCAGGTACGTTCAGATCTGTACTTGCTTTTGCTTTCTTTGAAGATCAGTAGTCTTGTTGACGCGTACGCTGCTGTAATATTGGTAATTTTGATCAAAATCACGATTATGCTAGTGAGTAGTGCTTATTTTGTTCTTATGCTTGTAAATTAGTGGTTATATTGTTGAAAATGACGATTATGCTAGTGAGTAGTGCTTATTTTGTTCTTATGCTTGTAAATTAGTGGTTATATTGTTGAAAATGACGATTATGCTAGTGGAGTAAGGACTATTTGGTTCAAAATGTTGATTATGTTGCTGTTACAGTTATTATATTGCTCACAACTGTGATGATGTTTGTGAAACGGGCTTTATTCTGTTCAAAATGATGGTTATGCCTGTGAAATAATTGTCGCTGTGCTTAATTTTTATTATTATAAAGAAATATGGTTATTCCGTTTAAAATGATGATTATGTTGATAACATAGTGGTTATTTTGTGATAATGATGATTATGCTGACGAGATACTGGTTATTTTGTTCACATAATGATTATGCTAGTGAAAATCTGGTAATTTTTATGATCATGATTCATTATGATGATTACCTATGTTCTTAAAATAAGAGTTTCTTTGTTGAATTGTTGGCATTTTCAGTCAGAAGGTTGCAAGGCTGGTCAAATAGTGGTCTATTATGGTATATGGTAGTAACCTGATTTTGCTGCTATGATAGTGGTAGTTTACTGAAAATGATAACTACCTTAGGTATGACATAGAACAGTGGTGATTTTTAGTTATAATGATAATTGTACCTGTGAACTAGAGTTTATCCTGTGAAATAGTGGCAGTTTTGGTGAAACAGTGTTTATTGTGGTGCAAGTAGTGGTCCTCTACCTGCCATCTCTGTTTTTTGTTAGTTCCATAGTTAACTGGAGGCTTGTATGCTGTTTTTGTCGCTTGCCTTCTGTGTTGGCAATGCATCCGTCTCACAACACATATGGGAACGGCTGTAGACATGAAGAGACTTTAGATGAAGTTTCGTAGTGCCTCTATACATCTTTGGAAGCGTCCTTTGAAAATCGGGAAAATTTTAGACATATCATATTGATAATCACATTGGCATTTTCCGTAAATTTTGACAAAATACCAGCCCAAGAACATTTTTATTTCATATTTACATTATTGTCATGTTTTGAATTCAAGCTCTTAGATTTATTGATGGCTGGGGTTATAATCCCAGGCTTTAGGATATTGCTAGAGCTTCTTTTCACTTTATGTTTAGCTGGCTATCATTGTGATGCTATTAGATATCTACAGCTAGTTTGAAGAGGTTTTGAGGGATTTTTAAGTCCTGAAATTTTGGGTGAGCACCATTAACCCATCCTCTGAGAGTTAAACAAAAGTATCATCCAGAAACCCATAATTTGTTATTGGTTGATGATTAATCGTCTGATTTCTTTGCAATCATTTCTATTGCATATACAATTCGTTTCTTAATGCTTGACAGTAAATCTGCTCTATGAGAATTTGTTTATTTCAATTTGTTGTGTATCAATTAGGACTCTGATAAAGTTCAAAGCCTGCATATTGGTAGCTGAAGGCCTAACTTAACAAACCTATTTGGCTATAGTGTCACCATTATGTGGTTCAGCACACTTGGGGAAAGTTATCATTGATGAATGTAATGTCCCTTTAAGTTTTTCTTAATTTCCTTTAAATATAATAAAATCCAGAAATCTGCTCAGATTGGTATCAGATATTTGTTCTGTTATAAATGTCGATTTTCTTGAAGTCTGCAGCAATTTAAAATAATTGGATGCCTTTGGTAAAGATCTTCAAATCTGCCCGAGTTAGGTTTTTGTCCTTTTATTTTCAGGTCTAGAGGGGTTTTGTCCTCTGGCTGTTAAGACCCAGTCTGTGCTCTGCAGGTTACAAAACCAGATGTATAAAATTGCATTTGATATCCTTCCACAGTTCTCCTTGATTGAACTCTTTTTATACCTTTCCCCTTTAAGGGATGCAAACTCCTCTCATGTCTTTTATTAACAAGTAATTGTAATTAGTATTAAATATTCCTTAAGCAGGTGCTGCTCCTTCAATAATCATATGAACCTACTGGGAAACTGTTTTCTTTTATGAAATGTAGTGAATGTTGATTGACCTCTGTTTTCCCTTCATAAACAAGGTGGCAGCCTGTAGAGAGTGATTTGCAAGGAGCAAATGGCCGTTCCTGTTATAAAATTAAGGAGGGGACATTGCAATATAGCAAATGTGTAGATGACACCCTTTAAGGTGCCAAAAGATGTGTTCCCCTTTATGACAGCCTCTGCTGTTTTCATTTTTACTTGTCTACATATCAAGGCTAGTCATAGTAAATAAAGTACAGATTGTATCTCCTATGTCTCCTTTTGCAATATTTTTCATCCCATTTGGTAAATCATTTTAGAGTGCCACAATTTCAAGGACTAGTTCCGAATTTCCAATCATTTCTCATCAAATTATATGACAAGTAAAGAATAAAAATCCATCATTGGTAATCTGTAAGGATATGGTTCTTCCTTAGACAAGATACTTGCAAATAGTTACATACTAAGGACAACAGTGCCTGTACTACATGTATGGAGGAGAGGCTGCAAGACAAATTGCCACCTTTTAAAATAAATGATTAATATTGTAATCATAAAATATTGTAATTGTAACACTTATGTGGCATGTAAAAAGGTCCCCGTTCTTGCAAGGCTTTGAGCTTGAAGCACAATAAATACTTATGTGTTTTGGAAGGCTTAAAAAATTTCTTCTGAAATCATGCTTTGTTTGATTGTACACAAGAGGCTGCAGTTACACAAACTCTTTTAAGAGTTCATCAGGGGGTTTTTATAGAGGATGTGGAAGTGAGAAGAGAGGAGTGCATCCATTCGTGTGGTATAGCTAACCATTCGTAGTAAAACCTATAGATTATCATTTATAGGCTCATTGCAAACTTTTTTGAGGTCACTGCACAATTGCATTTCACAATAAAAGTGTTCAATCACAATATGTACATAGATGAATAGATCGTGTGATCCCGCATCTTTAGATTTATCCTGTGACTGACCAGACAACCTCGAGCCTGCAGTTTAGTCAAGATATTGTGATATTGATAAAACAAATATATAAGATTGTCCTCTTGGATTCCTCTTACCTGTTTCTCATGTCCTTTTTGTGGTGAGGAAGCAATTTATTGTTTGTTTTACATATAGACTAATTTTCCCGTCTCTTAGTTAAGAATGATCGAAGCTAGTACCTTTGATCTAACTGTACATTTACAATTCAATTTTTTCAGACATTTTAGTATCAAGATAAGTATAAGCCTTCTTTGCTGTTCTCGCTATTTAAAGTATGTATACTTCATAACATGGTTGTTGGGACTCTGTAACAAAGTGTTGGCTGTGTTGTGTTGACATATAATATTCTTGTAATAATTAATTCAGCTCCTCTATAAACCATTGTCTTTGGTCTAGTTGTGTATGTCGTCTCCCCCTTGTAGAAAATCTTGATTCATGTTAACAAATTTCTATGATTGGCTCTTTCATCAATCTTCCTGATTGCTCTCAAGTTGCCAATGAAACTATTGCAATGTATGCAACTTTGTAGTTTGCGCGTAGTTGGTTGGTGATCTTGTATGCTAATTAGCACAAGAGTTTGTTTTGTTTCTAATTTATTTCATAAAGCAGGGATTGCTTGTTTTGCTGTTTTTGTTGGCTTTTAATAATCACGAAATTACAAATAAAATACCTTTACATAAAGACAACTAAGCTGTGTTCTAGAGTGCACATGAGTCCTCAATTGGCAAGTGACTTAATAGCTGAAGATGAATAATTATACTATGGCAATAGGCAAAAGCCACATGATACAAAATATCTTCAAAAGGATGCAAAGCAAGATGGAGTAAGATCTGAATACGAGCAAGCTGGTGTCAAATAAACTCCTTGCATGGGAATGATCAATTGAATGACAACACCACAAATCTCACACCTAGAGGCCAATCTTTAGCACACCTATCCATAATGTCCCAAGACTCACTAATATTATGAGGCTTAGAGTGAGGGGCGACCACCTTGTATCTATCACTATCCCCTTGATTACATGTACTAGGAAATATGACCAGCTCACAGTGGTGGTGGATTCTCAAGGTATGACAAGTTTGAATGCTATCTATAGACACCTAAATTTGATCAGTTAATTCCCAATCAAATTTAGTTCTCTCCTAAGCATCATTAATTAAGTAATTATTATTTAATTAACTTATGTCTCCCTTTAATTAACTATAGTCCAATTAATTAAATAGCAACCCATAACTATTCAATTAATTAAAACCTCATTCTTCTATTAATTAAACAAATATCATTATTTGTTTTAATTAATTCATTTATCCTCTTTTCCTCTATTATGAATTAAATAAATCTTATTTAATCTATTTGAGCACATGGCTCCTAACTTTAACCCTCACCTAACCATTGTCCAACCACTTGACCCTTGGTTCTAACTCAACCCAACCCAACCCATTTGCACATACTAACCCACACTTAATTAGGTAATTACTTCTATTTAACTAATTAACCCTCCACTCATTCTCTCTCCTCCCATCACATCCTCCTAATAACCCCACTTGCCTCCTAATCCAAGCCTAATCTCCCCTTAATCATTTGCACAATCCTAATCAAAACATTTAGGAAACCAAAATCAACTTTGTGTCATGTCAACTCCAATCCCGATTCCCTTTTCCCCTGTCAACCTTAAATGCCCTCTTACACCCTAACCATATTCTTCCACTTTTATCCCCTCCAAGAAATATAATATTCCTTCTTCCCATTTCTCCAAGCCCTTCCCACTTCCCAAAATGGTCACATTCCTCAATGAATGACCTTTGGGATTTGAGACAAGATATGCCTTTATGACATATCTTTGAAACAAGATATGCCTTTATGGCATATCTTCGAACCTCCAATGTCCTCTCAACCCCTCACATGGTGACACTTGTCACCATGCTATGGGTTTGAGAAAGCATAATCCATGTGCTTCTCTCCAAATACATCCTAGCCCTTCCTCTTCTTTGCATTTCAATCGTCCATTCCTTCCTATCTTTTCCTATAAATTGAGGGCCCCAATCCTTCATTTTCATCCACCTCTTATGCATTGTTATCATGCCATTTTAAATTCAAAACCAAAACAACATATCCTTATAATGCCAAAATCTCTCCACAACATTGAAGCTTGAGCATTTGAACACACATCCAACCCATTGTGGACACATCTACTCATCAAGGGAGCTCTCTTAGGGTGTACGAGGTTTGCATTTTTGGGTATTTTGCTCTCTCATCTTATCTAGATGTTGTAGTGAATAGTGTAGTTTGAATGTCTTAATTTATTATTGCATTCTCTTGTTAAACTCACTTTTATTACACACATTTTTGGCACATTTGGTGGGACCCACTTCATAGGTCATTTCATTTATCTTTTTGCAAACTAACCCATACTAACTTTTGTTGTTGTTTGAGTGGGTGTTTGTAAGCTTTTTTAGTTTTGCAGGTTGGAATCGATAGGGTTGGAGACTTGCACAACGGAAGCAATGGTTAATTTTTACATAGCAAAGAAAAAAATGTTCAATGGGAATGTAGGTTCATCCGACAGGAACATCATCTGGTTTAGCAGGAATGCGAACCCGCTGATTGGCCCCTGTGCAGTCCCCCTTTTTGTCTTTTTTCCCCTTCTCTGTCTCTGCCATAGTTCTGCAGGAACGTGGTCCTGTTCAGTGGGAACACCAATTGTAAGTCATAAGGCAATAAACTGTAAAATCTTCTAAAATATCAACCTCTCTATTTTTGTTCTTTTGTTTTTTAACTAGACTAATAGTCAGCGAGAACATTGTCTGGTAGGTGGGAATGTGGTCTGTTCGGCGTGTTGTCCTCAATTTTGTATTTGCAAAATTGGGGTAACCCTACGGAAAATTCTATAGGATAAACTCTCTAAGGCGTTTTCTTAGTTGTTTTGTTTGATTTTGGTTTTGTTTTCACTCTAGGATTGTGGCATTTTCAATTCCACTTGTTTTGAGCTATCGCAGACCTCAATTGGAGTTTTCTATCAAAAGTTATTAAGGAATTAAGCTTTTGCAGGTGGGGTTTTTCGGCCTGACTGCATATCCTTGTTCTTTAATTAAAATTTCCCATTAATGGGCTTTTTATTGGCGATTGCACGACATAAAAAGTGTCATTTACATGTAAGATGGATTTAAAACTCCATTATAAAATTTCACATGATTTAGATGAGATTTAAACATAGTTTTTAATGAATTTCTAATGTAAAGGTGAACTTTTTAAGTACCATTACGTATCTTTGCATTAAAACTATAAATTACATGTAAATTTAAACACATGAGAGACCTATGTGGGGTTTTTAATTGATATCGCATAAAGATATGCTTTATTTTGGACATGCAAGTTAACTCTATAACTCCACCATTAATGTTTTCAACTCATAAAGCCCTTGGTGGCGATTTTTTGAGGCATTACATATGTTTTAAAAAATCAAGTTTATAACATGCAAATGGGCCTAAACAGCCCGTTATGACTAAAGGTGGCGATTTTTATACCATTTGCATATTAAAAGGCCTTTATGTGTCATGTGTTTGGCATCTAAAAGTGTGTTTTAAGTTATAAAACCCAAGAGTGGTGATTTTTGAGTCATTTGCATGTTTCTAAATGCAATCAAACACATGCATATTTTTCCCAAAAGCACGTTATGTTTTTAAGACATGTAAATGGATTATTAAAATGCATTTTACTCCCATTATACATGCGTTTTGAACTTAAATTCCATTGGTGGCGATTTTTTGATGAATTTGCACTTGTATAATGCATATAAAAGTCCGTTTTGAGTGTTGAAGGGCTGCGTTTTTATATAGTGGCGATTTTGACACAAAAAGCATGTGTAAAGGCTCATCAAAAACACATTTTTATTATCCTATATACCTGCAGTTTGGTTCAAGACATAGTGGTGGCGATTTTTATTGCAAACACACGCTTTTGAGTTCATGTAAATGCTTGATCTTATCTGCGTTTTGGCAAGAATAGCCCTCTAGGGCATATTTTGGTATAAAACGACTTTTAGAAGGAAGAATACAAGTCTCCAAAGCCTGTGTTTTTTGTCAACAAGCTCATCTAGGGCAAAACACCTAAGTTGCAGCTTGTATATCATTGCAAAAGTTACGTTTTTCTTCTAGGGCTCTGTTTTTGGAGTCCATTGCATATTGATTTGTTTGCTGGTATGAGTCATGTTTTTGCAAGTTTGAATCTTTCTTTGTTGTTGCTATTCGTTTGCATTTTTCCTCTCATTCATGGCCATTTGTCAAAGATTCAAAGAAGACTGAGTTTTGCATTCATTCTTGTGAAAATGTGGTTGAGCTTGGTTGCCTATATAGTTGAAATTTGGGAATCTTTTCCCAAATTCGAACAAACAAAGATTTGGAGTTTTTCTTCAAAGTTCAAGCATCTTTTCCTTCACATTTTTGGTTCCAAGTGGTGCAAGTTACTCATGTTTCAGCAGTCTTGCTACATGCTACATGGTTGGAGATTCAAAGGAAGTTTTTTGGCTTCAAAAGTTTGATTGTATCGTTTTCAAAACAATGCAAGTTTTTCCCAAAAAAGAGATGCAAGTTCTTCCCTTCATCAGAAAGCTCCAAACACTCAATTTTGTTGCATATGCAGACGGGATTAAAAATCTCGTTCATGAGGTTGTTCTACCCAAGAAGAAGGTTTTTCCACTATATGCAATGCAAGCTAAAAAGTCCACTTTTTAAGTGTTTTGCATGCACTTTTCCCCTCTTTGCAAAGGCTGCAAATGGACTTCAAAAACTCGTTTGTAGGCATCATGAGCTTTTTAGATGACTTCTAATGGGACATAAAAACCCCACTTATGAGTAAATAACCTTACCATTTGTATATATATATGCATATGCACCTCATTTCCTTTCTCAAAGCTTGCTGTCCATTCATATGTAGTGCTTCTAGAAAATCTCGTTTTCGTGTTTTTCTCTCATTTGAAGGGCTGGTTTTGCCTAAGATCCTTCACCCTTTGTTGCTCAAAGGCCTTCCACTCATATCCTATATGCATACTCTTCCAGGTTTGCGCTTGAAAGACCATGTTATGACTTTTTCTGGTAACTAAAGAATGACATGAGGCAGGAATGACAACATGATGTGGTCATACAAAGAAAGGGATGAGAGATGCAATGATTGCAGACATAGAATGCTTTCAAGACTTGAAATGGTCATGGAAAGATGCTTTTCCAGTAACCACCACTATGATGCAGAAAAATCAAAGATGCGGATTCATATTCCGGTTCGAGATGCTTTCATTTAACCAGAATACATCAATCATCGGGCATCCTGTAGCAAACATAATTACCAATAAAGGATGATGTAATAGAAGTCGTGTCTTGTCAGGCACTTAGAATATTTTCATCATGTATTTGTAATTTGTATTTGACAGATTACATGTAATGTAAAAACAAGATGTAATTGCATGTGATAGTATCATGTGCAAAGTTGTTCCATGTAATTAAGTTGCAAGTGCTTTAAGCCTTGTAGCATTGAATGAGTCAAAATTAGTTAGTTAGTTAGTTAGAGAATAAGTCAAGGTGGTTAAGGGTTTTCCCCTTCTTTCTCCACCTGTCTCTCCACTCTTTTCCTATATAAAGGAGGGAACTCTGTTATGGAAAATCGATGTTGATGTATTAAACAGGGGAGATGAAAGCTCCTTATATAGATTTATAAAGACAATTGTTGACGTAACTTATTTGTCATTGGTAAAGTCACAGGCAAACATCAATCCCGCCAAAACACCGGTACATCACACCGGTACTCATAACTATGAACCAGTAGACTAAAGGAGGAAGCAGTGTACCTTAATCGGTCACGATTATATTGGTCTAAGTGTTTTCAACCGGTCATGGGAGACATACAGGGAAGGTATGACTAACCGGGTTCAAGTTTATTACCGGTTAAGTGCATGATATTCCAAATTGGATTATACGGAGCATTCATAGTTAAAACTGAAGTTAGCTTTTTAGTTGGAGTTAGCTTTATTTTATCTACGGGTGTTTCAAGGCAAACTCGGGATTAGTTTGCAAGCTTTTTATTCTTAAGGTCTTGCATGCGTGATTAATGAGAGAGTTTACAACTTGGGGAAACTATGAGATGTATTGTTAATAAGATTAGTTTCTTATAAATACCGCTCTTAGGATATGAAAGAAGTGTTGTTGAATATTAAGAGCAGGAGAGAGATATCTTCTGAGAGGAGCTACAGTCACGAGAACTGGAAGACAGAGAAAGGTTCAACAACCAAGTAGAGGAAAGGGTAACAAGTATGATCTAATCAGATAGAAAGTGTCATCATAGATCATTGCTTTAGATTGTGAAGCATATTCAAATCCCATAAACAAGGTGAAACCTAATAGGTTCTTTGTATAAATCCCTTAACCGGGTAACATCTTTATTGGTGTTGAAAGTCCTCTTACCAGGCAACTCCTAACAGGTCTTCTACCAAATCCCTTTACCGGGTAGCACTCTTACTAGTGCTTTGTAAGCCCCTAATAGGGCGCCTTTATTACTGCACTAGTAAAGTTGTGGGTATTGTCCCACCATGGTTTTCTCCTTCTAACCGAGGGTTTCCACGTATATATGCTGTGTTGACTTGTGTATTTCAATTTCTGTTTGAGTGTTGTTATATTCTTTTAATTCTGCAAGAATATATATAAGGATAATTGAAGTAGAAATCGTATATACTGATTCACCCCCCCCTCTCAGTAACCGGTTAGGACTAACAATTGTTTTTAGAGCCATTTGGTTCTTAAAGATATAAAGCTTAACCGCTTGAGTAAAAGATCATGGAGGGATACAGGTATCAAAAGCAGCTTGTGGAAGCCAATGACATAATTGCCTCTCTTGAGAATAGACTGAGGAGGTCCCTTGCAAAAAGAAAGGAGCTGACTCTACAGCTAAGTGAGAGCAATGAAACAATTGAGGAACTCTCTGGGCAAAGTGGATCTGATGAAGCAGAAGAGGCGGTCTGAGATCTTATGGAGAAAAATTAGAGTCTAATCGATCAGATCTCCAACTTGAAAAGGGAGCAGGAAAATAATGCTCTAAGAATGATTGAAATCATTGAAGAAAAGAGGAAAGCTGAAGTTGAAAGGAACAACGTCATAAAATCACTAGTGACCTCTAAAAGAGCAAGAAATCTAGCAGAAGATGCGGTAAGAGAAAGTGATCTTGTTGTTTTACAACTTCAAGAAGACATGCAGATAGTAACTCCAGAAAATGTTATTATGCAAAAGAACTTGAATGATAAAGATGATGCATGTAAAAGGCTGGCTATTGAATTATATCAACTGAAGGAACAATTGAAGACTCTTGAAGAGAGAAATGATACACTCAAAAGGTACAATGAAAGCTCATAAAAGCTTGATGAGCAATTGAGGGCTCAAAGAAATCACAAGGATCCCATAGGACTTGGGTACACTGGTCAAAGTAATAATGAAACCAGTGAATCCTCTAAAGTCAAGAAGGGCAAGAAGGAAAAGAAGAAACCGACAGAAGATAAAGGTAAGAAGACCTTCAAAATCTCTTGCAATCATTGTGGTAAACCGGGTCATAAAACAAATGACTGCAAAAATGCACCGGTGCAACCATTTATTTCTAACAGTTATTGCAACAACTATTACAAGTATGGCCACAAGACCTTTAAATGTAGGTCACGTCCCAACAATGTGTCCAGTGGAAGCAGGGGAAGCTTCAAAGGTTACTGCTATGCATGCAACAAGTTTGGACACAAAGTAGATGAATGCAGATCTAGAACTATGGCATTCAGATCCCCATCAAGACTAGTATTCCCTAAGAGGAATGTAAACCGGAGCACAACCAACTATGCTAACTGTGGAACATATGGCCATAGCAATTTTCGGTGTCATTCACCTAAGAATAGGGATAGAAGGGTAAATCCATGGAAGGCAACCGGGATGGCTTGTTACAACTATAACAAAGTTGGACATCTGGCCAAAGAGTGCAGGAAACAGCCAATGAACAAGAAAAGAGAACCTAACCGGTCAAAAAGAACTTGACTCTTAACCAAAAGGATAATAAGGGAAAAGAGACTGTAAAAGAAGTCAAGAAGATTTGGTTCAAGAAGGAATCAAAGAGCTCCGCTGAGGAGTAAACAGAAGGAAGATCATCATCTGCCGATTGTGACATCTCTTCAGCGAACTGAGCCTAAGAGCTTAAAGGGAACCAGTAGTCTGCCTACCGTTCCCGGTAGAATTGGTGAGCAATGATCTCACAGTCTAAAGGTGCAACTGGAAGAAGTTACCGGTCTATCAGGTATAATGGAAAGGTAAGTGCTGACATCACAACTAAGGATTGAATAACAGGTAAACTCATGAGAACCGATCATCGTAAGAAAGATTAGGTATGGTAATTAATGCTGTAGCCGTTAACAATTGTTACCGTTTGGTAATTACCGTTATATCCTAAATCTATTTAAGGGAAGGATGATTACTCATTTCACTTTACATTGCGAATTGTGATTTTTCATTTCTTATACTTGAGTAATATTTTCTTGCTTTGATTTACAGTCTTTGCTAAGTAAACTCTGTGAATCCTATCAAGAATTCTCTGTGTAAACCGGTCAAATACGATGGCATCATCATCTTCTGTTGTCAACCTAGTTCAAGGAAACCAATTTGATAGACCAGTTTACGACATCATGCCAATATTGAACCGAGAGAACGATATGACAGGTGCGCTATCATCAATGCCTAATGGAGTTTTGCTGATTGAAGACATTATGACATTCATCCACTCCAAGCAGGAAGAACTGGGTGAAACTTTCATCCAAAGCGAGTATCTCTCACTTTGCCAGGATGGAAAGCTTCAAGATAAGTATGCGAAGCTTGAGACTTCAGGCTTGATCAATGAAGTTAGGTATCTAAACGTGTTTCAACCGGATTGGATAAGACTGGTTCTTAGTAGGGTTCATGAACCAGGGATGTGGCTAGCGAAAGGCACAGTCACACTGATCACCAAGGATGATTTGCGAAGGGTTACTGGTTATAGCGACAAAGGGGAAGCTCTTACCCATAGAACTATTGCGAATGTAGAAGTCGCGAGGTTAACAAAGTTGAAGTCCGACAGTCGGTTGATGACTGCTAACGACATAGAAGACGAGGGTGTTCGGTTTGCATCTGCAGTCATCGGATATAAAATCTATTAGTCGAGCAACCTCAATAGTGTACCGGGAGGAGCTATACATGCAGCACACCGGATCATGCATGACAACGCACAGTATGATATTTGCGCCATGCTAAGAGGGCAAATTTTTGAAAATCTAAAGAAGCTCGGTTTTGTGAAGAAAAAGTTTCTAAAATATGGAACTCTACTGGTATGTTTGTTCTTTTACTATCAAAATTTCTTTTCGGGCATAGGAAAAGTAACTTGGCTAGCAGATAAACCGGTTATGATTCAAATAGGAGATATGGCTAACAAACTAGGAAATCAGTTTAATAAAGTAATGACCGATTACTTTGAGGCCTTTTGGCTTAGAATGCACGCTAGGAAAGAATACCCTTGGCCATTGTTGATCTATACAAGGATGAGGTGTGTTTTCTGGTCAGCGCCGATCATTGTATAATTCAGGCTGTGGAGCCCAAAATTGAGTATGCACCGGAGCTTGGTTATGAAATCTCTACCAAGGTAGCCAAGGCATATGCACATGCATTGCAAGAGAGTGACCTAGATCTCTCTGCATACCGGTTTGGGACTTATGAAGAAATTTTGGAAAATTTGAAGAAAAAGTCATCAGTTAAGGAACCTAAAAAGGTGTATACGAAAAGGACTCCTACACTGAGGAAGAAGAAAACAGAAGCTGAAGAACCTAAGGTTCAACGGAAAAGAACACAACAAGTGTCTAGTAAACAAGGGAAAGAACAGGAAGAAACAGAAACCGAAGATACAACTATTCTTCACTGGAAGAGAAAGTCTGCAAAACCGGTGAAAGAGGATGCACCAGGAGGAAGGAAGCCAACCATTGAAGAAGTGGTTGAAGGAGTTAAGGAGACAGGTGGACTGGGAGTAGTTGGAAGGAGATATGGACTAAGCAACGAAGAGGATAAAAGCAAAATAGAAGAAGCTGTAGTTTACTATCTCTACAAGTTCAATTACACTCCCACTAAACTTCACAAAATAATACCGGATGATTTACTGGAGATAATAGAAGGAAGATGGAAGTCTTCAATTGACAAAGAAAGAGAGTTAAGAATAAAAGCTCTACTTGAAATCCAAAATCATCTCACTTTGGAAGAAGCAACCCAACAAGCTGACCTGCACAAATAAAGTTTCATGATTAGAAAACGAACAAGTTAGGTGCTTATTGGAGAGGTGGACAAGGTGCATGAAGGAGTTAGTACCTGGACAAATCTTCTTTAGCAACAACATCAGGCAGAGGCAGAATACCAGAAGACGACAGAGCCACCGGTGATAGATACCGGAAAAGGAAAAGGTATACTAGGAGCTGAGACTCCGGTCAAGGCAAAAATTGCAAAAGAACCGGTTATTGTTGATATCACCGATGACAAAGTTGGTGATCTGATTCCACCAACTCTGCTTGCTTCCCCAGTTAAAGGTAAGGCTAGAACCTTAACTGTAGATAATATAGTTGATGAAGTCATGGACTTTGGGGAAGTGTCGAATGGAGCTAAATGGTTCAGTGTGTTAGTAGAAGAGGATAAGCATAAAATAGAGATTGCCCTATTGGAAACTTTCTTAGATTTCAATAGAAGTCCTAGAGACTATAGGGCTAAATTTCCTCCAGAATTAAACTAGAGAATAATGGCTAAATGGAGAACCGGTTTAGCAGCAAACACAAAGATTGTCAGGGAGACATTGACACAAGTTAGACCAGGTCTCAGTGAAGAGACAAAAAAACTTCTGATAGAAGCAATGCCACTGAACTTGGATACAAAGAACAGGGTAGCAAAGATTATTAATGGATATGAAAATGATGTATATAAAGAGACATTGGAATTCTGGGAGAGTTATGACTTTAGTACCCTAAAAACAACATGTCAAGAAATCTCTCAAGAGGAACCTGAAAGAGTAGTGGTACCACCGGTACAATTCACAACTAGTGAAAAATCTTCAACCGGTGAACAACAAGTTCCAATTGAACCATTCACATATAGTGAACAGGTGAATCCAGGCGAACAAGTTCAACCAAAAGATCAAGTACATGGAGAGTCATCAGAAAAGATGACTACTAATAAAGGAACAGGTGAAGAAGAAATTGTTGTGAATGAACAACAGGTTGCTGAAGAGCAACAAATAGAGCAACCACCAGAAGACGAAGTACATCTTGAAGAGGAAGTCCATCTAGGAGGAGAAGTTCATCTAGAAGATGAAGTTCGTCTAGAAGAGGAGGTACAGCCAGAGGAAGCACCACAACAGGTAATTCCTCAACAACAGGAGGTACCTGTTAATATAGAACATGAGAAGCCTACAGAGGAAAAACCGGTAGATATTCCCAGCTCATCTTAATTGAAAAGAAAACTAATTTTTGCCACAGATTTAGAATCAAAGAAAGTAAAGTTAGTGATACTGTAGTTGACATAAGCAAGATGTCAACAAGACAACTGAAAGAGCTCACTAAGAGGAAACAAGATATGGTCCTCTCTAGTGTAAGAAACATCTTGCACAACTTCGTACTAGATGCAAATATTGATGAGGATGAACTTGTTATTGATCAATTGGAGATATCGGCACAAGCAATTGAAGAACATGTCACCGATCCAGAGACAATAGCCATTGATCACTATGAGAAGAAGCCAGTTGATATTCTTCACAAACAGGTTGAAGAGATAAAAACAACTGTATCAACAAATACCAGAGTACTCCTGCAACAGATCCAAGATGCAGGAAGTCTAATAACAAGGACTTCAAACTTTGAAGACTTTGTTCGAGATATAACTGAGAAGACATCCAAGACTTCAGAAGAGATAAAGGTTCTTTCATCCAAGTTTGATGCAAAGAACACTTCTGCAACATAATACAACAGGGAAATGACAAGTCATGCTCTTATTTTGAGAAAGGCATCTGAAGAGAAAACAAAGCGAATTCAAGATCTTATTGGATTCCAATTGTTCATTGCCCCAACATTTGATCTAATGCAATCAATAGCAAATGAGGCAAATAGATTGATCGAAGAACCTGATTACAAGACAGTGGAAGACATGGAAAACATAATTTTCTCAGTGCAAGTTGCACAGAAGAACTTGGAACATGTAACAGGTCTATGGAACCCATTCCTTCATACAACAAAGAGAATTTATAAGGATATCTTCACCAAGTTACAATTGTGAAATGAAACATTGAAGAGATGACAACCCTTTGTCCTATGGAGGCAAAAAGGGGAAGAAGATCAGAATACTGGGAAAGTCAGATACCGGAGGGACTGAAGGATTAGGGATTAGATACAGAGGAAGAAAGATCAGTGTGTTAGTGTTATGGATATAGTCTACAAGACAGGTGATGTATGGATATGTTTTGCTACCAATGCCAAAGGGAAGATTGTTGACATAACTTAGTTGTCATTGGTAAAGTCAGAGGCAAACATCAATCCCACCGGAACACGGGTACATTACACCGGTACTCATAACTATGAACTGGTAGACTAAAGGAGGAAGCAGTGTACCTTAACCAGTCACGATTATATTGGTCTAAGTGTTTTCAACCGGTCATGGGAGACATACAGGGAAGGTATGACTAATCGGGTACAAGTTTATTGCCGGTTAAGTGCATGATAATCCGAACCGGATTATACAGAGAATTCACAGTTAAAACTGAAGTTAGCTTTATTTTATCTACGGGTGTTTCAAGGTAAATTCAGGATCAATTTGCAAGCTATATATTCTTAAGGTCTTGCGTGCATGATTAATGAGAGAGTTTACAGCTTGGCAGAACTATGAGATGTATTGTTAATAAGATTAGTTTCTTATAAATACAGGTCTTAGGATATGAAAGAAGCGTTGTTGAATATTAAGAGCAGGAGAGAGATATCTTCTGAGAGGAGCTACAGTCACGAGAAGTGAAAGACAGAGAAAGGTTCAACAACCAAGCAGAGGAAAGGGTTCTAATCAGACAAAAAGTGTCATCATAGATCATTGCTTTAGATTGTGAAGCATATTCAAATCCCTTAAACAAGGTGAACCCTAATAGGTTCTTTATCCCTTAACCGGGTAACATCTTTATTGGTGTTAAAAGTCCTCTTACCAGGCGACTCCTAATAGGGTCAAGATCCTAATAGGTCTTCTACCAAATCCCTTTACCGGGTAGCACTCTTACTAGTGCTTTGTAAGCCCCTAATAGGGCACTTTTATTACTGCAGTAGTAAAGTTGTGGGTTCTGTCCCACTGTGGTTTTCTCCTTCGAACCGAGGGTTTCCATGTATATATGTTGTGTTGACCTGTGTATTTCAATTTTTGTTTATGGGTGTTGTTATATTCTCTTAATTCTGCAAGAATATGTATAAGGATAAATTGAAGTAGAAATTGTATTTACTAATTCACCCCCCTCTCAGTAACCGGTTAGGACTAACAGTTTCTAAAAGAAACAATTGTGAACTAAAGATGAAAATAGAAACTACCTAATAAACTAAAGATTAACTAAGATGACCATTAAAGAAAGTACATTATAATACTCTAACACCCTCCCTTTCATCATCTAATTGTTGTCTTTTGGTCACAAATTCTTCAGAATATTTTGCTACTGCTGAGACCCTCGGATCTACAAAATGTTAATGACCAAGAAGCCAAAATCTGTCTAGAAAAGAACAGAGAAGGGTGCCCCCTTCTTCAGAAAGCTTCACAAAAAAAGACGAGCCTGCCACTGACTCCGCCACTGAGATGACTCTGCCACTAACCCTCCCAGAATCAGCAAGTTGCAAAACTTCTGACCAGAAATCATCACAAAACATCCAACCTGATGTTGGATAATGGAGCTACTCTTCCTTGGAGACAGAGACAAACACTAAGAACAACTAGCACGATTTTGAGGAAAAATCGGCAAACCCTCCAAACTTTGCAAATGAGCATGATGCCCCAAAACAGACTACAAAAAGCCATGATATTTTTTTTAGGAGAAAAATCGTAAAAACTAGACACAATTTTTGAGGTGAAAAATCGATCAAAACCAAACAGCAGAATCCGAGATAGAGCTCAGAGAATACTTCGTTTTGTAAGGATAAAACAGTAAAATCCAACATATAATTTCTAAGGAAAAAATTATAAACCCACCAGATACTTTTCGAGGAAAAAATTATAAATCCACCAGATAATTTTTGAGGAAAGAATTATATACCCACCAGAGAAACCTTCATGCAGAAAAACACGAGACTTCGCATGGTAAAACAACATATGCAAGAAACATGCAACTCACATGCAAGTACATGCAACCCTCGCAAATCAGAGACTTTTGCTCAAACCAAGAAATCGCATGATCAAATCCCTCGACTAGGCTCGCGATTTTCAGCAAAAATCTTCGCAAAAGAACCACAAAATTTTCATAAAATACCTCCAACGATTTTATTTTAAAAAATCGAAAAACAAATTTCGAGAAAAAAAATCCAGATCAGAAGAGGCTTGAATTTTTCTTAAAAAATTCGTCAAGTTTTATGAAATCCCATCGACCCTCTTTGAAACCATGTTATGGTAAATCGATGTTGATGTATTAAACAGGGGAGATGAAAGCTCCTTATATAGATTTACAAAGATGATGTTTCTAAAAGAAACAATCGTGACCTAAAAGATGAAAATAGAAACTACCTAATAAACTAAAGATTAACTAAGATGACCATTAAAGAAACATTATAATATTCTAATAAGCTCATTGTAAATAATCATCTTTTGGCAATGCAAGAAAATTCTACCAGTTTGTATATGCGCTCTAAGACTTTGTGCTTGGATGTAAATCAGATTGCTTTCAATAAAAAAGGCAGGTTGTTTTGAGACATCATGCCAATTCAAACAGTTATGTGATGATATTTTCTTGAGTTGATTGTGAGTTTTGGTGCCTTGTTCAAGAGGGATTTGAATTCAATTGTGTAGACTTTGAGCTGCCTATTGTATTTAGAGTCAATTTGAACTTTTGAAGACTTTGTGCTGTGAGAGGACAAATTGTTATAGTTAGTAGTGGCTGCAATTACTTGTTAAATTTATTATCAAGAATATATGGCTTTTAAATTTTTCTTATATAACCTCAATATGTGTAATATATTTAATCACAATGTATATATATATATATATATATATATATATATATATATATATATATATATATATATATATTACCGATATAGTAACATATATATATATATAAATATGTTAATATCAATATTCTGTAGATTGGAGAAGTGAGACTTGTATTGTTTGATGTATATACTTGTCATCATTCAATCACGAAAGGTCTATATATAAGTGAAGGCATGTTGATGAAGAGACATGTCTCCACACGTGGAGACATGTCTATTCATCAACATTTCTTTCCACAATATTAATTGGTGCCGATTCATAACTAACCAATATTAATCTGCGATGACAATACTTGATTTTCACATGCCAACCGATATCCATCGGTGTCATTGTTAAGTTAAACCAATACTAATTGATATCTCTGCCAAATCACCCAATACCGTAATGAACTGCTCGATAATATTCGACACTTGAACATGTACACGTCAATCATAGTGTATCACCCGATTATTAGTCGCAGCTTTTGAAGACCGATCAGTGAGTAAACACAGTATAGATTTCATATTAACACATCGGTGATGTGTATAACCAATACAAATTGGTATTAATCTGCATCGATATGAATAGTCGATACAAATCAGTATTTGTATGATTATAAAACGATAGTAATGAAAATCAATACAAAATGAAAATACCAAATATATTTTATGATGCTTATTCAATACATAGTATAGTTATTATAAGAAAAATATCAAATCTAATTATATGTATATATATATATAATAATAATAATAGATATTTATAAATATATAATAATAATAAGCACAATATAAATATTGATATTTTCTTGTAATAATTATTTTATCTGAATGAAGCTATAAACATCAACACTCCCTCTTAGCTAGAGAAGATAAAATGCATATCACAATAAGTTCATAAATTGTGAAAGTTTGTTCCCAGGTGGATTGCCTCCATTGGCGATTCTATCCACAGTTCTCAAGTGTGGATTGCCTCCATCGGCAATACTATCCACAAGCTCTCGTGTGGATTGCCTCCTTCGGCGATTCTATCCACAAGCTCTCGTGTGGATTGCCTCCATCGGCGATTCTATCCACAAACTCACGAGATTTGGGTGTCGATTGCCTCCATCGGCAATTCTATCCACAAGCTCTCGTGTGGATTGCTTCCATCGGCAATTCTATCCACAAACTCATGAGCTTTGGGTGTGGATTGCCTCCATTGGCGATTCTATCCACAAGCTCTCGTGTGGATTGCCTCCATCGGCGATTCTATCCACAAACTCACGAGCTTTGGGGTGGATTGCCTCCATCAACGATTCTATCCACAAACTCACGAGCTTTGTAAATCATCACAAAATATCTATTACAATGAAAGTTATTGTAAGATTGTCGCCTTCCAATAACTTTAGGAAATACAAGTGATAATCAGTTGGAAGTTGTCACTTCCTTATGATTTACATAGGGCCCATATAATTATAAAATAACATTAATATAATAATCAATAATTTTGTCAAGTTTACCTCAGAAGTGTTCTTATCTTTATCAGTGAACTCCCTCTCAATCATAAGGTATCTTGAATTTCTTTTAGAATACATATTTCTCTAAACATACATTTGAATTATTTACTTTAGTGGAAGTCGTCACTTATGATTTACATAGGGCCCTTATAATTATAAAATAACATTAATATAATAATCAATGATCATGTCAAGTTTACCTCAAAAGTGTTCTTATCTTTATCTGTGAACTCCCTCTCAATCATAAGGTATCTTGAATTTCTTTTAGAATACATATTTCTTTGAACATACATTTGAATTATTTACTTCAACAAGGGAAGCTTGCATTCTAAGTCTATCAAGACACTTTCTTGCAGTGTGACCATATTTGTCACATCTAAAACATTGCATAGTAGAGAAGTCTCTAGGTTTCTTGAATGGTTGTTGATCATATGACTTCTTGCCCTTTTTCCTTTTTGAACTAGTGACGAGAACCTGAACATCTTCATTTTTGGATTCCATGATTCCTCTGGATGTTAGGTTATACTCTTCTTGAATGCAGTCTGCTTTTAGTCGATCAAATTTGGGGAGTTTGGTGCTAGCACTTACTCCTTGTCTAAAGTTTTCCCATGAGATAGGGAGCCCATTTAGAGTTATCATAGTTAACTCCTTATTATCATAAATGTGACCAATTGAAGAGAGTTGATTCCTTAATTCTGTTATCCTCATAAAATATGAGGTGATAGCCTCTCCTTTATTCATTTTAATATTAGAGAGTTGATTTTTAAGGGTAAGAATTCTGCTAGTGTTGTTGATCTCAAACATGTTTTCTAGGGCTTTGAACATGTCATATGCAGAGTCTAATTTTATGATGACAGGTAGTAGATGATTTTTCACTCCATCCACGAATAATTCCATTGCTCTAGTATTGTCTTTTTCCCATTTGCTCTGCTCATCATTTCCATTAGGTTTAAGAGGATTTTCTGTTATTGTCTTTAGCTCATTCTTCCTTAATACCAACATCATTCGAAGTTTTCATGATTCAAAGTCGAAAGCACCTTCAAGTCTGTCTTCGAGTCTCATTCCATTTGCTATTCTGTAGGTACGTGATTTCCAACAATCTGATCTTGATCTTCCTTCAATATAATCGGATCTTCCTTCAAGCGATTAGGCTTCAATGAAGGAACTTGGCTCTAATACCATGTTAAATTTATTATCAAGAATATATGGCTTTTAAATTTTTCTTATATAACCTCAATATGTGTAATATTTTTAATCACAATATATATATATATATATATATATATATATATATATATATATATGTATGTATGTATGTATGTATGTATGTATGTATGTATATATTTATTACTGATATAGTAACAGATATATATAAATATGTTAATATCAATATTCTGCAGATTGGAGAAGTGAGACTTGTATTGTTTGATGTATATACTTGTCATCATTCAATCACGAAAGGTCTATATATAAGTGAAGGCATGTTGATGAAGAGACATGTCTCTACACCTGGAGACATGTTTGTTCATCAACATGTCTTTCCACAATATTAATCGGTGTCGATTCATAACTAACCAATATTAATTTGCGATGACAATACTCGATGTTCACATGCCAACCAATATCCATTGGTGTCATTGTTAAGTTAAACCGATACTAATCGGTATCTATGCCAAATCACCCGATACCGTAATGAACTGCTTGATAATATTCGACACTTGAACATGTACATGTCAATCACAGTGCATCACCCGATTATTAGTCGCAGCTTTTGAAGACTGATCGATGAGTAAACACAATAAAGATTTTATATTAACTAATACACATCGGTGATGTGTACCGATGTGTATAACCAATACAAATTGGTATTAATCTGCATCGATATGAATAGCTGATACAGATTGGTATTTGTATGATTATAAAACGATAGTAATGAAAATCAATACAAAATGAAAATACCAAATATATTTTATGATGCTTATTCGATACATAGTATAGTTATTATAAGAAAAATATCAAATCTAATTATATGTATATATATAATAATAATAATAATAGATATTATTATTATTATTATTATATATATATATATAATAATAATAATAAGCACAATATATATATATATATATATATATATATATATATATATATATATATATATATATATATATATATATATATATATATATATATAGATATTTTCTTATAATAATTATTTTATCTGAATGAAGCTATAAACATCAACATTACTTAGAATTGAAAGACTTTGGGCTTCAGTTGTAAGTATTTTTATTTAGAAAAAAAGTAAAGAGAAATAAGCGTTCAATGGTGAAAACTTGGCAATCAAGCGCCTTGGATAATTGTATATGGTGAAAACCTGGAAACAGGCGCCATATACAAAGGGTCGTACTATTATCTATCAAAATCTCATTCCACTTGAATTTATTCCCCACATCTGCCCATCCCTACACATCCACACAACTTGGCAATCAAGCGCCTTGGATAAGTGTATATGATGAGAACCTGGAAACATGCGCCATGTACAAAGGGTCGTACTATTATCTATCAAAATCTCATTCCACTTGCATTTATTCCCCACATCCGCCCATCCCTACAAATCCACACAACTTCACCTCACAAACCCATATTTCCCTAGGTGTTCCATCATCGCATGTGCACGTCATATATCACACTACTATCCCAATTCCTGAGCTTTGCACATAAGGGTTGTATATAATGGTTTCCCAGTAGTATAATGTCAGTTCAGTCACTGCTTAGGTTCCTTTGTAAATATGGTCATCCTAGGTCGTTCTCCGCATCGAGATCTTTGCCCCTCCGGCCTAGCGCTCCAACAGGTTCCTTTGAGAGATCCTTTGTCGTTCTGATTGTCTCCGATACCTCTTTTGCCATTAGAAAACAAACTTGCAATCCCACCCCGTCTTTGGTCTTTGTAGGATGTATCCTTCCTTGTGTCAGACCTCATCTAATCATTGTCAGTCAGTCAGTCTCTTTGGAAAAAGATGCTTTGTGGATTTTGATTTTGATTTTGGATTTCTTTTTTGGTTCTTGGTTATCTTTTCCAGGCTCAGTTGTTTTCCTCCTCAAGGTTGCCGCAATCCTTTATATCATGGTGTGCTACGAATGGAAGAACTTGTGGCAAGGTCTTGATCTTTTCTGTCTTTGAGTCAATCTGATATGACCCTTGCATTTCCAACATGTGATCCTTTTGCAGTTGCATGGTGCACTTGGGAAATATTGTTTGTTTGTGAATTCTCCTTGCATCGTATTCACCCTAGTTCTTGGTGGCTTAGGCATGATGTAGGAGACATCCTTGCGTGCTTGTTGAGTCAGTCACATGCAATGTCTTCGACAAGGCTTTGGTTCTTTATAACCATGGCAGGTCGTTGATATTGCTAAATCAAAATAAGTGCTCACTACATTGTGGCATTCCTTCTCAGAATACCCCTCGCTCAAGCTTCAAAAGAATCCTCCATTTCCCCATCCTATCCCTCTTTCAATCTGTCTCTAATCCTCTTGACTAAGATTTGTTCAAATGATTTCATACCACCCCCTACTCCTAGTCCGCATCTTGTATGGTTATTTTCTTGAGCATTCCTGTATTCTCTTGCATAATCATTTGCATACCCATCTAGGGCACTCTTCATAGGCATGTTTGCATTAGATGCATTCAATTCAATTCATTTCACAAGTCATGTCACTATTATTTATCCTAGTTGCATTTATAATCATACTAGATACATTGCTTTAATTATTGCATTATTACCTGGTTAAACATTTCACTTAGGTTCCTTTTCGTGCTTCATTGCATCATCATTGCATTTGCCTTCCACTTGACATTCATTTAAATTTATTTCATTAACACCACCACTTAGTTGCATTCTCACATCACATTCATTATCTTAATTGCATATTATTTTGATCTCATTGCATATTAGTTGTATACTAATTTGCATATCATTTTAATCTCATTGCATATCATATTAATCTCATTACATGTTAGTTGCATTTTAGTTTGCATATCACATTATTCCCATTTTTAGTTGCACGTTAATTACATATTAATTGCATTAGTCACACATTAAGTGCATGTCATTTTAATTTCATTTTAGTTGCATGTTAATTGCATACTAATTGCATTAGTTGCACTCTTAATTAATTTCATCTTAGTTGCACATTAATTATATATTGCTTGCATTAAATGCATCCCATTTTCATATCATCATTTAGACACATCATTGATTACATATCATTTGCATCTCATTATTACTACCATAGTCATGATATATCATATCATCTCATATCCATGTCATTTCATTATTAAATGTATATACATTTATTAAGTCACATATTTAACTATTGCATTTAATTAAGCATTACATCTAGTCACATTAATTCATTTAAGTGCATTTACCACTATCATTTCATCCAGTCTCATAATTTTTGTAACAATACATTCATTTCATAAAATCATGTCATGATCATCTCATTATAAATACATTATCACCTCAATAATAAACACATAAAATCATATCATTGCATCACATTAACATTCACATACATCATAAGTCATCATATACATAAGCACCCAAATCATATGCATACATCATGTAACACATCACATCAACATGTACATCATAAGCATACACATAGAATAACAAAGTCCATCATATCCTGCATAAGCATGATTAGTACCTAGCCCACATCGCATCTTGCATCACATGTTAGTAAGATCCCATAAAGCATACATGCATGACCATATAAGCATAAGTAAAAACCAATGTAACACGGGGACTCACACCCTGGGAAAAACCCAAGAGTACTGGGTGCGGGGATGTCCCCGGGACGAGTACTCCACGCGCCCAAACACCCCTGCCAACGGCTGTGGGCTGCCGCACCTCAGCCGCACCTGTCCCTGTACTGGTCGGGTGCTCGGGATCTTGGGTGCGGTACTAGGGTGCTGCCCAGGCGTCCCTTGATCACACCTGGGACGCCCAAAAAGCACTTTTGTAAAGTTTTTTTTAAATTTTTGTCAGTTCCAATTTTTCAATGCAAGGGTGGGAGGATTTATACAAATATAACATTTAAGTATAAGTTATATTTGTATAAATACTTTCAGGATGTTTGAGATAGGTTCCAGCTTCATAGGAGTTAAGATGCAGATTCTAGATTTTGGGGGGTTTTCAAAAAATTCCGGACTTAGCCAAAATTCAGGATTCAACAAGCCTTCAACAGGGTTACCTACCACAATCCATCATGGCTTTCTAAGGTCGAACTGAAGCTGGCAAAAGGATTCTTGTTGTGACCTTCACAACACCGCCCATCAGATGGGACCCCATCCCTTTGTGTCGGCTTGCCCCTTTGCTTTATTTGAGTAGCTCTGTCAAACGAAGGATTCAAGATATAAAATTCGCCAAGAGGAAGCATTTGTTTATCAAGGAACGAAGAATTCAAAGAGGGAAGGTAGCACGAGAAAATCCTCAACTCAACACAAAGTGTGCCTAGAGTGCAATTCCTGCCCAGTCACGAAATGTGACAAAAGAAAAAATCCCTGACTCCTTTGGATGTGCACTCCGAGCACAAAAGACACTAAGTCACGGAGAATGGAAAGAAATAAAATCCTCCACTTACGCTAATGTGCGTCCAAGGCACATTTCCAAGGCAACCAAGGAATGGTCGAAAAATTAAAATCTTGACCCTCTCCCCATATGCGCCCAGAGCACACTTCATGCTCAGTCGTGGAGTTTAAAAAAAGTAATAATCCCCAACTCAACAAAATGTGCGCTCAAAGCGCATCTCCAGCATAGTCACGGAGAAATGAAAAATATTAAATCCTTCACTTGGGCCCATATGCGCCTAGAGCGCATAACAGAGATGGTCATGGAAAGTTAAATCCCGGACCCACCTAAAATGCAAGGCCGTCATTTATTTTTCAAAGTTTGAGAATTAAGTAAAATAAAAATTTCAAGAATTTTTGAAATTAAAAAATCTCGAAAATTCTAGAGCTTTGGATTTTTGGGAAGTCCTTGAAAAAACATCGGAGGAATTTGAAGAAAATCAATTGTTGAGCCGAATTTGGAAACCAATTAAATATTGAATTTTATATTTGATATTTTGATTGAAAAATGGAAAAATTGATCATCAAAGAAAAATTCCAGAACACGAGAGAAGTTCAAAATTTTAATCTTGGAAATTCTTAAAATCTTGGAAATTGAAAATTTGGAAAACGTTGGAGAGCTCGGGAAATTCATAGAAAATGAAAATTTGTGAAGTCAAAAAGAAAACTTTCCAAAATCATAAAAAATTGAAAACTTGAAAATTCGAATCGTCGTAACTTTGGAGAATTGGGAAAAAATCCAAAAATCTTACAATTTCCAAAGCGTGAGGAAAAGCAAATTAAACTTGGAAAATCAGGCTTGAATTAAATCGATTTTGATTTAAAATTGAAATCCCAATTGAATATTGATTTGATACTCAATTAAAACACAAAAAATCGATAAAAGCAATAAAAATGAAAATTCATGAAAATGGAAATTGCTTTAAATATTTTTTGATTTTATGTTTTAAAATTTGAAATTAATTAAATATTGATTTTATTGATATTTAATTAATTACCCAAAAATCAAAAAATTAAAAATTGCTTTTGGATTTAAAATCTCAAAATTAAATATTGGTTTAATATTTAATTAATATTTTAAAGCAATTCAAAAAAATAAAAAAAAAGGGAAATTGGATAAAACTTCTCCAGGAAGTCAGACACTCAAATTAGAAACTGCCCAATGAGTTGAGAGAAAAATAGTGACAAATGGCAAGGAATCTCTTTGAAAGTGGAATCTACTAAATTTAGTGCTTCGTTTTAAAGCAACTTTCTAGGGTTCCCAAGTTTATAAAAGAGACCCTCTCCCAATTCATTTTTCACAAATGAGTTGCTAAGAAGCAAGATTGAGAAAGAAAGTGAGAATTTCTTTTTGAGAGGAAAAGTTTTTTAGAAGTTGAGTGAATTTTCTCAAAGAGTGAGAAAAGGTATTTCTTGGGAAGCGTGAGAATTATTTTCAGAAAGAGATTTTTTTTTAAAAAGTGGGAAGGATCATGAAAATTCTTGGAAGGAAATTCCTATTCCGGAGGAAAATACAGAAACTTCCAAAATTCTGAAATGTTCTTTTCTGAAGAAATTATTTTTGTTTTTGTTTTCCTGCATGCTCTTACGTTTGTTTCTTTTCTATTTTGCAGGAGAACGAGATGGCAGAACCTAGAGGAACAAACATGACCAGAAGGCAACTGATAAAGAATGAGTAGAGTAGATTCTATCCGGAATCCAAGATCGTGTCAAAGTTGTCAGAAATCAGTGATACCAACCTCGGATGCCTAGACCTGAATGAATTCCACAGGAGGATGTTCGGATATAAAGAACATCATCCAACACACTTAGCCATCCAGATTGTGAATAGTGGTATGGTGGCTGCAGCTGGATTCCCTCCTGCCTTCCAGCATCTTGAATTGATCAGGGAGTGTTCAAGACACTACCAGGCGAGAGATAGAACAATAAGAGATGCTGATGGAAACTTACTTGCAAACCTTTCTCCACCAGCTATTTCGGAGGCCTTCGGAATTCCTTCCTCTCAGAGATTCGTGATGAAAACTAAGGAGCAAGCAGAAAAAGTCTTCATTGCCGGAGTCCAGTACTATGAGGAGATCATCAATAACAAGCGGCTGAGAAAGAACATGTCTCATTTTTCTAAGTTGCCCAAAGAGCTAGTGTGGCTAGATTTCCACCGAGAATATAGTGACATGATAATGATGTTGAGCAGGATATTTGGCCTACCTCAGTCTTATCTCTTTGAGAGTTGGATGTGGTACTTCATTGAGCAGGTAGTGGAAGAACATAATCATGTAGATTGGGCAGGGTTGATCAGTGACAACTTGAGCGAGCAATTAGAGAGTTTGGAGCAGACAAATAAATTCTACATGAGTTCGTACATCTATATGCTAGCATGGGCAACAAGATATGAAGGACTGAGATGCAAAGGAGCAATCGGGAGTGGAACTTAGCGGTTGAAAGTATATGATTGCTATCCCCAACTGCATCTGCATGCAATCGATGATTATGTCCGGGTCAACGACGCATTTGCAATGTGTATTGTGCAAACTTTACAAAAGAAGCTACATGTGAGACTGTCGGAAGAAGCCATAAAATTGGTGGAAGAATACGGGCATGGTTTATTCAGTTCCCTACTTTTTCTTACATCAGGCATCAAGGATTCTCAGCGCAACCATACAAGCTTCCTAGGTATCCGACAAATAAAATGGTCCTACTGGAGATCACCCGATAGCTGACTGTCTACGACAAGATTCAGAAGGGAAAAAAGAAATTGGGACTTGATTTTCCGATTTCCATAGGCAAAGATGAAGCTGAAATGTGCACATGCCTAAAGGCGGCTGAGAAGTCCCATGCGGAATTATCATTCTTCCATCTTCCGCTGCATACAAAAAGGCTAAACTTTGATCCGTACAACAAGATACGGTCAGTGGTAGGGATTAGATATTAGCATATGGCACACCTTGAGGATTTTTGGGCTTCCTTTTGCATTTATTACCCACTATGGTGGTGGATTCCTTTTGCATTAATGTAGATTCTTTTTTTGTGCCCTAACCCTAATTGGGGCTGAGGTGGCAAAATCTGGGCCATCAGTTATTGTTTTGATCCGGGCCTTTTGTTGTTTACAAGGACCTATATAAAGGCCTTTTCTTCTCATTTGTAAGGGAGTGAATTTTGAGATTGTTGCTTATGAGCTATTGAGACAATAGAATCTTCATTGAAGTGTGGTGATCATTTGATGTGTCTTAATGCTTGCTTGGTTTCATAATTCTCTCAATTAGATTAAGTTTAGTAGATAAAGTGTTATGATAATTTTGGAGAATATAATGATGTTTTGATGAGTTCTTGTGGTTCATACTTTTGACGTTTTAGTGATTTTAAATCGCTGTGCAAAGTTAGCCTGAACCCCTTATCTATGTGCCTAAATTCAATCATTCGTACAAACCTTTGAAGATTGCACCAGTCTACACGAAGTTGTAGCTTGACTTGGCGAAGTGTGACTTGGTAATTGAGGAACTCGTCCATCAGAGTACTTTCTTTGCTATCATACCCCTTACGATTAGATTAGAATCTCTAAACCTAAACCTCCTTTTATTTCTGTATATCCGGTAAAACCCCAAAACAGTACTTCATTGCAAATCTTTTGATAGTACCCATATTCATCATGACATAAATGATTGAAAACATAAGGCCCCTTGTGATCATCAACAAATCACATCAACATTGAGCTTATCCATGAGTCGAGGATCCTTGGAAGTTACCGTATGATCTTCTTGCAATCTTAGCATACGCGGTACTTTGTTCAAGAGAGGATTAGATATCTCGATATTTTGTTCGACTATTTGGTGAGTCATAAAACACGCATCAACAATTCTCAAAGGGTTTTAACTCATTTTATCACAAATCACTTGGTTTCAACCCCATCTCTATGACAAACTTAGCTTAGCTCTCGTCCAAATCCCAGACAGACATGACTTCCCAACAGGCCAAAATCACTCAAACCTCATTTGCCGGACCTAGGGACTTGCAAACAGGCACCAACAAAGACTACCTAAGACCTAGTTATGAAGACTTTGACATTGATGATTGATCATGATTCATTATATCATATCATGCTACTGTGCTCATTGTAATCATGATCATTTTGATATATCAGATTTCATATTTGAACAATGAATTTTGAATCTTTGATAGAAGTTTAGAACATGATTCATTATGTTACTATGTATGTTTATGTTACTATGTTGAGTGTTCAATGATTCTAGTTCATGTTGCAATTTTGCTATGTTCAAGTATTTGGTATGTTATATTGAAACATCTCTTCATAATTAGCATTTCAAGTTATATATGTGTAGTATGCAGCCCCCCCTCCTCCCCCACCATCGTCCCCCCGCCATCCCCCCATCTCGACGTACCCCTGGGCCGGTGTTACATTGGTAAAAACATCACATCTTGCATTACACACGTGTCAGTACACCATCATACATATATGCATCCATACATCATAGAAAACATAAAAATGACACATGATCCCTGATCAACTCTCCATCTATATATATTAGTCTCGCAAAAATATGTCTCACAAAAATAATAATGTACATTCCATCAAAGTCCATTAAGTATATCAAAGAATCACTATAGTACATATGGTACATCAAATAATAAATCAAATTAGGTATCATGTATCCCAAAAATACATCATGTAGTGTACAATAAATCATATAAGAATACACTAATGCTCAAAACTAAATCATGATGTAGGCGACTGACTGGGAGGATCCTGGGAGGCGTCATCTTGTCTGGGTGCGTCTCTTGGGATGGAAATCAGAGTAGTTGGGCGGACAACCTCTTTGTAACATACTATATTGCAGCCCCTGTAACTAGTATTGCAGCTCCTGTAACCTGTCATGTCCCTTCTGCCTAGGATGTACTTGTATTACCCCCCTCCTATCCCTGTCCACCTTGTATAGACCCCACTGACTGTGTATGCAGATGGCTATGCCTTGTCCTATGGGAATGGTGCTCCTGGTGGAGCTACCTGTATCCCCATTGCTAGTCCCCCTTGATCCCCCCACACACTAGTACTCCACTCTCTGATCTGGTGACACTACAACATAGTACATAGCTCTATAAAAACCCAGCTGCTCAAATACCTCCCTTAGCTCTCGTATCGTCCTTTCACCACTCCCTCCACCAACTCTCACCACCTCATCCCTCTCCCTCATACCTCTCCTCACTCCTTTGTCGCACTTGCTCCAACGCATCTTGGGCTACCGTTCGATTAGCTATCTCGCTAGCTCTGCCCTCTGCATTGCACTTTTTTGCAACAGCCTATACCTATCCTCCATAGTTATATCCTCTTGCCTCCACAAAGCATCTCTCTCCGATCAGCTCATATCCCTTCGTAATCAACCTAGCCACCTTCCCCCTGAGATGATCCCGCTTTGCTGCAATCAGATCTCTCTTGGGTCATGTTGTCCCTCTCCCACCGGAAGGTATCCCTCTCAACTGTCCGGTCTCGCAGCATCTGATCTACTACTGCGCGAGAGTCCTCCAATGATTTGATCCTAGCTGCTACAGTCTCTCTCACCTGGGAGGATGATCCCATTTGTCCCAAGACTTGAGTGAGCGGTACCTGTGCTAGCACTAGTTGTGCACCTCTACCCTCTGCCCTCTAGACCTTATACCCTTCCATCTCCTCCATCTTCACCTCCCCCTTTGTCTCCTTTGCCCCCACCCCTCGTTGCTCTCCATTTGCATCCATGCCATCCCCACCATCCCCTCCCCCGTCTCCCCCATCCCCTCCATCTCCACTTGCAGTTGTTGTAGGTGCTCTCTGCCTCCTCATTCTCTAGGCTACTCCCTGGCCCCACCTCCTTGTGTTCCTCCCCTTGCCCCAACAACGACCCTCGCACGGCGCACTACTCCTGTTGTTGCACCCGCCCTCCCTGATGGCTGTTATCTCCTCCCCCTTTGCCCCCGTACTGCAACTTGTCGTTTTTTGACACTAAGTGGTGACAATAGTGATCTTCCAATTGCTTGGGGTGTCCTGAATCATGCAGTATATGTTGCGATTACTCCAAGATCAGTAGGTTCTCCACGTGGGTACCAGTCGACTATCCTCAATGCCTTCCACACAACCATAATCCCGGACCTATCTAGTGGTGGCCCAAACTCACTCCTCTCCCTTGTCACCTATTGGAATCGATGCTCCAGTCCCGACACATCCTGCACCATACCAAACTACCTCATCACTCGGTCGGGCCGGTATCCCTCTACCATATGCTCCCATCGCCCTGTGATGTATACTGGGTGATCATAAATGGAATATGACAGTCATCCTTCGCCCATGCTGCAATGTCCTTATACGGTCTTCAGGTAATCTTGTCTCTGACTCTATCTAAAGCCTCCCATCAGTGATCTATATCATCGACATACTCATATGTCAAAGGCTCTCTCCAGTTATAAACCACAGCCTCACGCACCTACCTGTCTCCCCTTCCTACTAGCCGCAACACTATAATGTGCTCCCATCTCTAGATCTGTAGAAGTGTAGTGAATCCAATACTCTGTCCCTTGTGCTCCGACCCATGGTAGCATATCTGGTGTAAATCTTTGTACAACTTCGCTAACATCAAGATCCCCTACGCCATCGGCCGTCCAATATCAACTTCCTATACAGTCATTGGGATAAGTCCATTGTAACCTCGGTCTCTCCTGTATTTGGGGCAATACAACCCCCAACTTGCTCACAAACATAAAAGTGAATCCTCCTTGCCGTCGGTGCTTGATCCAACCATGTATTGAGGACCAAAACTATCCATGTCTTAGGGGTGCATCTGATCTGTCCAGCCTAACCCAATCAGTAAAAGTAAACTGCTTTGCAACCCTCAACACGGCTGCATGTCTCTCCCAGGACGTTAGTGCATCCATGGACCACTGCAACCAAACCCCCCCCATGTTAGATATAGGTACTTTTTCCACAACCCCCCCCCCCCCCCCCAACTAATCTTTTCTACACTAACTTCCCCCCCTTTTTTCTTACTAACTTTTTTCCCTTCATTCCCTTCGAAGTTTTCAACTCCATGGGATACAACCCCACAGGATCACATTTTGCTAACCTATAAAAGCATTAAAAGCAGTAATAAATGCAAAACAAAGGCGGGTTTTTTTGTACTCACATCTTTGTTTAGTTGGCGGTGATGCTTGATGCTTCTCACGATGTCCATCCTATGCCTTGCGGTCCCAAATTGCACCATTGTCTCTCTCGCTCAAATAGCTCTAAATCTCAATAACAAATGGTTTCTTCTCTCAATTCTCTCAAAAGATAGGGTGCAAATAAATATTATTTGCACCCTCTTTTGCTTATATGGGCCCCTTTTAGGGTCCCATTTTGGCCTCCTCGATCCCCATAAGGCCGTTTCTCTCCCCATTTCTTCCTAGGACCTCTATTTTGCATCTTGCAGGCACTCGAGGCCTGGTTTCTTTCACCCTTTCTTCCATCTCGTTGGGGCAAATTTTCCTTTCGAGACATTGCTCGGGCCCCTTTTTCTTTCTTGTTCGCCTTCTTGAGGGGGCATCACCCTGTCCAACTAACATCATTTCCTATAGTCTAGAGCAACTTCGTTGAATTTTAAATTCTTCGCATTGTCCAAATTTTAAACTTCTTCGAAATAATGTTATCCTAACACCATTTCAAAGATGCAAAATGTAGACACCTAAATTTGATCAGTTAATTCCTAATCAAATTTAGTTCTCTTAGGCATCATTAATTAAGTAATTATTATTTAATTAACTTATGTCTCCCTTCTAGTTAATTAATTTAATTAATTAACTATAGTCCAATCAATTAAATAGCAACCCATAACTATTCAATTAATTAAAACCTCCTATTAATTAAACAAATATCATTATTTGTTTTAATTCATTTCATTTATCCCCCTTTCCTCTATTATGGATTAAATAAATCTTATTTAATCTATTTGAGCACATGGCTCCTAATTTTAACTCACCTAACCATCCTCCAACCACCTAACCCTTGGTTCTAACTCAACCCAACCCATTTGCATATACTAACCCACACTTAATTAGTCCCCTTTTCCTCTATTATGGATTAAATAAATCTTATTTAATCTATTTGAGCACATGGCTCCTAACTTTAACTCACCTAACCATCCTCCAACCACCTAACCCTTGGTTCTAATTCAACCCAACCCATTTACATATACTAACCCACACTTAATTAGTTAATTACCCCTATTTAACTAATTAACTCTCCACACATTCTCTCTCCTCCCATCACATCCTCCTAATAACTCAACTTGCCTCCTAATCCAAGCTTAATCTCCCCTTAATCATTTGCACAATCCTAATCAAAAGGATTAGGAAACCAAAGTCAACTTCATGTCGTATCGACTCCAATCCCAATTCCCTTTTCCCTTGTCAACCTTAAATGTCCTCTTACACCCCAACCATATTCTTACACTTTTGTCCCCTCCAAGGAATATAATATTCCTTCTTCCCATTTCTCCAAGCCCTTTTTACTTACCAAAAAGGTCACATTCTTCAAGGAATGACCTTTGGGATTTGAGACAAGATATGCCTTTATGACATATCTTCTCAACCCCCAATATCCTCTCAATCCCTCACATGAGGACACTTGTCACCATGCTATGGGTTTGAGAAAGCACAATCCATGTGCTTCCCTCCAAATGCATCCTAGCGCTGCCTCATCTTTGCATCTCAACCGTCAAGTCCTTCCTATCTTTTGCCTATAAATTGAGGGCCCCAATCCTTCATTTTCATCACCTCTAATGCATTGTTATCATGCCATTTTAGATTCAAAACCAAAGCAACATATCCTTATAATGCCAAAATCTCTCCACAACATTGAAGCTTGAACATTTGAGCACACAGCCAACCCATCTTGGACACATCTACTCATCAAGGGAGCTCTCTTGAGGTTTATGAGGTTTACATTTCTTTGTATTTTGCTCTCTTTTGTCTTATCTAGATGTTGTAGTGAATAGTGTAGTTTGAATGTCTTAATTATTATTGCATTCTCTTGTTAAAACTCACATTTTTATTACACACTATCAGAATCTATTTAGGCAAGACATACATAGTTTGAACACTACCATGACATAGAGATCTAAGCTAGCTTGAGGTTGGGATAGTCCCATTAGTGGTGCTAACTTGGTTGACTTGGTACTGGTAGGTGAGTTCTTTGTGGCCCTCTATGTAGAGGAGAGCAAGCAGCTAGCTAAATTGCTATTCATGACATCTTTTTAGCTACGTTACCGGTTCGGGTTTGGGTATGAGAACCCGGTACGTGGGCTCGTGAATTTTTTTTTTCATTATGGTTCGTCTGGGTTCGTGTATGTTTATATATTTATATATATGCATTATATATATACAAAAAATAAGAGAAATATACAGAATTGTGAAATGAAATGTGTTTGGAGGCTTCATATGGGGCTGTTTTAGGGTTAGAAAAGAAAATAAAAAATAAAAAAATGTGTTTTAAATGTTTTTTTGGGCCACAGGTCTGATCACGGACCCTGCCCAGACCCAGCGTGGACCCCCATGCAAACCTGAACCTGGTTCGCACCCGGACGCGGTTCAAGGGTCCAGGGTGCGAACCCGGTAACTTAGCTTTTTAGTAATGAAGATCTCCCATGGAATTGTCTACCAGGACTTAAGCTATGGTGTAGGCAGTGTTACCCGCATTCAGCAATAAGTTTGCTCAATGTTCTTGAGCTTTATTACAACCATCTTGGTCTTGTATTGAATCTGTGTATTCAACTTGGGAGTCAGTGATACTGCTGGCCCAAGTGAAATTCCAAGAACAAGATTGTTAGCAAAAACAGCATTCAGATATTTCACAACAAATAGAGTTTTTCAAGTCTCTTTTGCAAGATAGAACGAAATGCACATGCTATTAGAAATTGTCAACAATAAGTTTTATATACCAAGAGATGTTAACAACGGGAAAAAAATTTGTGTAGCTGAAATCCAAGCTGATTTGGTTGTCATGGGACGAACACTGTACTTGACAATCTCATGTTTGGCCTAAATGTAATATTTGGGTTGAGCGATTCCTAATACAAGTAATAGTCTAGTCTACAGCCTACGGGGAACCCTTGGAAAACTGAAGACAATGATAGAGCACACTCTATTAGGCTCCGCAGGCTTTTTATATACCCTGCATTCCATAAGTGAACAAAAGTAATGTTTGATATAATGTGGTGGGCCAAGATGCTTTCATTGTTCATCTCTAGTTAAAGGCAATTTCATGCCCCAATTTATGGAAGTGTGTATCAGGATAAGCTTGCAATCCCATTGAAGAATTGTCTCATCCCAGAGCTTAAACCTGTTTTTACTTTATTGGTTCAAGATTGAAATTCCTTGCTGCAAATAAAAGATATCTCTCCCTGCCCAAATGCCTCTTAGAAAAGGATTACTACCATAAAACCCATTTCTCTTTGCTAATTATTCCGCATCCTTTAAGACACCAGATACCACAAAAAGAGTGCACAATTGATCCCCTCGCTAGTGAAAGCAGCTTTTGAAGGATTCACAAGCTTTCCATGTGCTTTTGGCAACAGATCTTGAGGATCTTCATTAGGTCCAGGAACAGTACTCGCCATATGAAAGTGCAGGCTTTGCCACCTAACTTTACCATACAAAGCATTTGATGTACTGCAAAGTCCAAGCAAGATTTTTTGAAATTGGAGGTTGCCCTCATAAATTGTAGGGAATTTTTTTGAAATCAGGGGTTTTTTATTTGTTATGTGATGTAGTGTCTTTTGCAGCTACTCTAGTGATAAGACTTGATCACAAATGATTCTTTTGTGGCCACCTTACCTTTTCATTATTAAGCTCGGCTTTTACATTCTTAAAAAATCCTTTGACAACTGCCACCAACTTTTACCCAATGAACATAAAGAAAACTTTGCTCATAGGCTTCACCTGTCTTCAAATGACCACGGAGCTTCACTCCTCAATTCTGAATCTCTAAAGATCAAAAACAATGGTGGAGTATAAAGCACTCGATGACATATTACTTAGTTAAAGCATCATGGGTTCTTCAACGAATATTGGCAAGAGATAACTTTAGAAACGGAGCTCCATTATGAATCCAATAAATGTTCTTTGTAGCATGTAAAGCTAGAGCACACATTCTCTTAATTTACCATTAATGGTTGGGTCTCTCCTCATGCAAGACATCAAACATCTGAGTTGATTTTGTGAATTAGAAGTTTCTTCTTGCACTAAACAATAGAAAAGGATATGCTATTAGAAAGTGTTGGCTTGGGGAAACCTTGAGTAGGTCAAGCACTACGGCACTTAAAAGGTAAGGCTGTTTTTTGGACAAAATATCTTAGTCAATGCACTTCACCCCCTTTTTAGTGTGTTGCAGGAAATTGGACATGAGAACCAGATTAAGAGGAATCCTTGTCTGGGTATTAGTGTCAAGATGTCCCAATTTAGCATTGAGTCCATACAAGTCTTCTACTTCCATCCACACTAATTGAAGGAGGCAAGCTTAATTTCACCTAGAGATTTGGTATTGTTAAGTTATCAAAAAATAGGTCCTTGCAAAACTAAGAATATTCCCAGATACCTGGAATTTTAGAAATATGCCTGATAGCAATCTAATTAATTCACACCCAAATTAGCAGCAAAATGACCAACTGGTTGAGAAGCTCTCTTAAGCAGATTCTGAACAAAGAAACACAAAACACTAGCATTCCCCATTCTTTCTTTTTCATGGGCAATTGAGAGAATTCAATTTGGCAAAATGTAATTGACACTTTCTATAAAGAAAAGATGCCGATTTTCACTTCTGAGTACAAAATGTGTGAATATTCATCAGCTCCTGCACATTCAAAGATAAAGAATTCATCAAGTAGGAATGGAATCTAGGGTCATATGGATACCCTCTTAAATCTCAAATTGCTCTGAAAATTCAAAGGTTTTTGATGGGGAAACATTGATAATGTGAAAATGAAATCTGTAAGGCTAATATCGCACTGTTTCAAACTGTTGCACCTCTAGACTTTTACTATTGATCTTAAGTTTGGCATCATAGAAAATGAAGGCTTTTGAATCTTTTGGAGGTTTCTTTTCTGTTTGGATGTAAAGTACTCAGAAAGTTATGTACAGGAGACTCCACGACCCAGGTTGATTATTTTTTCAAGGTAGATTAATAGCATGCAAAGTTTTGGTAGATTGGAGCAATGAGGGTGAGATTTTGGAGGGAGTCATCAGAGATATTTTTTAGCCACTGGTCTAACCTTTCAAACTTTAGTGACAGGTTTGTGTCTTCTAGTGGGAGCTTTAAAGGGTCATTTTATTAGCAGCTAAACTCAACTGAGGCTTTTCAAACTCATGAGCCACAATAGAACATGACAGTGCTCTGCACTGAGTCACAATACTGAAACACAAACCCTTTTGTGAGGTTTGAAATACCAGTCACATGCCAAACATGGTTTTCCAAATTAGAGGGAATCTTACAAACAAAATATCCTACATTGGTAATGTTTGGTTTTTTCTTTACACTACTGTTGCAAAGTATTTAAAAAGTCAGCAACTATTTTTACATTCTTCTAATGATTGACAATATGGTTTTCAAACTTCATAATCGAATGCAAAAATAAATCTAAGAATGTAATGTCCCCTTTCTAGCATGACCATGATAGTGGATGAATTTAGCCTATTATTGGGTCCTTGTAGGCTAATACTGGTGATTAGAGGACCTTGTTGAGGGTTATGGCTCCGTTTGGTGGAACTTACTATTTATAGTAAGTCAAGGGATGGTTCCGATGAGCTCAGATGAGTTAGAGGAATTGAATGATGTTCTCAGTTTTTATTTTTGGCTTCTGGTTTGGGCTCCAAGAATCTTGGAGGGAGCGTCTATTTTTAGTAAGTCACTCCGTTAGCATTGTCTTTCTTCATTAGGATCACGCTTGTGCTGTCAGATTTTGATTCTGATGCTTCTTTAGTCATTTTCGCAAGATGGGTGAATTATGATTATTATTTAATTAAATTGGCTAAGGTTGCTATTTTTATTGGGATTGCATATTGGGCACCTTCGTGTTATAGCTCGTTGGAACCAAGTTGAGAAGTTTTAAATCTTGAGCACATAAAACAGGGACCCTATGTGTTAGAATATCATTATATTAATGAAAAGGTCATTTTTGGAGCAATGGGGGAGTTTAAATTAATAAAGTGACTTTTTTATATGTCAACTTTAAATTACAACATGAAGTTGTTTTATGAGAAATGAAATTAAAGTAAATTAAAGGAGATGAAGACAAATGGAAATTGAATATTATAAAAGGGGATTTGGATTTCAATTCATTCATTCTATTGTGCATTTGATATTATTGATTTGTGTGAAGAGAAATTTGGAACAAGGGTTTCAAAATTTCAGACTTGGACAATTGTGAATTCTTCAAAGTTTTTACAAGCATTTGTGTTGAAATAAATATTGAGATTTGCTACAGTGTGGGCTTCATTTAGAAGTTCAATTTGAGCTTACAGGAGAAGAATCAATACAGAGTTTGAGTCAGTTTGAAGGTTTTTCCTGATGGTGATAGCAGCATTATACCCTAGGCTGTTATTAGTGATTAAATCGCAGCTTTGGTAATTGTTGTAAAGAGAGTTTGAGGCAGTTGCACTCAGCTGCAAACCCACGTGAGTCACTGGATGCTAGATGGCTAGGTCTAGAGCAAAACAATTTTATCTTGGCATTCAATTTCAGATTGGAGTTGGCTGCTAGAAAAATTCAGGCATTGTTTAGAGATTTTGAAAAGTGTTGGGCTCAATATCTGTGCTGCGATTTGTTTCCAGGTTTTTTCTCAGTTGCATTTTAGTTTTCAGAATTTAATAAATATTTCTCTATGCATTGTATATACATATAAAATTATAAATCAACAAGAATTAATCATAGTTCAATGCATTGGACAATTGTTTCAGAATTACTTAAATGCAAAGTTATTATCTTGCTTGGCAACATTTTAAAAAAAAATTCAAGGAAATGCTTATTTATTTTAAAAATCAGTTATATATAAAATCTGCATAGCAAATCAGTAGTTTGGCAGAGTTAGAACCAGCAGGGGTGTTTACAAAGAACTAGTAATCTTAATTTAAATAGTTTAGAGTGATGTATTTAAAATTATTGATGTCTATGATCTATGCTGAGAAATGAGGAGAAAATTGTTATAATGACAATGGGAGGCATCATTTTATATGTCCCCTTAGCATAACTGACAGAAATGTATGTAAGAATATCGAAGCATCTGACTTTGGTGTACTTAGTTGTAGAACACCAGATCTACTTTTATATTTTAACTCTTTTCTTCCATTCAGTTGTTAATGCTTTGCCTCATGGATAAATATTTTAATCTTTTAACAACTAACCTGGATATTTTCAACAATCGTTATCGTATAGTAATAAGTTTATAGATTTTTGAGCTACATCAATGCTGAACATGCCTGATGAGATTCTTTACTGATTTTCAGGATGAAATGAGTTCTGGGGATACCTCTATGCATACCATCCCAGATGATTTAAAGACTTCTCCTAAAGAACAAGGTTTGTTCTGTATGCGTAGTTCTATTAGGTTTCCATGTGTTGGATGGATATTGAATTTATGTTTGTTAAAATTGCATGATACCCTACCAGAACTTAAATCTCTCATAGAGAGCAAGGTTGTACTGTTAAACATAGTTTTATTGATTTTTGATAAATGAATATTACATTTATTCTTTCTGTTACTTACATCTTGGCATCATACTGCTAACATGATAGCTAGTGAATGCTGCCGTTTCCTTGAACTTGTAGCTGAGATCTTCTAAAATAGCAATTACATGGAGGAAACTTTAGGTAACAAACCATGATTACAGTTGGTTACTTTGGTCTCTAACCTTTTGCCTGCCCAGAGATGGGTTTAGTTTCTTTTTTATTGTTTTTAAAAGTTTAAACCGATGAAAAAATTGAACTCCGACATAAATCGAGTCATGTGAAATATCCCACCCTCTTTTGTAATTTTCAAATTCGTTGCAGAATATTTGACTCAGTTTTTTTCAAGGTTTTTTTTTGAGTTTTTACAATGTTCTGATTTTTGTTTTGTTTTTTGAATTCTTTGATTGAAATATATGCTTGATTGAAAGGGAATCATTTGCTATCAAGTATGAATTCAAATTGCTCAACATAACTACAAACTTCTAGCATTAATCAAGAACTATAACATACCATTTCAGGCATCCAACATCGGATCAACATTTTCAGAATTCTGATTTTTATTTCTGATTTGAACTGTCTTCAAACAGCAGCGATTACATTTGTAATTTGGAAAGAATCCAGCAAATCAAACCCTTTGATTGTGCGCCTAGGGTTTAGTGAGAAACACCCAAGCCAAAACGCCATCCAGTAAAACCTGTTTACTGATATTCATGTGTACAAAATCATACACTAACTGGTACGGCCTTCTGCACTGAAAAACTCAGAACTGAAGCATTCCAAGAAAGCCCATGTCTTGCTTGCAATGTGATGATTAGCTGAAATATGATCAAAGAATACCTTGTTGTTGTGTTCTAAATGGTAGGGCTGGAAAGAAAGATCCCAAATTGATAAATCAGCATTTAAACCCTATCAAATCTGCCCTCTAGGCAAATCTGAAAATGATTACCTTGTTCGCTCTTGTAGCCTGTAAAATACCCTGTAGAAATATTTAATTGCTATGAAGCCCAATGCAACCCCTATGTGAAATTGCTTGTATATTATGCCGTTGGGTGATCTTCCACACCTGCAGATATTCTGATCTATGTAGGATTTCATCTTCACAAATAATTCCTACGAAACCCTAGCTTTGAGAGCTCTGGCGTACTGAAGATGAATTCTCCAAAATAATTTCTCATGTCCCAAATGAATTCACTTTTCTCTTTATTTCCTTCTCAACTAGGGTGCTCAAGTTAGGGTTTCATATGGCAACTTCAATAATTTAATAAGTTGCATTTTACTTTATTTATTCATTCTCCATGTAGGCATCCCATGAAGGCAAATATTTGTGACTTTATAATGTTTATTATTAAGTTACTTTGTTATAATAAAGTCAATTTAAAAAGTAATTTTAATTTATTTAATAAAATCATTAAAGTTAATTAACTTTAATAATTCAAAACCAACACTTGGGCCATCCAACTGAAAATTGTTGATGCACCTAGCCCTAGGTGACGACTGAATATAGTAGGTCAACTCATAGTCTCCTCTTAACAAATAGGAACCCTCCAAAAAAATAGGAAACTGTCTCTGAACATGTAAAATGCCACACAAACCTCTCGAAAGGACCACAAGATCCTTGGATGGGTTCCCTATCCAATGTACTATTCTACAAGACCCCTACTAATAGGTTAACCTATGCAAAAGATACCGACCTAGGAAAATGGGGACATTACAACCCACCCTCCCCAAGATTGCTTGTCCACAAGCAATTCTGAACTGGATTACAAAACAACTGCCTCTTGTATTGGTATGCCCAAACAAAGTACCAATTGCAACCGTTTGCCAGCTATGCGGACCTGGGAAGAATTTGGGGGAAGCTATACCAAAATCCCTCTAAATGTAGTTGCAGCCTAAAACTCTATCTATACTTGGCACACACAAACCTCCTGAAAGGACCACAAGACCCTGGGATGGGCTCCATATCCAATGTATTAGCCTACAACATCCTTGCTAATAGGTTAACCTATGCAAAAGATACTGACCTAGGAAAATGGGGACATTTCAGCCGCCCTCCCCAAGATTGCTTGTCCACAAGCAATTCTGGACAGCATTCCAAAACAACTGCCTCATGTATTGGTATGCCCAGACACAGTACCAATTGTAACTGTCTGCCAGCTACCCAGACCTTGGAAGAATCTGGGAGAAGCTGTACCTAAATCCCTCTGAATGCAACTGCAGCCTAAAACCCTGTCTATGCTTAGCGCACTGTGAAAGTTTGCCACTAGGTGAAGGAAAACACTCCTCATTCTTTCTTGGATCCTAATGCCAAAAAGGGAAATTGTGATTCCCACTGCCTGGTGAGTCCCGATGCACCACTTTGGCATGTCAGCAAACTGGTGCATCCCGCATCCCAGTGGAATCCAAGTCATAGAACTAACCTGCTCCTGCAAGATGAAATGAATGTCCCTCATCTCAACTAGAAATCCACTATACTCAACACCCACACTTCTTTGTTGTGCTACTTTGGAAAAACCATCATTGTTGTGCCAAGAGCGGTGATGCAACTCAACTGGACCTTGAATGGAATGAACTGCCAAATGAGTCACCAACTGAATGCCAAACCATCATATCTCCATATCTAGTATACGTTAGAAGATGGAAGCACCTCGAAGTGTCATCAACACCAAACCACCATCTAGATCCTATAGGTTCTTCATGGATGTGAGGAGTAATCAGAATAGTTGCAAGACAATATCCAATAACTCCTCCTAGGTTGCTGAAATGAGATAGAACAGTGAACTTGTGATTGGTCAACATACTTGTATGGGAGCAAAAAGTGTCTCTAGTGACATAGGATGATAGGAAATCACCCCTATGATATTCTCCAAATAGGAGAAGATAATCCTGCGCTCCTCCAAACTTCTGAACAGCTGCTGCCTTCTAAGCACCCAGTAGGAGATCCATGCACCACACAGTATAACAGCCATCTATTCCCACAGTAAGGAGGAGTACCTCATGGACAAAGACTAGAACACCAACACCAACCTGCTTACCTCTCACCTCAATGCTATAATCCTGCTACAATGCACACATTAGTGTCTCCTGATCATAAATTGTAGCAATGTCTCCATACCTAAACTCGCGAGCCAACGGAATCTCCAAGGTATACCAATCAAATGCATGAGTCTATATGCTATGCAACCCCAATCTCTGGGATAGAATGGCTACATCCTCTACTAAGGAGTCGTCCACTAGGCGAGACATTTCACAAACAAACTCATCAAGTGCTCCATGGATGTTCAAAACCCCAAAAGAACCTGTATCATTCACATCACCGTGAAACAAACATCCGTGAAGGAAGACCAGCAAATAGATGTGATGAATGTTCACAAGCCAATAAATTGATACACAAGGTCTCCCAGTTTTGTTGTTTTGACTTTGGCCAGCAATTGAGTGATACCAAGGGTGTTAACATACTCATACAAGCCAAAGGAATTTACATTATACTCAATGTCCATTCGATAGACATGCCTCCACACACCTCCAAACAACTGAATAACTGATGTAGACCATGAAAAATCAGGAAGTGCAAAGTCAGTAGGACAGCCACTAACCCATTACAGTTCAGTGAAGATGAAGTCTCCGGTTAACAAATAAGAAGCTGTTATATCAAGAGGTTGGTGGGAACCTAAAAAACGAGTTATGGTATCATGTAACACCCATCAAGGACAACTCTTGAGTGGCTGGTCCAGTGTGAGTGTCATCAAACGAATCAGTACCACCATCGAGAAAAAGATCAACAACTACTAAATTTCTGATGTTAGTTATTCCTTGCTCATCATAAGCTATAGAGTGGTGAATACCATGAACGTATCGAAAATGGAGCCTGGCTTGTTGAGCCAACAATTGGGGAATAGTAACCTTCGCAAGCCAACTCTCAATCATTTTTTGGGTCTGATCTGATGCTGCTCTCCCATGGTGAATTCATTCAGTCTTCTCACAGGAAGCATTATTCAAAACATTATGCCCAACCCTCACTTCTTGTACACCATCAAATGGAGAAGCAATATTATTTATTTTTTCAGAAGTTTAAGCAGCTAACCCATGAATATGGAGAGGTATAGTACTTCTGTCATAAATCACAGATTTAGGACTGACTGTAGCATTCTTTTGCTGCCTCTGAAGCATTCAATGCTAGAGTGTACTTGGCATGATATAGTCATTAAGTACTCCATGATTCCAACCCAGTCCATGTAGTATACTCTAGGAAATCTCTACACTAGAGGTGACACCAAAACCATAAACATCAAGTTTTGTGAACCCAAAAAGAATTCTAAATTATACACCGAACCAGATTGCTTTACTTGCTTGGCCACATACTGCACTAACTCATTCCTTCCGTGCCTTGGATATACAATCAAGGTCTCATTCCTATCTATGAATAGAAGACCAACAATGGAAGAAGTCTCCTCAAGACATGACGATTCCAAACCCCTAGTGCCAAACTTGTAGGGTTTCTCTACCTTCTCCTCATGTGTAATGGCTGCTACAAATGAAGGGATAGAACTGCTGCCATAAATCAGAATATCAGTCTCGCTGTCATGTCCCATCATGCTATCCTCTAGTACCCAGAAAGTGCCCTCTTCCATAACTTCATGTGCTCTTACAAGTGCAGTCCCAAAAGGTGGCATAGGTATTGTAATTTCCTGAGAATGACGAGGTATAATATTGCTGTCCTTGCCCAAATACTAGGACTGATTATACCTCATGTTTCATTGCCTTGGTAGACTTCAATGCTAGAGTCTATTTGCACAGTCTTAGCCTCAATAACTGATATGTTTTCTATTCCTATCCAACTGCAAGGAGAAATATGCACAACAAACCAAATGTTATCAGTTTGTAAGATATTCTCATTAGACCATCTCACAACTGGTGGTCTCCCAGGAGTGTAGCCAATCACACCACGGTGTGGAATAAGGTCAATCTTAAGTTGTAAATTATGTTCCAACTCATGTTCTGCATTAGCTATTGGATCCTATAGTATGCTTTGTTCGCCAAGTGTATTACTAGATCAAGTGATGTTCCACCTTCCAATTCACACAGTGGACTGTCATACGTCTCCTCAACTCTCATCTCAAACAATGGGTTATTGAAGGTTATCAAATTCTGATTTTGTGTAGAAAGTGAACTTCTGCTATGATCAAAATCTAAGTTAGAATTATTATACCTGTCATCACCAATCCCATAGTTGTCCCAACTCTCTTGTGCATCCTCCTCATCACTTTCAGCAATGTACTGTGGATCCAAAGCATCAAGGTTGCTAGCCTCATGCTCAATGTTAGCTGCAAATGAAGATAAATCAGATTTCCCCTCTGGAATAAAATCAACTTCACCAGTATTAACCTGTATGCCTATACCATACTCTGACTGAATGATTGTCTTTTTATTTTCAAACTTAACCTCATGCTTGGATCTAATCATTGTCCCACAGGACCCCTTGATATCTAGGTCCCTCGTAAGCTTAGAGAGTCCTTCCATCATCTTGTTAATTGTCTTACTAGAGACATACTTGATGTGCAAAAACAAAAGTTGCAATCAAATAAAATGAATGTGTTCTTGGGAGCTGTGGTTTGTTTTCTCATCAACTTCAACAGTTTCCATCTATCCAATCACTGTCATAAGTTATAACACCTACATAATGGCAGCGAAACCTTGTGCTGATACCACTGAAATATCCCACCCTCTTTTGTAATTTTCAAATTCGTTGCAGAATATTTGAATGAGTTTTTTTCAAGGTTTTTTGAGTTTTCACAATGTTCTGATATTTTTGTTTGTTTTTGAATTCTTTGATTGAAATATATGCTTGAATGAAAGGGAATTATTTTTTAACAAGAATGAATTCAAATTGATCAATAAACTACAAACTTCTAGCATTAATCAAGAACCATAACATGCCGTTTTTAGGGGGCCCAACATCTGTTCAACATTTTCAGAATTCTGATTTTTATTGCCGATTTAAACTATCTTCAAACAACAACAATTACAATGGTAATTTCCTAAGTTGCTGATCTTGGTTCTAATACAAATTTGGGATTGGATTCGAATCCCTGGATTCGGCAAAATTTTTTTTTGGGCAGGTATATATATAGATATTTTCAAATATATATATATATATATATAAGTGTGTATATTCATAGATTCATACATGTAACATGTTAAATGCTCATTTATCATTGGTTCAAAACTTAAAACATATAATAATAAAAAGTTAGAAGTGATTACTTTGTAAAGTCTCAAAATGTCATTACACAATGAAAATTTAAATTACAAGCCATATTTCATATTTAATATCCAAATTTATCTTCATTATCATCATAGGAATCAAGGTCAACATTTGGTTCCACTTCAACTTCATTTGAACCAACAGTCGTGCCACTCACTATGTCTATGTCATGGAGAACAGTTGTCTCTTGTTCATCTACAGAGACTTGGGCAAGTTGTGCAACCATGGCATCTAAATCAGCACACTCAGGTACTAGATCCCAATTCCTTGTCACACCCTCACAGTAGTCCGTTTTCTTATGTCACACCAAATGCATGCTTTATGGTTGAAATTAGGGTTTTAGACAGTGGAACACCAACTCTGGGGTACGCCGGGACACCGGGACGAATTTCCGAGACGGGAAGACCAAGGGCCTCAATTTCGGGACGGTAGGGGGATGGCGGGGGTAGGGGGGGGGAGGGGGATGTTGTATACTATACATATAGAACTTGAAATGCTAGTTATGAAATGATGTTTCAATATAGCATACCAAATTGAAATGCTTGAACATAGCAAAATTGCAACACGAACTAGAACCATTGAACATTGAACATAGTAACATAGAAATTCAAATACCCATCTCAGCAGCCGCGTCGTTGCGGAATGGCAGAGGTGGGGGTACTTGGGTACTCCAAGTACCTAGTGCGGGGACGTCCCGGGGAGGGGTACTTCGAGGTTTTGGGGTGGGTGCGAGTCCTTGGGTTTCACTGGTTTTAGATGCTTTTAAGATTTAAAAAATTAAAAAATGGCAATGTGGGGCCTGTTTTTGGGCGCCCACAACCTTGGATTTTGTCAGATTCCACTGGATTCTGACTGGATTCCTCACAACAGGACCTACAAGGAATCCAACCGCCTGTGAGCAATCCTATCGAAATCTGGGCAGGATCAGCACCAGAGTACTACTAAAATCAGAATCCCGGCCTATATACAAGGATCCAGTAACTTAGGTAATTTTGAAAGAATCCAGCAAATCAAACCCTTTGATTGCACGCCTAGGGTTTGGTGAGAAACACACAAACCAAAACGCCCTCCAATAAAACCTATTTTCTGATATTAATGTCTACAAAATCATACACTAATTGGTATGACCTGCTGCACCGAAGCACTCAGAATTGAAGCATTCCAAGGAAGCCCATGTCTTGCTTGCACTGTGATGGTGAGCTGAAATATGATCAAAGAATGCCCTGTTGTTGTGTTCTAAATAGTGTGGTTGTAAAGAAAGGCCCCAAATTGACAAATCAACACACAAACCCTATCAAATCTACCCATCAAGCAAATCTGAAAATAATTACCTTGTTCACATTTGTAGCCTATAAAATACCCTGTAGAAATATTTAATTGCTATGAAGTCCAATGCAACCCCTATGTGAAATTGTCTGTATATTATGTCCTTGGGTGATCTTCCACACCTGTAGAAATCTAGATTTGTGAAGGATTTCCTCTTCATAAATAATTCTTGCCAAACCCCAGCTCTGAGAGCTTTGGCGTACCAGAGATGAGTTCTCCAAAATAATAACTCCTCATGTCTCAAATGAATTCATTTGTTCTTTTTATTTCTTTTTCAACTAGGGTGCTCAAATTAGGGTTTCATTTGGCAAATTTAATAATTTAGTAAGTTGCATTTTATTTATTCATTCTCCATGTAGGCATCTCATTTAGGCAAATATTTGTGACTTTACAAATCCATTTTATTTAAGTGTTATAAAATCACTTTATAATGTTTATTATTGAGTTACTTATTATAATAAATTCACTTTAAAAAGTAATTTTAATTTATTTAAATAATTAAAGATAACTAACTTTAATAATTCAAAACCAACACCTGGGCTTAAAAAATAGGAGATTATCTCTGAACACCTGAAATGCCACACAAACCTCCCTTCAGGGCCACAAGACCCCTGGATGCGCTCCCTATCCACTGTATTAGCCTATGAGACCCCTACTAATAGGTTAACCTCTGCAAAAGATACTGAACTAGAAGAATGGGGACATTACATCATGGTACCTTTAACTGGTATTAGAATGCTCAACCTACGAATACTTGCATTGTTTCTTGTCTAGGTAATGTAATTAGTATGCCTGGTATTTTGAATGTTGTTTTTTTTGTGGGGGCAAAGTAGTGAGAAAATGAGGATACCATTTGCAAATTTATAATTGGTCTCTTGATTAGTTTTCATACTAATGACTGAAGGTTCAGAACAAGATGTCAATATAGGAAATGAATTACACAATTATCAATCTTTTAAGGATTTAAATTTCTTGTTTTTAATGTTTTCTGAAGTGGTTTCCCTTTAAAGCTGTAAGTCCTTATTCTTTGTATTTGGGATAAAGCATTTCCTGGATGGGTATGATTGAAAGATTACTTATGTCATGCTATTTTGTGGGAATATGCTCATTAAAGATGTATGAATGCCTTTTGGGTTTGTCTTGATTTTACTAGTCATTTGTGGAGTATTTATAAATTATAGGTATCCAACTGTTTTGGGGGTTTTTGGAAAGAAAACAGGGACCAATCTCCAATAATGAAATAAAATATTCCAAGATAGTAGCTGGGATGCTTACCGAACATCTCAATTCTCAAGTTAATCATTTGTAATGTAAGTTAAATCACATTTCATGGGTAGATACTAAAATAATTCAATGAAATTTTCTTTCTGTTAATTGGAATAAGAGTGTGTTGAGCTTCTACTCCTCAAGAATGCAAGCAATATGTTCTAATGCCATATTTTTGCCACCTGTGCTTACAATTTTCCCTTTTGAAACTGCAAAAGCACTAAAGAGGATAAGGAATGGAGTTGGAAAGTACATTGTTGCACCAGAGCCTTCTTTTCCTCAAATGGTGCTGAACTACACACAAATTTGTGTCAAAATGGATTTGGAAAAGGTCTTGCCATACAAAATATTTCTAGGTTCTCAGGGATGACATGGAACAGCCACTGGATCATGAAAGTGTGCCCTTGAGACATAAATTGTCAGCTATTGGGTCATCTAGTCAAACTTTGACCCATACTAGGGTACAAGCAAACATAGAGAATAACATTAAACTTTTAAAGAAAAGATTGTGGAAGGGATGAAAAAGAAAACGTAGAGGGTGTAAATCATGCAGAAGAAAACACAGGAACTCCATTCATTGAGAGGAAAGTTCCTAGCAAAAAGCATAAGGGCAAGGTGAGGGGAACAATGATGTTTTGAATTCCTTCAAAATTAGCACTACCAAAGAACAGTGGGAGTGTTCTTCTCATATGAATTTGGTGTACTGTAGTCTCAAATAACACAGATCCTTGAAGACTGTCAGCGATAAACCGTGCTAGAAATCATAGACTGATTGTTAACACAAAAAGGTATACTGTTGTTATTTCGTGTAGATTCTAAGATGATTAAGTCAGAAGGGGAGAACCAGTCAATGGACACGGTGGATATCTTTAACAAAACTAGAGGCTAATATTATGATAGACATGGCTTTTTCATGTGTAACAGGAGGAAAGAAAATAGCATTATTGGAGGTAAGATTGCAAAATTTTTCATCTCAAAACAATAAATTTATAAATCAATGGAAGCTAGCAAAGCAGTTTCATGATCTAACAATTGTAGGCCGTTGGATAATCCAGTTAGACAAAAGTATTCCTCTCTAGGTATACAAATCATAATTTAATTTTGAAAATATATGGCAACACCACCCAAAAATACATTAAACATTACAAGATATACATATTTATCAGTCTCCTTAGAAATTTAGAATAATCAGAAGCAGTCTAAAAGAGAAGATCAAATTAGCCGTTATAAACCTTTCCTAAAGTGATATTATTAGGTGAACACTAGAAAATTAAACAGAATTACTAAGTTGATGTCTTTGGGTCAGGATTTGTGATTATTTTCTCTGTTTTCTGGAAAGTTCAAGGCTTTGACAAGCAAAAGAATACAAAGGCAGCATGAGATTAGACTCTTGTGTGGTGCATGCACAACATTTATTTCTTTGTTCATGCAATATTTAATTTTAGTAGCAGTATAGTTTAGGACAGAGAGACTTGTGTCTTTATAATTGTACAGCCAAGAAGTATGCAAATTTGGAATATCAATATCCTGTACAGTTTACTCTAAATGCCAAGAAACTTTGATGAATGTACGAGTAATTCCAATGCCATGGCTCTTCTACATATCTAGAAATTTTCACTCGCTGATCTGTTTTTTCTCTGAAATTACAAGCTAAGCTCATTTATTTCTTTGTTACATCTGTAATTTAAGTACATACATAAGTTTTGAAGAGAAGGATTTTTACTTCGGAAATTTTAATCATTAAATTATATAAACCATTGACTGTCAATGCTATGCGAATTCTTGACACTACATCCACTACCGTAACTCTGGAAACATATTTTTTCTGATAGAGATGGAAATTCTCAAGATTATTGAACACAGTAAGAACTCAATTTATCATAAGGAATTGTGCACACAAAAATGAAGCCTTTCTTATCTGTTGCTCAGAAACTTGAAGGTGAAACAGTAGTTTTTATGAATCTGCTGTCATATTTTGTAGCGAAGATCAATTGAAGAGGCAGGAAAGTTTATTACAACACTTTACTGCTTTGGCTTATCTTTTATATTCTACAGTTCTACAAGAATACCATAGATATTGTGAAAATTCTTGACTTATACACTAATTTTCAATACATATTTATTTAATTGCAGTTTTTGACTTAGACAACACTTTACTGCCTTGCCTAATCTTATTTTCCTACAGTTCTACAATAATACCATAGATATTGTCAAGGTTCTTAACTTATAGATTAGTTTTCTATACCATATAGATAATAGTCTGTGAGCCAACATACAGTCTAATTGGCATGGCAATGGCATGAGTTTCTGGGTTCCATTTTTGTTGAAGATTAGTGGTGCAACAACCTAGATAAATTATACTGAAACCAAGGAGATGCTTGTCTTAAAATGATCGATAATGTCTTAAAGCCACCCGCAATTCACATGCTTGGTAAAGTTGCATTTTCCTTAAATAAGGTTGACAACATAATAGGAACAAATTTCATAATTATTCTTTGACAATATTGGAAAAGACAGCACTTTATGAATGACAAACAAAAATAATATCCTCAAAAACTTAGAAACTGAGATCACTTCAACAAATGGATTTGAGTAAATAATTGAAAATTCTTCAGAATAGTTGAAGTTAAAGATATATGCATTGCTTTTCCTTTTTGCTAGGACTTAAATGGAATTAAATGGCAGTCATTTACTTTTGGCGTTGATAGCATGACTACAAAATTACAAGCTGCATTATAGAGCCTGTTCTATTGTAATTTTAATTTGCTTTTGCCTAGATTCATCTTTATAATTAGGCTTAAAATTCCAACATAAGCCTTAAAATTTGTTTATTGCAGGGCAACCTCTGATTAAAGTGAAGTTTATCTTACAAAAGAAATGCAAATTTGGCCAGCAATTTTCTGTAGTTGGTGATGACCCACAGTTTGGAACATGGAACCCAGAAGAAGCTCTTCCTCTTCGGTGGTCAGAGGGAGATGAATGGACAACAGAAGTGGTGAGAATACAAGTTAATGTGTATGTGTATCTGTGGTCTAGATATTAGTTAAAGAAATATCTAATAGTTAAGAAATATATATATGTGTGCTGGTCTTCATAGAGAGTTACCGAAGTTCTGTCAATTGCCAGTCTAGCATGCAAAAATAACTGAGTATGATTACTCACCATAAATGCATGCAAAGTCATCCTGAGCATAATACTTGCTACCGTAGTGCTTTGTGCTTATCACCAAGGCTTCTTTTAAATATTAGCATAGCATTCATTTAGTTTCAGGGCAGAATGGTAAGAGCTTCCATCCTCATCACTGATAAGTTTTCAATGACGACTGTTTCATAATGACATGCTTTGATTTGATAGACATTGACGGTGTGACAACTGTCAAGAGGCCTTGATTTCTTGATGATCCCTCTACATCCTTGGATATGTGATGTAGACCATCCATCCTGGTTTATTTATCAGCGACCACAAAATTTTTACTGATTGCTGATCAGAAAACTCAAGAAGGTGATATTCTCACTGCATCTTCAAGTAAGGGAGCTGATTTGGAATAAAATATCTTTCTCTATACGCTTTCATTAAATACATGATGGCTTTATCTTTAAAGAGTTATTGGTAATTTGGTGGGACCTCCAACATCCTTCTTCACTTCCACCAGATGGTCGAGGCAAGTTTTTGTTCTTTGGTTTTATAATTTATTTAGTCTAAAGAAATTGAAAATTGTTTTTCACTTTACATCTATTTTGGCTGCCTAGCTGTGGTATGGTAGACTTAGTTACTGCTCTGTTTCTTGATTTTGCTAAGAGTGGCCTGAATTTCCTCATCTTTTCAGCCATTGTTCTAGCTGAATTTTCAAATCCGTTCTCTCACGCTGATCTTTGTGTGCCTCTCTTCATCCTTATTCTTTTTTATTTTGCTAGTTTCCTGTATCCTCATATGGATTCTCAAAATTTAACTACCCTTGTCATTGCACCTTTCAACTAGAATATCCTATCGCTATCCCCAAAGAGCAACAACTGCAAGTTCTATATGGCTGTAAAGCACTTTCGAATTTCATGATTTTAAGATGAATCCCATTCAATTTGTAGTTCAGCCAGTTGCTTGTGACTATGATCCTTAACCTGCATTTTGTTTGAATGGGGAAGTAATTAGATGACCAACCAGTACCTTGACTCCTCTCCTTCGGAAAGTAAAATTTTGAAACTCTTCTGATGCAGAACTTACCCAACATTCTAAGCTTTTAGTTCTATTTCAATTTTTCTGAGACTAAGTCTGCTAGTACTATCCCACAAAACATGTCTTTAAAATTTTAAATGATTTCGTTTGGGTCCTTTGACAATCAATATCTTTCACAAGAAAAAAAAATGAGATTCTGCAAGACCTGATGTCAGCCTATATTCATCTTATATTGAAAATTTCCTTGCTTCGCACTTAAATTTAGTTAATTTGTTGAATTGGGTAAATATTCCAGCATCCAATTAATATTTTATTCTTTAATGACTGTGTTCAGTAAGTAAATACTAAACTAGCAATCGCACCTTGGTGTGCAATAGTATGCTGAAGAGATGTGGAAGGTCAATTAGGAAAAATTATGCTCTACTTTTTGTATGCTTTTGTGTAGTATGTGAGATCAATTGGTAGGCCATTTAGAAAATGATGGTAGTGCAACGAACTCCTACTAACTAAAACAAAACCTCTGAATTGGGAAGATAATCAAGATCCATTAGCAATAGGGTCATGTTATGTTTGCAATAGGGAGAGATGGATAAGGGGAGAGGGAGAGATGAGGATAGAAATATGGAGAGAGAGCAAGAAGAGTAAGAGAGAGGGGTAAGGAGATAGAAACAAAGAGGAAGATAGAGACAAATAGGGAGAGGTAGATGGAAAAGGAGAGGGAAATAGAGAGTAGGTTAGGGAGAGATAGAAATAAGAAGTGATATATTAAGAGAGATAAAGATAGGGGGATAGAGGGGGTAGAGGGAGGTGAAGTCATAAGAGAGAGAGAGAGAGAGATGAAATAAAATAAATGGAGAGATAAAGATGCAAAGAGATAGATATATAGGTCTAAGAGGAGGGAGAATGAGAGATATAGAATAAGAGGGAGAAGGAGAGAGATATAGATGGAGAGATAGAATGACAAATATATAGAGATATAAGGAAATATAGAGAGGGGGGAGGGAGAGAGGTAAAGAGAGACAAACATAAATAAGTAGACATAGACGAATAGGTATGGAGAGAGGAAGAGATTAAAAAAGGGAGAGACGGATATTCAAGAAGAGGAAGAGAGGGAGATGGAAATACATGGCAAGAGAAAGGGAGAGGTAGAGATAGAGAGGTCGATAGGTGGATCATAGTTGAAAATATCATTATTGACAACTTATTGGCAAGGGCCTAAAAAAATATCAGCAAAATATCACTTATTGCTCGACAACTTATCAACAAAAAATATGACAACTTAAAAATTTCTTAAATTTAATTAGAAATGCTTTTTTTTTTTTGCAAAATTCAATGAGGAGATGCATCTAATGAGTCAATAAATGAGAAACAAAAGAAACAAGCTGAGTCTAGATATGTTTAAATGCAAATGTGGTACAAAATGACATCCCCATGTGGAATGTTGATGGCTAGTACCTTGATAGTTTGATGCAAAATTAAAATAGCAAATTGTCTTTGTAAAATTATAAGTAAATACAAGTACACCATCAAAATAGTCTACATCTTCCTCTTCTCCTTCCCAACAGCTCTAGTAAAAACTACGACAGGGGTAGGGGGTATAGTTCTAGAAGTCCGTTGTGGTTGTGCCTCCTCACTCTGCACAACTGGCTATGACTCAACCTTCATCCTATACGTAGATGGTGTTGGCTCTGGCAACGTCTTCTCATAATCCTGAACCTCCTCATCCTCCTCAATGCCATCCAATCCCATTGCGAATCCACCCTCCTCCGTACCCTACCTTTCCAAATCATAGATCTCATCCTATGTAAACAATGGAGATTGCTCTTGTGATGTCCAATTACAATAAGGATCTATGCCATCCAAATCAAGTGGACCTACTAATGTTTGTTCTACCTTCCTTGTGCACAACCAAAGGTTATATTGCACAAAGACAAGGTCATTAAGGCGTTTTTGCGCAAACTTGTTCCTCTTCTTTGTGTGGATGGCCTCGAACAAGCTCCAATTCCACTCACAATTGGATGAACTACAAGGTTAGCATAAGATTCAGAGGGAAAGTCTTTGCAAATTTGGGACATTTCCACCCCAATTTCGCCACCAAACATTTGCAAAATAAAATATTGAAGAGTTAGAAAGCAAGGTGAAAACATATTTTGATTTTTATCTACTTATCATGTATGTGAAAGACTCTAAAATTCCAAATATTATGCCTAGGGTTTGAGTGTTTCTTTCTCTCTTTGTCATGTTTGAAGAGAATATCTTGCCCCTTGCATTCTCGTACATGTCCAACTCGGAATAAATGAGGTCTCTCACCTCAACCTCGGATGTCATCCTCTACATGCACCCAGTGAGACCCTCCAAGACCTCTCAATTGGGATCTGAGTAAGATAGCGAGAGCGAAAACAAGGGTTGAGGAAGTACCTTGCAACATGAATGGGTTGGTGGAGTTGATTGTTCCACCTCCTATTAATAATTTCCCATATGGGGTCAAATTTGAGGTTGTCTCCCTATTAGAAATTTTTGATAGCCTCCTTGGCTCTATTCATGGCCTCATAGAGATATCCCATTGAGGTTTGATCTCCATCAACCAAGCGGAGAACTTTAACCGAGGGCTCCAACACCTACAATTGAACATTACAAAAAGATTAATCATTGAAGTTACAAATTAATAATGAAAGACTTGAATACAAAAAACTTTAATATTCAAGTTTTGAAGTTTCCAAGTTACCTTCACAATCTTTGTAGCTCTGTGTGCAAATTAGTTGTCGAAGACTATAGATGCAACACTTTCTACATCAAGCTTCTTCAAATAAATTGAGTCTAGCCATGCTTGACTCACAAACATTTTCTTCAAAGAAGTAAGAATATCTTGCAACATTAAGAAAATCATTGCAAATCTTGCAACTCCCTCTCTTACCAACTCCCCCCCTTGGGTGTGTTCTCTCATCAAGAGAAGAATCCAAGGGTGATTGTAAATGAATTTTGTCATCTTTTTTGCATCCTCTACAACCGGTCTCATCCAATCTAGTTTTCCTATGTCCTCCAAAAGAAGGTCAAGGACATGCATTTCACAAGGAGTTCAAAAAAGTGTACTATATTTGTCTTCGAGGAATATACCCGTTGCCACATATGCCACTGCATTATCGGTTATGATTTGCACCACATGATCAATTCTCACCTCCATTACAACTTGCTCTAACATTAGAGCCAAAGTTTCAACAATCTTCACCTTGTTGGAGGCATCAACAGATTTCAAAACACATCATCTTTGCAAGACAGATTTCAAAACACATAATCTTTGCAAGGAACCAAAAAATTAATAATGGTGCGGTTTTTGCCATCTGTCCATTCATCTGAAAGAATAGTGCAGCCACATTGTTTCCATTGTAGTTTTTGTTCTTCTTCCACTTCTTTTGCCCTAGAAACTACATCTATGAGCAACCTACAAGTACAAAATAAAATTAACGTTAAGTACACAATTTTGATTAAAAAAATAACTTACATTCAACAAAAATAGGTAATTACTATATGTAAAAAAGAACATAAATTTAGTCTACACTCTAAAATCAAAATTCAACATAAGTTATATAGATTCAAAACTAACTTAAAACATTTAAAAACTAAAACAAGTGAACTAACCTCCCACTCAAGTTTGCACGAGAAGGCACCTTGTAGTCTTTTCCCGCCACAGTCATTCTGCTAACCAAATTCAACCAATATGGATTTTCTGCAACATTGAAAGGGATGTTGTTGAAGTATCAAAAATCGACACAAGCAATGTCTAGTTGCTGATGCACATCCCTATTCCACCTAGTTCCCTCCAATGATGGTTGCACTCTAGGTGTATTTTTGTGCACAAAAAATCTACCTATAGAAGATGATTGCGGTACCGATGGTGGTGCTCTATTAGAAGTAGTAGAAGTGGTGGCCAAGGGGATGCTGGATTTGCGGATATGTGGGCCATGAAGAGGGCGCACTATGCCCTCAAGTGTTGCTTCTTCTTTGTCACGGTTGAGTGAAATACCTTGAGATTCTGCAATGGCTGCCCTCATCGCTAGTTTTGCCTTTTCCCTTTGCAATTTTTTCTCTTCTTGGACAACAAGCAAGGCATTCATTTCTCTTTTTATTTCTTTTGTGGTGTTCTCACAGACCCTTGCATCATGTGTCGTGATGCCTGCATGGTGGTATTTCAAGCGGTGTATGCCTCCACTAATTAATTTTTCACACTTTATGCAAAGTATGAAATTAGAGTCAAGTCCTTCAAAGACATACTTCCAAGCTATATCTCTATAGCCCCTTTAGGACACATGCCTTCATATCCAAATGGGCATGCATCTATTGAGACACTCATAGACCCAGTTGTGGAAGAGTCTCTATTTGTCATTTCAATTAAATTTCAACTTACACATACAAATTGAAACCACAAATTAATATATTATATTTTAATAAAAAAATTGGCAAACAAACTAAATTAGCTTAAATAATTTTAAACATATTTGAAACTTGGAAAAAAAAAAAAAAAGAGTGTTAGGGTTTTAAATATTTAGGAAAAGATGAGATTTTTGAGAAAACAATAAAAAAATTTGAAAAAATTGTTAAAAATTGGTGTTAAATCTTGTTCATTACACTCAAACAATTTAGTGTGCTTAGGAAATACTATTATAGAGTTTCTATAAATCTAGATGTAACAAAGAGAAGATAAAATGATTTTTAAAAAATAGAAAAATAATTTTGAATACTTGTTAATCTGATTTTGCTTCAAAAACCTCTTCAAATCCCCCAAAAATCAATCTAAATCCTTGCAAATCACCTTTCAAAACCTTAAAAGATTTTTTTGGCCTAAACAACAAAACACAAGTCACAAAATGCAAAATGGGTATTTGTCTTGACGTCTGAAATAATTATGCAGCCACAAGCGATATTTAAAGCACTTATGGTGATTTATCGAGGATAAAGTGGAAGACAAATAATTTAAGTACATTCAAACCCAAACGTGAATTAAGAATTTTAAAAAGAATAAGTTAAATGTGTAATCAAGATATATTAGTAAATAGTCAATTATTTATTTTAATAAATAATTAAACATGCAAAAATGTTTTTTTTTTTTTAAATTTAAAAAAAAAAAAGATTTTCATAAAATATATCCCTTAATAATATATTACAACCATACTAGCATTAATTGGAAGATAAATTCAATATTAACAAATTAAAAATTAATGTAATATTGAGAGTAAATATAATTAAATTCTTAAATTAATTAAATTTTTTAAAATAAAATTATACTTAAAATAATATTTAAAATATTTTAAAATTGTTAAAGTGCAAATTTTAGCTTTTATATTTAAAGTTACAAGTAAAACCAAACTTTAAAATGTAAATATCAATTTAGATAATTTTTCTTAAGTGCTTGAGTATCAACAAAAGTACACATAATGGTCCCATCAAGGATTTAAGTCTGGGTGGGAACCACAACACCACCACCACTTAGCCAACACTAAGTAGTGAACCCCAATAATATATATCTTCAAATGACTCTATTGCGGTAGTAGACGGATATCTTCAATTTGAACATCTTATTTGATTTTTTTAAAAAAATGATGTTCATTTTAGTACCTTCTGAACTGAGTTGGCAGAGTAACTCTGTGTGCATAAAAAAGATTTCTCAGCAGTTACATATAAAAAGTAACGGTGGTTTGCTCTCCGCCTGCAAGATCAAAGGTTGCCGAAAGATCAAGCATTTCATTTTCTTTTCTACTGGATTGAAATAGCTGCTTAACTTCAAAGTTTGCCTTCATTTATAACCATTATACTTAATGGTCAGGATGCCATGGAAGACAATGAAAATGGGACAGAGTTTTTTGTCTGCGAGATTAAGAGTAATGCCTGTAATAATTGATAACTAGTTATGGGATGGTTCGTGGGTGTAGGAAAAAGGCTTCCTTGTGAGCGGTAGAATCCTTAATACTCTCGCCTGCTTCATCTCACTCACCATCTGGAACACTACCTAGATTCTTGTACAGACCTCCTTTCTCCGGCACAGGGGGTGGGTTTTCCAGTGGGCGAGAACATGATGAGCGCTATGTCGACGTTGGACATAATAGAGAGCTCTTTCGCCTTCTTTAGAATGCCATTCCTTTGCTTAGAGTAGGTCACCTGTCTGTTATTGGAGTTCTCCAGCCTCTTGATGGTCAGTTTCACCCTTCCCATCATAAAGATATCCGTCTACTACCGCTTCATTTCTCAACATTCACTTAAAAGACCTATCTTCCAAAGGCATGCACTGTCACGGGGCTAGACTGTTGTGTCATTTTGCTTGCTGGCTGATCTGAGTTGGGGGACTTGGAGCGTCATAGATATTTCGTGTCAGATGGATGCAGCGTCATTGAGGCAATTTGCCTTAGTCTTTTGGAAGCATGACATTGGTTGTGCCGACATTGACTTAGCGGATTTTGGTGCTGTCATGACTTTTGCATTTTAAGGGCCGGCGTGGATTATTTTGACACAGCCATGCCGACTTGAATTGAGGCATTTGGGTGCGGCATTGTCTCTTTGTTGTTATTTGGGCCGACGGATTTGTGCCTTGGCGAAGTAATTTTGATGTGTGTCATTTCTGTGGCGACGTCATTTGGTGGCGGTGATTGCGGGCGTCATTAGCGGTAACGGTCATGTGTGTTCACGTTTCATTGTTTTGCATTGACGATGTTGAACTAGCCGTTATGTATCCGTTGGAATTACGGGTTAATGGCGTTACATTTGGGAGCCGTTATGATTTTGGGTGCGGACCTAAATTCCCGCCACGCCTTGCCCAAGGGCGAATTCACTATAAAGGCAGCGGCCTTGGCTCATTTTCGATATGGTGAAGTTGGAGAGCGAATTTGGAGAGAAGTGTGCGACAAGGGTCTTCGGTGAGGAGCAGAGCAGAAGTCTTGGAGCAGACTTCATTGAGCAGAGGTGTTCAGCATAATTCTGTAGCAGCATTGAGCTGTGATATTGTAACGCAATCGGGGATTGCATACTGTTGTATTTGCGACATAGTATTTAGAGGCGATCTGTGTTTTTGAACATAGACTCCTTGTTGACTTTGTAATTGTGGATTCAATTGATAAAGTAATCTGGAGGCGTCGCCTTGCCATAAATCTGGACTGTGTATTTGCATTGCATTGTTTCTGACATTGGTTACTTAGCAGATTTCATTGTGTGTTTGGGACTGATCAGATCTATGTTTCCGCATTGCATTGGGAAGGCGTAGTCTGGGATCTTGCCTGACATTGGGTCAGGTTGCCAGTGCCGCACGGGTGCTCCCAAAGCCCGTGACATGCACTGCTTTGTGACATAGCCAATCGCTGGCTGCAGTGGACAAAAGAGATGGAGGTGGTTTCAGAGGATTTTCAGAAGAAGATGTCAGAAGCAACAATATCGGAGAGGAGGAATTCAATGCAATGGAGCAGAGGAATCAACGCCTCTGTCGGTACAGTCCCAGTCCCCCTACTCATCATTAATGAAAGCAGGGGAGTAAAACAATTAACACAAGTGGAAATAGTTGGGCATTATGGGTAGCTTAATTATAATCGAAGAAAAATATTTTAGGCTTTTATTTATTTATATTTATTTGATTAGAGTTATAGAGATGAAGAAATTAAGGTTAAAAGAAGGGAAAATAATCATAATGAATAGTAATAAAGTTAAATGAGGTGTAAGAGAATTATATTCTAAAACCTTCACCTCAATTCTAATATTATTTCTAAAAACTAACGTAATTTCTAAATCTAACTTTAAATATAATCCTAAAATTAACAATAATTCTACAATAGATGTCTTTATAAGATGGTGGTTTTATTATAATTAGATCAAATCTTCTTGGAAATGATCCCTCTCAGCTTATTTTACATAGATATTAAAATATAAGTATGTTAGTTCATAACAAATATATTATATTTATTAATCTATTAATGTAAATATATTAATCTGTAAATCTTAAATAAAATTAAAAATTTATAGATACAGAAATTCTAAAACAAAGAATTCAAAATAAAAAAAATTAAACTCAAAAAATAATTTGTTGAATAATATTTTCGTTCCATGTTCATAGAAAATTTTGAAAGTAATTTTTTAAATTTAAATGGACTAGACTTGATTTAAATTTTTTTGAGAGTTTGCACTTGTTGTATGTGGTAAGGCCTTGAAAACTTGAATGGCAGTGGGGCCGCATCCACCAGATGTAGATCGGAGTTCTTAGCAGGCTTGGTTAAGTCTGCTGATGTAACTAATGTTCCAAAGAAGGCTTGGTTAAGGCACGATAGGCAGTGATGATGACGCATGTTGTTTGCCTTTATTGTAAGGTTAGTTTGGTAGGTGAAGCGATCCAATGGTTAGAAATTTTTCAATCATCTTGCACCGTTATCTGTAAACAACAATCGTTGATTTGCAGAGTCAGCCGGTGCATCTCAAATAAGAGCCGCCTTCGGCGTAATAAAACAAATAATAAGCTTGCACTGTGCTCAATCCTATTGTTCTACCATTTATCCATTTACTCAATCCCCTGCACTTTCCAATTTATATATTCAGAACTTAATAGGTTCAGCATGATAATATTGGGCTCAGCTTTCCTTTGACTTTATTCTAACACTAAATTTATGGAGAGGGGACTGAGTCACTGAGATTTCATGTTATTTATCTTAAGTAACAGCTGCATTGTGTGTTTTTGTATCAATTAGTTCCAAAATCTGTATTCCCATCTACCGTAAGATATTCTAGTTTTATGGTTCTCAGAATTTATTTGGCAGTTATAGTCATTTAATTAGAATAGAATATGATCACTTTGGCATCATTTAGATTGCATTGCCGTTTTTTTGTTTCTCCTTCATGTAATTTAATTTGTGTCTGGTTGTATCATATCCTTTAGAGTCTGCATCGTTGTAATCCATCTGTGTAGGAACAATACCTGCAAGTTAAGATATAAGACTAGGTCTTCTTGTCTTTCTCATGTAAGTTGTAGGACATGTAATGATGATTGTACATTATCCTCAATAACAACAATATGCAGACATCACTAGGTAATAGCAGTGTCCGGAGAATATTCAAATTTCACATTTATTTCCTGTGCAAGTGCACCTGTCTATAAATTCCTCATAATGTGCTATCACTTATACCAATATTTACCCTGTAGCTCAATTTTATCGTCCTCCACTAGGTATAGTTGCATTTATTATAATGATTTTTCTGTTTGGCCATACAATTTACCTGACGAGAATCTTAGAACTGTTCCTACAGGATGTTCCCATGGGTAAACAGATTGAGTACAAGTTCATTCTAAAAGGTAAACTTGGAGAAATTTTATGGCAACCCGGTACAAACCAGGTGTTTGATACATTGGAAGCTGTTCCATCAATGGTTGTGTCTTCAATATGGGAAAAAGAGGAGGCACCTACTATGACTAGCGACGAGGAAAAAGTGCTTGAGCTTACAGCAACGGAAATCACAGATGAAGGGATCAAAGATCACATCCCAGATGCAGATTTGGGAGAGATAAATTCTTTGAATGCTACTACTGGTCAAGGTGCAGTAACAGTAGAAGCAGTGAATGTGGGCGACTCACCAAATGGGGTGTTTGGGGCTAGTACAAAGGATACAGAAGGCAATATCAACAGAGAGTATTCTACTTCTGATTTTTCTGAGCTTCCAGATGAACTGAATCCTTGCAATGAGAAGCAGAAAGAGAGAGAAGCCGCTTCCACCAACGAAACAATGTAGTTAATGCACAAAGTATGCAGGAATATATGTATACAAAAAGGAAAACATAGCAGACCGTCAATGGAGTTGTATTTCAGTGTTAAAGACTTTGACATGATTTGGTTTATCACATAGCCAGTCATGATCAATGTCTTCTATATTATACATATGTGTAGTCACAGATGAGAGGTCGTATGTCTAGTTTTCTGAGAGTGAAATAAAGATGGGAAGTGTTGTTTGAAGAATGAATGACAAATCTTGATTCTGCCTGTGCAGTGTGAACTTGCAGTTGGTTTCAAGCAGGTTTATAATGTGTTGAAAAACGTATCTTTGACAAAATATAGTTGTTAAAGATCATGCTACACTAAATCTGGTGCATTATCTGATGGAGATGGTATACATTTGTCCTGTAAGTAGCCTTAACATTCTGTACTGGTATGTATTGATCAGACATGTATATTGATATTGTGAGCTGGTAGACATCTGTAATAGTTTTAAACTAATGGGATTTCTGATTGTAGCAAATTTAATTTTCTCTGTCATACTGTGATCATATGATGGCATTCTGTATTGTCCTCTTATCTCTATCTAATAGTTCTTCATTATGTGTGTGTCTACTTCTCCATTGCTGTGATAAATGCCCACGATACTAGTCTATACAAGTCGGGAAAATTTTGCCCAAACTTATGAAATATCTGAACCCTGCAATTGTGTGTATTGCATTAGGTAAACCTGGTTGGGTAAAACCTAGAAAAAGCTGGTAAATATTAAACCATGTAAATACAAAGAAGTCTTGCAAATGAAATGCATCAGGTGAAAATCTGCCTTTGAGTCTTCACTAATTGAATCTTCCCTGACATAAGGTAGAACAGTTGAAAAGAGAAAATGGTAGTGTAAATACATTGAAAAGTGAAAGGGAGTTTTCTAGTATTTTTCTATTATACTATTTTCTCTCAAATCCTCCAATCCTGAGGTGTTGTAAGGTTGCATGTTATAAAGAGAATGACAGTGGTAAAGGTGCACGGTGGAGAAGACAATTTTCATAATGCCACACAGGGATAGACCGTAAGGGCATATGGATGGTGACTTAAGGTGTGTTCGAATGAATTTTCAACATTTTTTTGCAACTTCTATCCTAAACTTTTTTTAAGTTGCTCGAAAAGATATTGTTAATTTAATATCTTTTAAACCTTAAGGAATTTTCCCTTTAGAATTTGACACATTGTGTCTGGTGGACTCTAAAACATCTTTATGTAGCAATTTTGTTCCGACACTAATAAATCTCTAGTTTTGATTGTTGTGGTAATTTACTTAATAGATTTTTTTAATTTACTATCTTTAAAACTATGAAGAAGTTTCGCCAAAATACTTGACATATTGTGACTAGCAGAGTCTATAACATCCCCATAAAGTGATTTTGTTTTACTTCTAATATTTCTCTTGAGTTAGCTATTTTTGTAAACCTCAAGTCTAGAGAGTGTTTTGCAATGATAGGAATTTAAATATTGTTTTTTCTCAACTCTTAGAAGTCAACTTGAAAGAATTATAGTCTATGGAGTTGCATAATATTGGACATTTGTGAGTAGCATGATCTGGATCAAATTGGATTGAACAAGGAGGCATAACTTGAAGACAATTCACTGGGCTATGACCAAAGGCATAAAGGATCATTAATGCCTTTTGAAATTGCTTGTTGCTAATGCACTGACACTCGAAGTTAGAAATGCCACTGAAGCTTCTGCATTGTGGGAGAATCTTAAAACAAAAGATTAAACATAAAAAGCTCGGGAGTTTGTATTTTACAAAATCTTTTGTTTTTCATTAAGTTGTAGGAAGGAGGATTTGTTTTTTACTAGCTTTTCTAGTTGAAGGATCTCAATGATCAATTGACGGCCATGGAAATGCTGGTAGATGATTAGGATCTGGTGGTTTTGCTAAAGCAAAGTTTGCTATCATCATTTGATTCCATTTTTGAGTTCCTACACCTAATTGCAAAGCCTTAAGAACTTGATTTTAGAAGTTACCATTACTTATTTTACAAAAGGAACACAAGCAAGAATTGTCAAGAGCAACAACTTGTAACGATAGAAAGATCAATAGAAAGATTGCATTTAGTGCACAAAGCAAGAATAAATAAAAACAAAATGAAGCAACTAGTTCATCAAGTGAATCATTAAAGGGCAATAAATCAATGCAAAGGTCCAAGTGGAGATGTAACTATCTAAACATAGTCAAAAGTGATGACAAGATCTTGCAAACAATCAATATAAGTCTTGGTATGCAATTGTTGTTGCTGGCAATTGACAAGGAGCAACAAATGACTTTGCTTTTGTGGCATTGCATAACCAATCTATTGAGTCTACAACTTGGTATTTCGACTTTGTGCATCTTGACACCATGCATCTCAAAGATTGGTAAATAAGTTTAGTTAAGGATAAAAGTAGTGAAATATTTCTTTGGGTGATGGTTGGACTCACTTTGTAAAAATGTGTGGGAATTGGCATTGAATAATAGTGTAAATTATACATTTAAGAATGTTTGGTAGGTCTCTGACATGAACAAAAGCCCATCTAAGTGAGATCACCAAGAATCTACTTTTTATGTGAAGTTTAAAGGAAACAAATGAAAGGTAGCTACTTGAAAGATAACAAAGTGATTGTTGTTGCCATTGGTGAAAAGGGAGTGTATAAATTAGTTGATCCTAGAGCATAGGCACATGCACTAGCAACAATTGAGAGTACCAATTAACTTTGGGATGAAAGATAGTCATATGAATTATTAGTCTATTTTTAGTAGGACTGATGTGGTGGATGGACTCCCATCCATACAAGAAAGTCAATGTATTTACATGGTGTTAGATGGGAAAGTAACATTGACATCCATTTGATACTGATAAGGCATGGAGAGCCAAAGGGGTTTTAGATTTGGCATATTTTGATTTATATGGTCCTATAAACTCCTACAATATTTGGTGCAAAGTATTTAAAGGAATAGGGTAGTTTATAGGGATGGTAAGGTATAAGATTCATAGTTGAAATGCGTCGTGTAGGTATTGGGTAGAAGTTGTGAATACAAAACCTACATCCTTAATAAAAGTCTTTGCAAAGCCTTGAAAAATATCACTCTTGAGGAAGCATGGTCAAACATTAAACCTTTTGTAAGTGATTTTTGAGTTTTTGGTTGTATTGATTTTACACATATTCCGAAGGAAAAGAAAAATAATTTAAAAGCAAAAAGAAAGTCATATATGTTTGTTGGGTACAGTGAACAATCCAAAGCATATAACTAGATATTTCTACAAACAAAATTGTGGTTAATAGACATGTTAAGGTACATGATAAAATATTATTCTTTTATGTTAATGGTAATTCATAGATAGTAGCGAATAAATAAGTACTATTGATTCTAGAATAAGCTCTAACATTGGAATCCAATAAGAAACATTAGAAGCATCACAATTTGAGGTAGGGGATTAATTAAAGAAAGTGATGCAACATCTTCATGACACAATTCAAAAGTGGTACTCGATACAATGATTAATAAAGTATTTAATGTTTTTGATTAATTAAGTAGCCTAACAAGGGGGCTGACCCTTACAAAGACAAGGGCCCAAAGGCAAAATTTTAGGTCGTGAACAACACAACCAACACAACAGATGTTGACTGTAAAAACAAAACACAAAGAACAAAGGCTAAGCCCTAACAGGAAGGACCAAACTCATGCTGCAAGAGAAGATGGACAAGAGTGAAGAGAAATTCTTCTTACGTCATCAGACAACTGTCCAGGCAATACTATCTTTAGGCTCCCCAACAAAGGAGGCTTTGCTAGGGCAGTTGTCAACACAACGACCAGAGTGTTGAAGAAGTTAAGTAGTGTCAACAAAAACCTGGTGCGGAGTTGAAGCAAAAGCATTAGGAGTGGAGAGGTCCTCATGACCAGAGGGAGTTGCACCAGTAGAAATAGGGGCAACAACCAGAGTTGCAGTGGGAGCAAGACTCATGTTATCAACAGAAACCTGACCTTGATCAACAACAGAGGCATCATCAAGATTTTCAATAGGGGTTTCATCTTCGTCAGCAGCTTGTGAGCCCTCAAAAGAGGAATTAGAGAGAGAATCAGGAGCAGAGACTGTCAAGTGAACATCACTTGCATCCTTCCACCAAGTAGCAACACCTTTTCGCTGCAGAAGAGCGATGTCAAAAGCCATGTGCCCAGTGGAGAAACAACGTTGACAATAGAAGGGAAGGCCCTCATAATCAAATGCTTGAGTCCATGGCCTTTACCCAACCATGAGCACCACATCCCCCAGAAGCGGTTGGGAGATATCCAAATCAATCAAAATGCGAGAGAGTAGAATGGCCCAAAGTAGTTGTAGCTTCATCCACCTTCAAGAAATGGCCAAGAGACTTTCCAATGGCCTCAAAGAAAGACATCTCCCAGAAATGGAGTGGGAGATTAGGAAGGCGAGCCCATACTGAATGCTCATTAAGTGGTTCAGTAAGAGGGTTGAAGGAAATTGTCCAAGGTTTGGCAGAAAGGGAGTGATTCCCCCAAAACCCACAACTTTTTCAGAACCAAATCTCAATCTTCAAAAGAAGAAAATGAAGCAATAAAAAAACCCTTGGCACAAGGCTAGAGTTCAATGTTACCAGAAACTAAGGGTCTCCAAGAGTTGGTTACCCAGTAGTGCAAATCCAGTAGAGAGGGTCAAAGGTTGGTGAATCTACCAACTAGCCCACAACATTGGTAAAAATCCACATTGTCCACCATTGGAACACAAACCACCATAGGGGAGGTCTTGGCACAAGCAATAGGTCGAGCTTTCACCTTCGAAGGAATGGTAGTAGAAGATTTGGTAGCACATGCATAACTCCTTCCACCAGTAGCAACAAATTTTATTTTATTTTATTGTTTTTTTTTTGGGGGCCGTCCTTAACAGTCCCAGAGCTAGAACCGCCAACGCTAGGAACAAAAGTACCAACCTCCAAACATAATTGGGAGGTAATGGAATGATGCCCAGAAGGAAGAGCAACAGAAGCCCCAAGGCTAGTGCCAGCACCAGAGGACCCAAAGATGCCATAGGGAGCCTAACACTAGTACATTTGACTTTATTTTTCTACCAAAATTTTCGACCAACAAATAAAAAAGTTTTGGTTGGTCGGATTATAGAAGGAAAATTTTGATTTTTTTTTAATCCATGCCTGTGTTGGTCGAACTTTCGACCAATATTGTGGAGGTCGAAATTTCGACCAACACAGGCATAACTTAAAAAAATAAGGTTTCATTTCTCATTTCATTATTCCCGGCACGACGAATTAGATCAAGGGCAGCGCACGAAGGAGGACCGCCTGTAAGGATTTCCTTACCTTAACCTAGGGTTTTTGAAGTTTTTAAATTCTTACGGGTATGATGGACTGGTGTGTGTACGAATGAGAAACAAATAATGAATAAAATATAAAATTTGGATTAATGAGAGGATGAATACGAAAGAAGATGAATGAATGAATTAACATTTCATATTTTCATTTGATTTCTCTTTATTTCCACTATCAATGTTCGAAGGAGACCCGAAACTCTATATGCAGAGTTGTTTAGGCGATTGCTATTAAATGTCACTCCTGAAGCGACAAGGATGAAATGCATACCGCGACAAACTAAGCATGAAAGAAAAGTTTAGGGTAGAGCCATCCTCTTTTCTACACCATAGCAAATAATCTTTATAGCAAATCCTGATGGTAGCAATTTGGATGCTCTATGCCATCCTCCACCTCTCATTGAGCAAGGCTAGCCAAAAAAGGCATCAAAGGCATCCATTTGTAGGTGTGCAGCTGTGATTATTCCGTAGTCGAGTGATGAGTAGATTTAGATGTATCAGTTGATTTCTATAGAGCTGCAAAAAAAATTTGGTTTAACTTGGTTGACATTCCATATAAGTAAAGAGGCACAAGTTAAAAGAAAGTGACTGCATCTTTAATGTTACAGCATTCTCCAAGCAAGAAAATGAAAAATGATACCCTCACATTCTGGACTTTTAATTTTTGTTTGGCTGGTGCAAGGCTCCCCTAAAGCTATTAGTTTTTATATTTTTGTTGTTGCTTCACACTTTTCCAATATCAATACACACATACGCCTATATGTGCATACACATAGGATATAAATTCATTTCCAAAGTGTAAGGTGAAGATTTATCTCAGATCTTGGGATACTTTTTCTTCATAGAGCTTAGTACATTACAATATTTTGTACAATATGTTTGACAAAGAATTTGAGCCAATTCCCATTTAGTTTGGACTCATTTTGATTTGAATGTGTTCTCTTAACAACAAGTAGCACACTCTTGTGCTAGGTCTGACTTATATAATCAAATGTTGATCCAAACTCTCTCAATTATTTAATTAGTCTATATTTATATAAAAAGATTATATCTTTATGTAGTTTTATCTATTGGTAAGGAAAACATACACATACCATGCCCATTCACACACTTATGCAACCTAACCACAAGAGGCTAGGTGAGTGTGCATCGATTCCTCCATGATAGGTTACCTCCCCTAGCTAAAACCTTTTCTTTAATGAAACTCTCCCTCCAATCTAAGAGTTTCAACAACCCTTGATGGAATTATGGAAACCAATCCTATAATTGGTCATCTTTATCATAAGTATTCTTAATGACACTTCAAAAAACACAACGTAATCAAAACGCCTTGCCTAATTTCTTACTATTTAAGAATTAAAGTAATGAATCAATGATTGGATAGGCAAATAAAATGAGATGTGATGAAAAACATACTTGTATGATGCACAAAAGGTGTATCAATTTTGAGACAACCTACCAACTACTCCTATAACTAATAGGAGATGATTATAATGAAAGATGTTTTCCCTTTCACCAATCAAAAAAGGAACCCTATTAATGAAATTAGTTATATGTTTTTCCAAGGAACCCTATTAATGAAATAAGAAATTATATCTGGCATTTACTGTAAATTATAAATTTGAAAAGGAGGGGGATTCACAAGTTCCCAACATATAATTGGGAGTCAAACTACTTAGGCTAGTAGATTACTGTAGCCACTGTTGAACATCAGATTGCCTTCTAACATGGGACATTATATTAATACGTATGTTCTTATTGGGCAAGCATTAAAATCACCATTTGGTGTTCAAAGAGATTAGAGATTAAAGAAGACTGGCAATCCATTATGAAACTAGGTATTATATATTATACATCCTTGGTGTTTACATTAAGAATGGATTGATTCATAGATATATAAGACAACCCTTCATTATTGCAATTGATTCTAATATTAGACAAGAATATTCAATTCATTAAAATATTAATCACTAAGAAGTGGGGCCAACTTAGAATAATATCATAGTAGATATTACCAATTCAAATTCTAATGGAGAGTTTTAAAACAAATCAAATAAGGTTCTACTTAGAAACCATGAACATACCGCTATGATGAGGCTTGTTTGAACGGAGATGAAGATTACACCCATAAAAGTACCCATACATGCAAGAAAATCCACCTTATCTACCTTCCATATGAAATAAGCTGCAGGGAACTCAATGAGACCAACAACTGCTGCAATTATGTTGGTGTTAAAAGAGTAGAGTTAGAAGCAAAAGAGTCACCATGATTGTTATAGCCATTATAATATATACTGGCTCGTTAATCTTTTATTCAGTTGCTAAGTTGTTTCCAATTGCAAGGCTTAGCCACTAAATGTTGCAATACTCTTTATTGTGTATGAGTTTCTTTTCGAACCTGGTCAATATAAAAAAATGCATTGCAAGAAGGGAATGTGAATGTAACACAACAATGGATGGGGATACAATATATGTGAAAACATGCATGGAACAAAAGTGCAGAACATAAAAGCCAAAAGAAAAAATATATTATAGTGACTGCAAACTGTGACTTTACCTTGAAGTTTTAAAATGTTTCTCATGTAATTTTGATTGGATAAAGACTAGAAGGATTCAGTAAGATATTTGAAATTCATTGAAATTCACTGGCTGTAACAGAGAAGTTTTTCATTGAAATTCATGGCACAAGTATAGCAGCGGGAGTTTGGCTTGAATATCATGGTGTTTTTATGATTGGAGTAGTCTTATATTGTTGTATGAATGGCGAATCAATCACCAATTGATTTTGGAAGAGCTTGAAGGGTTGAGATTGAAGAAACCCTTGAATCAAGGGTTTAGGAGAACTGATTTGGGGCTTTTGGTGTTCCCAATAGTTTGGGGTAAATTCCTCTTAGATTTAGAGGTTTTGAGACATTTGAAGACACTGTTTGGAGTTTGGGGTCTTGGGGTTACCTACAGATAGGAATTGCTTTGTTAAATTACCCACTTTTGGGTGCATTTGCAGGGGTACAGTCAGGGTACTGTGAGTTGTTCCAAAATAAAAATATCCAAGTCTTTGGTATGTTTAGGTATGGTCAAAAGGGTATCTGAATATGTGTTTAGTTTTATTAGTTTTTTGGGAAAGTGAAGAGTTTAAAGACCTAGAAGGTCTCTGCAGGGCTACAAGGAAGGGCCATTAGGTCTTTGGAATAGTCTGAAGCTATTTAACCATTGGGAGTGTGGGTAACACTTGAAACCACAAAACCACTTTAATATACCCTTATACACTTTAAAAACATCAAATCTATCATTGGTTTGCATTGGAAGAAGTCTTGGTTGGGTTGAGTCACTTAAGAACAATTGGGCATTGTGGGAAGTAGTTCATTTGTGAACAAATTTGTAAACCCTTACCTTGTTTATCAGTTGTATTACAAGATATGAAACCAATCAATCAAATCAAGAATGCTAATGGACACCTTAGAATGTTAAAAGAGTAATTGTGAAATCTTAACATGCTTGTAATCGCTTTGATAAACAATGTGTGAATTATGCAGCTTCTACCGCCTTAACCTTCTATTTTTTTTTGCCTCTTTGTTCGAACCAATTTACAATGTATATGGCGTGAATAGTCTCATCTAGCAGTCCTTAAACAACACATATAAACAATACACATTAAGGAGAAAATTAAGCCTAAAAAAAAGTTAGTTAATTCATGGGATTATAAGCAACTTGTTGTCAGAAATCCGAATATTTCATGAAGGAAATTACATCATATCAAGCTTGTAATGTACAACTGTAGCTCTATAGAAAAGTAGTGATACCAAATGTAAACAACAAGAAAAAATATCAAAGAATTTTTCTCAACATGCAATTTAACAAACATAATAGAATGCATGCAACATTGTCCATACATCAATTTTTGTCTATATCATATGTGTTTCAATTTTTCATGCATGATGTACGATGGAATAGGGGAAAGGGAACAACGTAATTCCAAGTCCAGCTACAATATGAGAGAAACTAATATACAAGAATAGAAACAAATCATGCTTAGATAAAGTTATGTACTAGTGACAGGGTGATAAGATAGTGATTTGCATGCAAACAAGTTTTTTTTGACTCACCCTGCACATGAATTCCTTGAATTCCCTTACTCGGAGAAGCCTTTAATCTGAGAATAATTGCACGATATTCAGCCACATTATTTGTTTCTATACCTACATGATCTTTAGTTCACATATCTCTTTATAAAGAATTCATATTAGATGCAAAACTTCTACACTGTCATGCAAACCAACCAATAAGTGAACAGATCATGAAGAACATATGGTGAAAATTTTGCAAAATTTGTTATGTTTTCTTTTTTTTGAAATTTGGTCAATGGTACATTTTCTATTTAAGAGTCCCTGAGTGATTTGAATATTTTGTGGTCTAGTGAGCATGATTTGTGTGTATTTGTAAATCTTGTATAATCTTGTAATATTTTATTATTTTTGATTATATACAAGATACTACTAATACTTGTATGTTTACATTTTGTATATTTATAGCCCGAATAATTGCCTGTGAAGAAATTTCACACTTGGCAATATGAACCCAGAATAAAATAACGAGACAATTGCTAGATTGTGGTCTTAGTTCCAAAGAAAAGTTGATAAATGTAATTGTCCTTGCAAAAAGTGTAAGGGCTTAAATAATCAAAGAATTCTAATTACAACAGCCTAGAGTCATTGTAGGCAACATGGTCACATTGAAGGGGGGCATGATTTTCGTCGATTGGTGAATGTGGATTTTCAACTGGAGGAACATGGAGGTGTGAATATCCAAGCCAAGGATAACGCTCCCATGGAAGAAGATGATCTTATGGAAGAGAACACAATTGAAGACGATGGTATTGGCGTAGCTGATAATGTGCCAGAGGACATGATTGAAGAAGATGGTATTGGCGTAGCTGATCAAGATGATCATGATGATGGTACTAGCGCATCTGATAATGATGATGAAGATGGTCTTGATATACCTATATTTGAGAAGACATACGAGCCCCTATACCAAGGCTCCCAAACAACTCTTCTTTCCTCTATAGTGTTGTTGGTGAACTTGAAGGTTATGAATGGTGTATCCAATGTAGCAATGTCACGTATGCTAAGGTATGCCATTTTTGTCATCTTCAATGTTAGCATACCATTACTATTCATTGTATTAACAATTCATATTTGTTGTTGTAGGTTGATAGGTGAGTTTTTGTTACCACCATCAAATATTTTGTCTCGTTCGTACTGAGAATTATCTAACATTATGATTCAAATTGGAATGAAGTATCACACAATACATGCATATCCCAATGATCACATTCTATATCATAAACAACATGAATTTTCAATAGAATGCCCTGATTGTCATATTAGTAGATATCGGTCAGATAAAATAACAAAAAAGGTGCCTCAAAAGGTTCTTCGGTACATTCCCATTATTCCACATCTTCAACGATTATTCAGGTGCACTAGCTTGGCACAATTTATGGATTACCATGCACGCAATAGAAGTCAAGATGACATTATGTGAATTCCTACAGATGGTTCTGCATTTAAAGACATATGAATAACATGGCCACACTTTAAATAAGAACCTCGTAATCTCAAGCTTTCATTGGCAGCGGACGGTGTCAATCCATTTGGAGATATGAGATCTATTTACTCAGTGTGGCCTATTTTTGTTATTAACAATAACATTCCTCCTTGGATGTCCGTAAAGAGGGAGCACATAATGTTGTCAATTATTGTACTAGGTATTTTTTCATTTAATAGTTATCTAAATTAATTTATAAACACTACATAAAAATGGTCATAATAATTATGTAATGTTTTTGTTCATTCAACTAGGTAAGTATCAAGTTAAAGATATGAATGTGTATATCGAGTCCCTTATTGATGAGTTGTTGAAGTTATAGAATGGGGTCACTATGTATGACATGTCTAGACCAATAGGACAAAGACAATTTCAATTCCATGCAATGCTTGTATGGACAATACATGATGCCCCTGGGCTAACTCATTTTTGTGGTATATTATATATTGTTAAGGTCACATATTTTTGGTATGTTATAGTGCTTACTGTGTGTGTGAATTTTGTACCTAGCTGTAGACACAACACTTCAGTAAAACATTAGAGGTTAGCCAAAAACCAAAATCATGCAATGAAATGGAAACTAAACTAACTAGGCGATTTACTGCCTTCTAGTAGGTGCGAGTATGATACTCTCATATCAGACCAAGACCAGTGACAATGCAACACCTAAACGAAAGATTTGAATGCAAAGAATGAAAGATTATATGAATGCAGATTATTTTATATTTTTGGATTTTCTGTGCAATAATATGGAAAACTGTATGAAATTAATCTAGAATGAATGAAATTGGAATGCAGATTTGCTCTAAAAATGTTATGAATGAGTATGAAACTATGAATAAGAAACTATGCAAAAGCTAAATGATCAACTATGAAAGATCTCACAAATCGCCTGTTGCGAATGCTCAATCCTTCAATCGCCAATTCACCAGAGTAATTGTGCAAATTTGAGTGTTGATTGTGAAGAGCCGAGCCTTGATTTTATAGAAATCTAGGGCTTGAGAATGCATTGAGAAAAGTCATAAATCACTCTTGATAAACTTAGGTTGATTTTTGAGTTAACAAGAAATTAAGAATATTTAATTCATAAAATCATTCAAAAGCAATTTTTATCTCAAAATAGAGCTTTAGTTCTCTTTTTTAACTCATCATCAGATGTTGAGTTTTAGAAAGTTTACAAATTGAAATTAGCAATTGTTTTAAAGTTGACTGCTTTTGTGATTGTGCATGATTTAATATGAATTAATTTAATAAATAAAGTGATTTATTTTCCACTTACCTGATTTTGAATTAAAATAATTGATTTATGGGTTAATCAATTATTAAACTTTATTCAAAAACTATATTATTAAATTTGACAACTGACTTCAATTAATTAAATAAGAATTTAATCAATTAGTCATAAGATTTTAGATTTATTGTCAAAATTAAATAATACAATTTATGAATAATTTAATTAAATTCAATTAAATAATTAAGTAGCAGTATTAAATCTGATTAATTAAATATTCAGAATATTCAATTAATCAAACTTTAGGATAAATAAGATTTATCGCCAAATAATCATTAAATTAAGAATAATTATGATAAATTATGAATATTGCTAGGAATATTCCTTGATGCAGAATTTAGGATAAAATCAATTAAAATTTGATAATGTGCAGATGTGCCTTAGGTTAGGACTTTGATGTCGATTTCGTTTGAATTTGAAGATGTAGGAGGTTAATGAACCTATAGCCCATTTTTGGGGTATTACATTTTGCCCCTCTTTGAATCACTGTGCAAAGCGTAGTGGTTCAAAGAATAGTCTATGTATGATAAAGATGTATGAAATTGATTCGAAAGATTAAAGATTAATCGATTTCGAGACAGAAACCGATTGAAAGATTGGAAAAAGAGATACCGACCCAGGCCCAGAATGACCAAGAATTGAGATGATGCTAGCTATATCAACAATGAACCGGTGATTACGAAGAAGTGTCAAAATACCTAATTCTGAACCTTATGATTGCGAAGAAGTGAGTGACCGATTCCAGACCTCAATGTCCTTGTATTAATCATATTGGTATCACATCCTGAACCCATCAGTTACGAAGAACCAAGGAAATAACACTAATGAACCGATGGTTACGAAAAGCTGATACAGTTTACAAGATAGATTTAGGATACCAGATTGATATGGATCTCAGTGAATCTGATATGCCCCAAGAGATGATAGATTTGCCCCAAGCGACGAGGACTTTAGATGAATCAGCAACTAGACGTGGTTGTTGTCTTGATTACTGAGGAAAGATTTGATTACAAATTTAGATTATAGACTTTGAATGATGTGCAATACCGTGCCCCCTTCGGGATAAAAATAGAAATCTGACAAGAAAAGTCAGCGTTGTAGTTTAGAAGCATGTTAATTGATTTGAGAAGTCGTTGTACATGTTTGAGAATGCGTTCTGCATCATTTAGAGGTCCAGAAGACCAAGTTTGACTAGGTTGAAATTCGAGTAGTTTGATGTAAGATAATCAATTAAGTTGAATTCTGGATTTCTGTGATGATTGAAGGTTGATTATGCAAGCAATCAGACATCCTAGGTTTGAAAATTTTAAATTGCGATTTTGACATAGTAAACGATCTCAGATTTCAATTTTGATCCCGAAAATGGGTTTAGAACGTCGAAATTAGCTAGGGGTGCAATTATCGTGAAAAATAGAGCACTTTTGAAAATTAGGTCAAAAGCTATATAAAGGCCAGAAGGGTCCTTTTCAATTCATTTTCACCTTTAACTTTTGAAAACCTTGTGGAGCCCTCTAAGTGAGAAAATGGCAGAAATGAAGGTACCTGTGTCGTCTCACTGTTTTGAGCGCAGTCGGAGGCATTAGAGACCTCGACAGTATGGACATCCAGTAGGTGGACCTCTGTGCTTCTCTAAAAAGTCAATCTTTCTTTGTTTATAGCATTTTTAGCATTTGTTTCGTACATTTTCAATTTTGAATTTTTGCATGCATGGAAACTCGTACGACTGTCCTCCTGGGCTCGTACGACTTTTCAACTTTAGTTATATTGTCATATCATTAACCCCCAAGACTCGTATGAGAGGGATCCAAGAGTCGTACGACGTTTCATCAGGTCCCTCCTAACTCATACGAGGAGATATATAGTGTCGTATCGTCATGATTTGTCATATGGTAACAAGTGAAAACTCGTACGATTTTTTTTGCCAGTCTTCTTTGTCGTTTGGAAAACAGTGAGCCCAAAACTCATTTCTAGGGCACAATTTTGAATTTTCTGAACTTTGAGCTTGATTACTGAGTCTTTGATCTACCTTCTGAAATAGCAAACTGTTCCATTCCTGTATGTGTAGCCTATTTTTCAACCAAAGTATTGATAGGGTTCCCTATTTCTGTGCTGTGTAGGTCATATATCCTAATGTTCACGTATGTATCTCACATCCAGCCACTCAGAGACTCTATGTTTCCTTGCCTGATCCGATGAGAGTACATCTTGCTTCATGTGGTTTTGAGTATCTAATCCATTTACCCGAGATTAGGGTAAACCATGGACTCTTGACTGCACTGATAGAGAGGTTTCATTCAGAGACGCAGACATTTCATCTACCCACTGGAGAGCTCACTGTGACTCCAGAGGATGTTTACAGGATTCTTCGTATTCCGTTCCATAGTAGTCAACGTCCAGCTTATGTGAGTTCGGGGAACTCTGGATTATTAGCATTCAGACGTCTCTTCAGAGATGACACTCAGTTGACTGGTTCTATTTCATGGGAGACCCTGGTACAATGTTATGGACAGTCTCACAGACTGGAGTGTATTATTGTCAGGATGATCGACGGTATCACCATGTCTGACTGTCAGTAGAACGGTCTTCTGATGGGCTGGGCCCCGATAGTTGCATGTCTGATGGAGACTCCTTCCGAGTTAGCCTCAGGTCAGTGTCTTTTGGCCCACATGTTCTCTGAGATGCATGAGGTAGTGTATCAGGAGAGCAAGAGTTTTGCTACTAGTGCTCTTGTTTTACAGATCTGGGCGTGGGAGCATATCCCGGTTTTGAGACCAGTGTGTCAGTCATAGAGGCAGCCGCAGGAGCCTGTGATATATATTTATGCTGGATATGTCATACAAGGGCGCATGGGCCATGTAGAGTACTAGAGACGGTGTCTTGATGACATGACATTTGTATGATGGAGGCCCTATGTAGAGATTGAGCCTTGGCCTACTGCACGAGAGCAGTTCAGTTTCTTCTTTCAGAGCCGGGTGTTGATAGGATGATCGTCCTCTGTACTGGAGAGATTTCTTATTACCAGGGTGTGGCGACAGTATGGACGAGTGTAGGATGCACCGCAAGATTATGCCACTTATGCTCAGATAGCCCATAAGCTCAGACTTGGATGGACCCTGAGGCTTTCTTATGCCTTGTGTTCACAGGAGTACAGTAGGATCATTGGTGGAGACTGGGAGTACAAACCACAGGTTGTTGATGCAGGAGTTACAGATGGGTTTATTGCATGGCTTGCTGATCATCCTGTTTACAGATTTTCTGACCCTACAAAGCTGATACCTTCCATGGAGGAGGCGATGGATGTCACAGCTGCTCTGATGAGACAGGGTCCTAGACCCACACAGGTTCTAATTGTACATCCCACACCTCCGAGATCAAGAGCGATGGCTCCTCCACAGAGACCATCAGGACATATGAGGCCCCCTCGTCCCACTAGTTCCACAACAGGTAGATCTACAACTGCACAGAGACGGACTAGGGGAGAGGGTGGTACTTTAGGTAGTGTTGGTACTGTCAAGGAGGTACTTGCAGCGGAGCAGGTTGTAGGTGGTGATTCTGATCCCTTACAGGAGGATACCAATTTTGATCTGGGTGCAGAGGTTAGACGCCGTAAGGTGCAGAGAGCAGAGACCACAGAGCAACCTACTAAGGATACTGACATGCTGGCAGCAGACGCTGATCCAAGTGTTCCATTGACTACACAGGAGATTGTGAGGAGACTCAGGTTACAAGTCGGGGACCTGAAGGTTCGCAGTGCTCACTGGGAGGAGAGATTTCTAGAGGCGGATAGACAATGTACTGAGCTTCATGGGGAGGTTCAAAGATTATAGGCAAAGGTTATTCATCAGACCTCCAAATCTGCTTACTATGTTTCTGCATACTATACTACGGTTCCACTTGCTTAGAGAGTTCCTTTGTACTCTCAGTATATGATAGCATCAGAGGGAGCAAGAGCACCCAGGGTCGAGGCAGTATTAGATGCACCACCACCACCTCCACCAGATGAAGAGGATCAGACCAACAGCTGATCTGTCATGATACTCTAATATTTTTGTTGCTCTTTTGATATTGATACTGTTCTGATAGCTCACATGAGCTCATCCTTTTGTACATTGTGCCAGTAGTGCACCCGTGACTATTCCAAGTTTTATGATATATATATGAGATCGAGACTTTTGGTTGTGACTTCATTTGTACTTGTTATGTTTTTGATGTATGATGATATCATGTGATGTAAATGCTATGAGTAGAATATAATGAATGTGTCAAAATGCTCGATCTATCAGCATCATCTTGGTCTTTCCCAACTTTTCGTCTTGCTTTAGTTTGTACATATTTTCTAGTGTTCCTGCATTCTTGTTTTCAATAAGTCAGTTTGTACACCAATCAGCTACAACGTCTGTATCCTATCAATGCTTAACACTTGGGGGCAATCAATGTCATATCATATGGCCTCTAGTATCTTTAGACGTGTCATATCTAGTCAGAATCCTTTAAAGCTTCATTTGAGTCTGTCTGTCTGTGTCGTCTCCAGAAAGGATTTTGCATCTACAACAACACAATCAAACACATTGAAAATAATCTATGCTTTTTACATGCTTTTATCTCCTTGTATGCTTACTGATTCGCATTGAGATTTTGCATCTTGTGTCCCTTCGAGCTCTTCGATGATGTCCTTTACAAGATTTAGAGAGTGATGACTGGGGGCATAATCTTTTCTTTGTTTTCTGCTTGTATGTGAAAATCTAACAACTTTGGAAATTCTGGATTGAAATGGTGTCCGTCTGTAAGAGCCTCTATCTCGAATTGGATGGCCATGAGTACCTCGACCATTGATACCCAGAAAATTCAAAGAAGTTTGATCTAACTATTGTCTTTTTGAGTGAGTTCTTTCTCCTATTGTGAAACACGATCTTGCCTAAGGATGTGAACGATAAAGGGTCACTACGGGTAATTCACATTGGATTTAGAATGATCTCTTGACTGCTTGATGTGTTTATTTCAGCAAGGCGTATTCTGGTCATCATGACGTTTATGTTTTGATGCTTATACAAATTGCTATATCAAAATGGACATGATATTCAGGTCATCCTAGCGTTTGTGCCTTGGTGCTTGTATCTAATCCGACATTCTGAAAACAAAATCAATATTCATATGTCCATGGTTGTCTCACCAGTGGGCGTTGTATTGATTCTTGAGCATACAAATCAGTATTCATATGTCTATGGTTTTATAAAGTAGTGGGCATTGTATTGATTTATCTGGTTACCTAAAAAACTCAATGATGACAAATGACCGACGCATGATCAGTGACTAGGTCCTAGGTCTTAGGTTGCATTTCATTTTGCATGTCATTTTACACTTTTCATGATTGCATAATCTCACAAATTGCTTGACAATCTTTAACAATCCTTCTAAAAACTATACTTAAACTGCACACGAAGAGCTAAATCTCATACGAATGTTTTCTCATAGAAATGCAAGTAGTCACAATCTTGGGTTAAACATCCTTTCGACATAAGACTGAGTACTTGTCTTCTTCAATACTTGCAAAACATATCATGTGTATCATTGCATTTTCATTACATATTCATAATCATTCATTCCATCTATTGCATTACATACATTTCCATAGATACACTTTCCATAATCAAGTACATTTGCATAACATTCATACATATGAAAGAAAATCATTACATTGCATAAATCCATACATTCATTCTATTCTACTCATAGCATTTACATCACATGATATCATCATACATAAAAAATATGACAAGTACAAATGAAGTCACAACCAAAAGTCTCGATCTCATATATATATATATATATATATATATATATATATATATATATATATATATATATATCATAGAACTCGGAATAGTTAGGGGTGCACTATTGGCACAATGTACAAAAGAATGAGCTCATGTGAGCTATCAAAACAATATCAATATCAAAAGAGAAACAAAAATATCAGAGTATCATGACAGATCAGCTATCGGCTTGATCCTCTTCGTCTAGTGGAGGTGGTGGTGGTGCATCTGGTACTGCCTCGGCCCTAGGTGCTCTTGCTCTCTCTAATGCTATCATATACTGAGAGTACGAAAGAACTCTCTGAGCAAGTGGAACCGCAGTATAGTATGTAGAAACATAGTAAGCAGATCTGGAGGTTTGATGAATAACCTCTGCCTGTAATCTCTGAGGTACAAAAGATACCACATGGAGACTAGTTCTAGATTCAAAGATTTGAGTTTTTGATACTACCCAAAAAGGGAGTAGAGCATAGTCCTCTAGCCTTTTCACTTTTAACCAAAACAAAGTAGACAGATTAATCCAACATGCTAAGACCAAGATTATCTCATAAAGATCTATGATGTCAACCGCTTATGATCTATCAACTCCTTCAGAGAGAGAATATATCAATCAAAAGTTGAAGACACACGAATCTAGTAGAACGTGAGACTCTCTTAGTACCTTCCCTACCTACCAAGGGATCCTTCGTCAAGAGGAGCTTCGCATGAATAAACAAGCGAAAGAAGCTCAATCTCTCCAGATCATCCACAAATAGTGTTCATAGGGCCTATTTACTATGTGTAACAGATATGCAGAAAGCAAATCTATGTTCATTTTATAGCCCAAAATGAAGTGTGTGATATGAAAGCAAGAAAATCACACAAGCTTGACATGTGAGAGTTCGTTTTAATCCAAATCGAAATGTTATCAGCTTGAGAAGAATACCTGAATTCCTCGCAACGCGCTTAGTAGATTTTTACCTATTTTAGCAATTTAGTTGCACTTTTTCCAATCAGATTCAACAAGTATCAGTAAAAAACAAAAGATTTCAATTGTTAGGGTTAGCTGTTAGTCCAAATCTAAAAAACTGCCAAAAATGTTGAAATGACAATTAAATTCTGGAGTCAAAACTCATACGACAGTGGGTTACCTCCTAGACGACAGTCTAGAAACTTGTACGACAGTGGGTGTCTTCTCATATGACAATCGGACTTCCAAATGACAGTGTGTACTCTCTGATACGAGCTTTGAAATCTAAACTTGTCGTACGACAGTGGGTACCTCCCGAAATGACTTTCTGACAAAAGTCGTACGAAAAATGTACGTATAGAAAATAAAAATCACAGTTTTAACCAGAAAATGATAAGAAATTGATAGAAATTGATAAAAAGATGATGGAAACCCGTTTCAGGGCCCCACGGTGGGCGCCATAAATGTGTGTGTGAATTTTGTACCTAGCTGTAGACACAACACTTTAGTAAAACATTAGAGGTTAGCCAAAAACTAAAATCGTGCAATGAAATGGAAACTAAACTAACCAGATGATTTATTGCCTTCTAGTAGGTGCGAGTATGATACTCTCAGATCAGACCGAGACCAGTGACAATGCAACACCTAAATGAAGGATTTGAATGCAAAGAATGAAAGATTATATGAATGCGAATTATTCTATATTTTTAGATTTTCTGTGCAATAATATGAAAAACTATATGAAATTAATCTAGAATGAATGAAATTGGAATGGAGATTTGCTCTAAAAATGTTATGAATGAGTATGAAACTATGAATAAGAAACTATGCAAAAGCTAAATGATCAACTATGAAAGATCTCACAAATCGCCTGTCACAAATGCTCAATCCTTCAATCGCCAATTTGCCAGAGTAATTGTGCAAATTCGAGTGTTGATCGTGAAGAGTTGAGCTTTTATTTTATAGAAATTCAAGGTTTGAGGATGCATTGAGAAAAGCCATAAATCACTCTTGATAAACTCAGGTTGATTTTTGAGTTAACAAGAAATTAAGAATATTTAATTCATAAAATCATTCAAAAATAATTTTTATCTCAAAATAGAGCTTTAGTTCTCTTTTTTAACTCATCATCAGATGTTGAGTTTTAGAAAGTTTACAAATTGAAATTAGCAATTGTTTTAAAGTTGACTGCTTTTGTGATTGTGCATGATTTAATATGAATTAATTTAATAAATAAAGTGATTTATTTTCCACTTAACTGATTTTGAATTAAAACAATTGATTTATGGGTTAATCAATTATTAAACTTTATTCAAAAACTATATTATTAAATTTGACAACTGACTTTAATTAATTAAATAAGAATTTAATCAATTAGTCATAAGGTTTTAGATTTATTGTCAAAATTAAATAATACAATTTAGGAATAATTTAATTAAATTCAATTAAATAATTACGTGGCATTATTAAATCTGATTAATTAAATATTCAGAATATTCAATTAATCAAACTTTAGGATAAATAAGATTTATCGCCAAATAATCAATAAATTAAGAATAATTATGATAAATTAGGAATATTGCTAGGAATATTTCTTGATGCAAAATTTAGGATAAAATCAATTAAAATTTGATAATGTGCAGATGTGCCTTAGGTTAGGACTTTGATGTCGATTTCGTTCGAATTTGAAGATGTAGGAGGTTAATGAACCTATAGCCCATTTTTGGGGTATTACACTTACACATTATTGTTGTATGTTTAAGTTGCGCATGATAATTGTACATGATCCAATTGTACGATATCTTTTAGGTCTTCAGACAAAGGGTAAATTTGCATGTCCAGTTTGTGGTCCGAAGATGAAATCTCGTCATTCAAGAAGTTTAGGAAAGCAGCTGTTCGATGAGTTTAGGCACTTTCTCCACAATAATCATAAGTATCGAATTATCAAAAAATATCTTTTTAATGGGAAATAAGAAACAACATCAAGGCCACGAAGAATGACACCTCATCTATGGAAGTTGAAATACAATAGATTAAATCACCGAGGTAATGTCATTCCATCTGATGATTTTTGTTTGAAATTTATATTTTGATATTGTCTTTTATTTACTAATGATGTAATTGATGCTCGTGAAGGTCATCAAGACATCAATGACCAACTTCCTAGAGCAATAAAAAGTTATCCTAGTCAATTTAGTAGGTTGTCGTACTACAAGGATCTCCCAATCGTGCATTTGTTTGATGCTATGCATATTGGAAAGAATGTAACAGAGACACTATGAAAAATATTGGATGGAAGACGTGACCAAAAAAAAATTATCAAAATTTGTAATGACATTTATGAATCCAATCATGCACTGAAATTTTTTATTGAATCAAATAGCAATGGAGACCACATAAATACGAGTGCCCTTCCTTGGTTATTAATTGAGCAACAAAGTGATGCATTAAAAGAAGTCATAAAAAAAATAAAATTTTCAACAGGATTTGCTGCAAATATAAGCAGTCTTGTATCAAAGAAAGGTGATTTTGGGCCAGGGTTGAAAACACATGATTGGCATATCTTCGTCAAGGTAAGTCATGTTCTCTATTTATAATATATTTGTAAAATTGCATGTACTTTTTATTGTATTATTTTACAATATATTGAAAAGATCATTTTTTAATTATTGTAGTACGTTCTACCTCTATCCCTCCCACACCAGTTTGACAATAGTGTTAAACAAGTTATATGTGATCTTGGAAAATACATGAGGTTAGAAGTGTTATTTCTTAGACTTGTAAATATATTATATTTATGGCTTGTTTTACTTTTTATGTAATTTATTCTATATTTTTTTTTCTAAAATCTTGTTTATATGTTCTTGCGAGTTGAATCTCTTTTAGGTGGTTATCATCTAAAAAAATTGATTAAAAAAATATAAAATATTCATGGAAGAGAAAAATTCTCCAGCTTATGTGTGAAATGCAAAAGTGTCTACATATAACTTTTTTCAATGCTCAAAAACACTACCTCATACATCAAATTGAGGAGATTGAATTGTGTGGACCTGTACAAACTAGGTCAATGTGGATGGTTGAGAGACACTTGAAATTTATGAAGGGCTTGGTTTGACAAAGAGCACGTTCTGAGGGTTCTATGGTGGAGGGATATATGGTATACTAGACCATGGTGTACATTAGTGAATATCTTCCCAAGTTTGCAACAAATATTCATGTAGATCGCATTTGGGATTCTAACTCTATTAAAAAATTTGAAGGGAAGTACTTGATGGGGAAAGGTAGATTGAGTAAAGTGAGAGGTAATTATACGATGTTATTTTAGTTTATTAATTCTTATAAATCTTCAATATAAGTTGTTTCTAAGCGGTCTATTTATTTTCTTTACAGTTGGTCGTGAGTGGGATGCACTACATTTGTATATTGCAAACAATCTTGATTGGATGACGCTATGGATTCAACAATCTCAATAAAATGGTCGCTCATTAATATGAGATGGTGTTGCATCATTGGTTAAAGAAGCTCATCGTAATGAAGATCTCAATGTTACGCCAATGGTACTTGATCTAGCATATGGTTTAAGAGGTAGAAAGGTACGTATATGTTTACTAACCATGACCTATAAGTTTAATATCAATGCAAGAATTGATGAAAATAATCTTGACATGTTTGAATAATTGTAGATCAAACACCACAAAGCTATGTACTACCATGACTGTAAATTTTGCATAAAAAAGTTAAACGACACGAAGAAAACTTTTGATTCTGGGATAAGTGCAGTCTTCGAGGTCACTAATATTTCATCTAGAAATGACATAAATCCTCAACAATATGAAAATTGATACTATGACATTCTGGATGATATACTTGAGTGCGACTTTAATTCATTCAAATTACTTCTATTTGTCATCAAATTGTACAGGCTACGACTAAATCAAAATGATCCTGATAGGACTATTATTAAACATGATAGTGGATTTACAATGATTAATACAAGGTCATTTGAGCCAGTTGGAGATGAGCCCTATGTTCTTCCAAGTCAATGTGAGTCAGTGTTTTACTTTAGCGTTCCACATAAACCGAGTTGGTCATTTGTTGTTAGACATGATCCAAGAGGAAGGTTGGTAAAGTATAATGTGATGGAAGAAGAAGATACTGAAGAATTAGAATACAAAGTAAGTGATGATCACAGATGAATGTTACACAATGAAGAAGAAGAAGAAGAAGAAGAAAATGATGATGATTCTAGTGATGCTGATGATGATGATTCCAGAGATGTTGATGATAATGGTGATGATGGTGACGATCATGATCATGGCGATGAAGATGGTGTTGATCAAGGCGCTGATGGTCATGATAATGGTGATCAAGGTATGATCAATGTCACGTATGAGGTATTGATTTATTCATAGAAATTTGTTTGACTTGTATGTTTGTATAATTAAGTTATTATGTGTTGAACTCTAATGTCATGGAGTATATTTTGCATCATGTAAATTTTGTCTTCTATGTAATTTGTAGCTTACATATCATGTAATTTTTGGCCAACTTAAGATAAATGATTTACATATGTAGGAAATTTAACGCCTTTGACATGGATCGATAGGTATAATTTATTATTTGGTTTCCTTCTCTTTAGTCAGCAAAATATATAAATCCGACTATGTCTCTCATTTGATGGATTGCATGTATCACTAAATAGGTATTTGTCTGATTTGTCTTCCTCAAGTGAGGAAAATGCGGGAATAGAAGACAAAAGTGAGACATCTAGTAGGTCTAAAATAGGAAGATCAACTAGAGGACAAAATATTAAAAGAAAATTCAATAAACAAATGCAATTTTTCCTTGCTGAGGGGGGGTCATGTTCTTATGATAATGAGACCAAAGGCAATAGGAAGGTTCCCTTAAGGTACACACATCTTCAGAAGGAATGGGTACTCAAGGAACTACCTCCAGTTAACACTGATTTTTTTGTTAACGAAAGGATATATCGTATAGCTCCATCTTCATTACATGGTTTTGGCTTATTTTCCATAGATGTCATAAGGGTCAGTTATAATCAAGTTGTTGAATTGATGGAGTATGTAGGACCTTGTTACAATTACAATAATTGGATGTGGATTGTGCAATATAAAAAAAGTATGTGTAGGTATGCATTGTCAGCAAATTATATACAATGCAAAGTAAATGATCAAACTAAAAAGCTTGCTATGTATATTGATGGAAGGCCAAAAACAACAGGGAATATTGTAGGTTTTATAAATAGTTCTCGACCTGTGTCAACTAATAAGCAGTCGAATTGTATATTCGAGGCACGCAAGGGAAATCATGTATTTGTATGTGCGATAAAATCAATAAGTGCAGGGAAGAGCTTCTGATAGATTACAATTTGAATCCTAGAGATACAAAAAAAATCCCTATCATGGGACTGGTAAGTATAATATTTAAACCAATTGCCTCCAATATACAATCTATTGTTTTATTAATATTTTTTTTGGTAAGTTTATTACTTTCATTTCGTTGTTGATTGCTAAGAATTACTAATATTTGTCACAGGGCGACATGGATCCACCACAAGATACAGGCGGGGATGTTCCTCACACACCTTCTTCATCAAAGGTAAACCTTAATTAGTGTAATTCTACAAATTATATAGAAACAAATGTCATATTATTATGTTCTTTTCTTTATGGCTTTGGAGTTATTTTTATAGAATTTTACTGATATTGATGTCACAACTTGATACTTGTTGATAGGGAAAAGCACAAATGACAGCAGATCAATTGCGATCTGAAATTGAGGTGGCATTTTTAGATGACATCGCATGTAGCGCTAACCCTGTATTCATGGCTACTCAAATTCTAAATAAATATGGTAAAAAAATTCTTAACCTTGTCATGGAACCAAACAAAACTGAGGAGACAGAGGCACTCAAAGATGAATTGATACGTAGAGTCAATTGTATAAATGTAAGCAGTAATTAATCTTAAGCAATAATTAAAGTTCAATAGATGTTTATATTTTATACTATCTTATGGATCATGATCTAAAATATGATGTGTTATTCTTACATGATTTTTTGACACCTATGAAATGTGATCAATATGGTGAGGGTTGTAGCGCCGCACAACCTTCATGTAAATAATCCTTAAACCTTTAACCATTCATTTAACCTTTGTATGCATTATTGACTCAACTTATGTTTGGGATGCTTATAGTACCCCATTTAATCTTTATCCATTGCAAATGTCTTTGCTAACAATGTATTCTTTAGCTCATGATGAACTTGTGCAGACGCCTCCTTCGATCAATAATTTGATATTATCGGTTGCATTGTCCGCAACAAGGAGCTTGCAGACATCTTCCTATGTACCAGCTACAACTGGTAACACCTTGTTTTTCTATATTTTGTTATGTGCTAATCATACATTGATTATTTTTCTTGTGTGAATTTTATACACTGCATGGACCTATTTTGTGCACTAATAGATACACCTACACCTGGTACAAGAACAAAGACCAGTACTAGTGAAGCTCAACCATTTCCTCGATCAGCCTGTGTTACTAGTACTGGTTTGTTTGCGGGGACATTGTTGTTGAACAAGAAAAATATGTTTCCGTTAAAAGTACCAAAGCTTCCAGGTGCTTTAAAATTGTTATTGTTTACAGTGTAATTGTCGTTTACTTATACATAACTCATTTTGGACTGATAATCCCATGATGTTTTTGTAGGAAATGATGTTTTTTATGGTACTCTTTTTGAAATGACATTGAAGCTATTTGGGCCCACCATACGTAAGAGGTATGTAGCTTCATAATATTGGTACAATATTTTTCTTATCTTCCATTTATTGTAATATATTAAAGTTATGATATCTAACAATTTTATTTTTTCAAAAAAGGTGGAATGAACAAGATGCTGACTTAAAAAATCATCTCATTAAATCTTTAGAGGACCTCTTTGGAAATAAAACTTTTGACAGTGTCATTATTCTTAAAAAAACATCCAAACATATAAAGACTGTGAGGGACCAATATAGAAGGGCTCTAAAGGATAACCCAAAGTATGAGCATCCTCCTATGATTCCACCGATGGAGTGGAATGAAATAATGGAAGATGCAAAAGAGAAAAGGCTAAAAGGTAGAGGAATTCAACCAGAAGATGACAAAAGAAGGTATGTTGTGATAGTATTAAGTAGATTGTAATCATGCACTAATTAGTGATCTTTGTAAATATATAATCTAACATGTTTCAAACTTTTCATAGACTGCAAGACACATCAAAAGCAACAAAAGCGAGATTAAAAAAGGTTGGCCAACACAAACTTGGCTTTGGTGGCTATATGAAACTTCACTCTCGACTTGTAAGTAGCAGCATTGGAATTTCATATCAAATTTTTATATATAAGGTTGCAAACAATTTTCTTTAATCAAATCATACATGCAAAAGTGACGATATTAAACAAAAAATATAGGGCACATAATTCAATGTAGAGCCCACGGATGAAGACAAAAGAATAGCCTTGAAGGAAGGCTATAAAGTCGTGGTTGCATGCCTACGCCAAGAATCCGAAAGCCATAACGAAGAATCTGCTGCACCAGATGAGACACAGGTAAATTGGTCAAATGAAAAGTAAATCAAATTGAATAGTTAATTTCGATTATAAATTGACTATTTCATGATAACAATGCGCATGACATTTCCCTGCAGCCTTCAAATCCTATCACAGAACCTTAGCGTGACGAAGGCCATGATGTGCATCACAGTGGTGGAGGTATTAATTTGCTATGGGAAATAAATTACGTAATTATTAATAGAATTTAACATCTTTAATTGCAATTGGTCATGTAACCCTTTTTTGAATATTTTAGAGCATGTTGATCATATTGAGGTGGTGGCAGATCAAAATGTTATTGTACATGATGTGGCATTGTCGATTAAAGAAAAATGCATGTTATGTTCTATTCGTTAATGAAATACATGTAACAATAAAAAAAAAGTATGCGAATTTAACCCATTTACTTGTTATTGCAGCATACCCCCCTTTAGTGCAGCAACCTTGTGCTCCTCAAGACATGAGGAAGCATCATAATTTGAGATCACAACCACAAGAGGAGGAAGATATTGATGCTTCTCTCAGCCTTTACCTTAAGAAATCTAAGAAAAACCCAAAAAAGAAATGATTTCTTAAAAATGCTCTTTGATAAAACTTGTTTGATTAACTTTGTTGGATAATGAAAGAACGTTGTTTTAAGTAATTATCTATGAATGTTGCGTATTACTATTGAATTATATGTCATGTTAATGAATATTTTTATGTGTTAATGAATTCTTGATTAGTGTTGCGTATTAATGAATGTTATCTCATATTAATGAATGTTATGTGATTGTATTGATTGAATGTTATAGTTCATAAATGGATGAATGAAGTGTGTAATTAGATGTTAATGGGGAATTTAAATTGATGTTAGGGGGATGGGGGGTGAGGCTAGATGAGCTTCCACCTTCACGCGGTTGGCCTTGTTAAGTAGAGAATATTAAAGTATTCTCGAAACCAAGTGAAGCTCAAACTAACATACCTTCATTATTTAATCAAGTTCATTCATTCTAGGTCTTTGCTCATAAGTGCATTTTGAATGTGTCATTTTCAGGCAACTATCAAATAACAAACTGGAAGGGCTAATAGTCAACTTGTCTGGCATGAGTCAGCTTCATTTTGGGTAAGTATTCTCTTATTGAATGTGTCAACCTCTCTTGGCCTAATCTAGATTATTTCATTGGTTTGTGTTTTTGAGTAGGTGAAGTGTTAAATCAGTTCCTATCTTCTATTCTTCATTCATAACTATCATCTTTAGGCAAGCACATCATTATATCATCGATGCTATGTACCTTTAGCCAATGTAGATAAAATCACTATGACAAGCATGGCATAACATGTGTTCTTGACTTGGACTAGTAAAGGCATGATGTCACTATCATTTGGAATTGTAATGTGTCACATCACTTGCCAATGGAGCCTTCAAAGAATAAAAGATGTCATGTTTTATCACTTATTGTCATTGTGCTCACTATCCTCTAGTTACTTGTCTCTAAGTTTGTCTTTCATATTCCTTCACCTTCTAGACTCATGCATTTCAAGTTGTTGCAGTTCATTGTATTCTTAATTTCTTTGGAATTTTTTTAAGAAAAGTTTCTCTACATTTATTCATAGCAACTCTTAACTGGTTATATTTGGCATTCTTTGTGCAAAGTTATAGACTGTAGCATTTCACTCCCTTTGACATTTAATCAAATAGTTTAAAAATCTCCACAAAGTGCTATCTCATTTGTCAAATGGCTAGTGTGCTTGGTTGATGCGAGCCATCATGAAGACTCTCCATTTAATACTTGCAATTGTTATTTAGTGTAAAAGATATTTATTTGCTACCTTTTTCATCTTGTCTCAATGATTGTAAAAACTCCTAATTATGCACTATCCTATCCAACAATGCAGCCTCCAATAGGATTGTCACACATTTTGGAGTTTTTATCCTTTTAGGTACCATATATTTGTCCTTATGTTCTCTGTTTACCACATCTGCCCTTGTCTTCAATGTTAGTGATGGAATCTCAATGTAGTGACATGCCATAACATGTTGGCAGTTATGTACCTTTGACCAGTGTAGATAAACGTGCTATGTCAAGCATGGTCTAACATGTCTTATTGACTTGCACTGGTAAAGGCACCTTGCCACTGTCGTTTGGAACTGTAACGTGTCATATCTCTTACCAACTGGAATCTACAAGGCAGAAAATATGTCATGTTTTATCATGTACTGTCATTGTGCTCATCGTCATCCATTTAATTGCCTTTGACCTTGTTTTTCATATACCTTCATGTTCTAGACTCATGCATTTCATGTTGTTTCATTTAACTATCTTGTTACTATTTTTGGAACTATTTTATAGAAAATTCTTTTACATTCATTCATATAAGCTCTTAGCTGGTTATAAATGGCATTCTTTGTGCAAACTTACAGTCTGTAGCATTTCACTCCCTTTGACATTTAGTCAAATAGTTGATAAATCTCCACAAAGTGCTATCTAATGTGTCAAATGGTTGGTGTGCTTGGTTGATGCCAGCCATCATGAAGGTTGTCCCTTTTCATGTTTTCCACTGTTATTTGGTGTAAAAGATTGTCATTCTCTTCCCTTGTCATCCCATCACAATGATTGTAAAAACTCTTCATTATGCATTGTCTTGTTTGACAGTGCAACCTCCAGTAGAACTGCACACTTTTTGGCTTGGATATTTGTCCTTATGTTCTCTGTTTTCCATGTCTACCCTTGTCTTCAATTTAAGTCTTGTAAAAATAGTCTTTCACCTATCATTCTACTTCTGTGATGAGTCTAAATGTAATGACATGCCATAACATGTTGTAACTCGGTATAGTTTAAGCCATAATGTTTTGAATGCTAAATCATTTAACAATCCTGATTTTTTTGGTTTTTTTTTTTTTTTAAAGAATGGGTAAGGAACTTGATGTAATCAGTCTATGATTAATGAAGTTTGGGTTTTATGCAATATTTCATGATTATGTTCAGTTAAACAGTCTTGTTCCAACATTTTCTTAAGGTCTATATTGTATATTTTTGGAGAACCATTTATTGTAGATGTTAGAGCATTGAATCATAGTCATTTTGGATTTTGTGGAATTTAATTCCATTTAGTATTAACAAATTAAGATATCCAAAATTTTGTGGAAAGTATTCCAAACCCTCATAGGGTAATAAGTGAGTTTCTAAAATGTAGATCCTCTTTGTTTAACATGAACCAAAGCCCCAAATTTGGTAGATCAATGGGGAATTTTTTGTATTTTATGTCTTTGTGTTCACAGAAGACCATGCTCAAGGTTTCACGTGCATTTGAATGCAGAATGTCATGGAATGTTGTCTCAGTTTGAGAAAATAGAGTAATGTAAAGGTTTAATGGTGAATTTGTGTATGGAGGGAATTCACAAGGAAGAGATTGATTTAGAGATATGAGTGGGAAAATGTTAGATGTGTTGTAGTGATTGAAAACCAAGGAACGCATAGTTTATGATCATTAAAGTGGCTATCTCAAAATAGAGAGATAATTAACTGTCCATGTCTAACAGTTTGGGATCAAAGAGTTCAAGGGATTGTTGTGAAGGTTTGCTAGGTGTATTAGGTGTTGAGAGAGTTGTAGTAAGAGTTCATTGATGTTGGAAGAATTCGGGAGTCTAAGACATGAATTAGGAATTCATTCAAGATAAGAGTCTGATTAAAGATATTTTCATAGGGGACATTCACAGTCCATTAGGAGATTACTTGTTGAAAGAGTTTGGAGTTTTTAAAATACTTGTGAGAGTATGGGGTACTGTCATGAGTATGATCAAAGAAGGGTATAAAGATTCAAGGAGGTAGATTGATTGATGAGTTGAGTGTGTTGTCATAGGGAAATGGGGTATGTAATCAGTCAAGTTATCAAATTCAATCAAAGTTAGTGTGTGATAAGAGGTATGCAATTAGGAGTTACATATTAGAGGGAATATTGTTTGGAATTCAAAGGTTGTGATCAGAGTAGTGAGATCAGTTGAGCGGTCTTGGAGAGTGATCCAATTGGAGAAGACATTTTGGAATAGGGAGTTGAGTTGTGAGTGATGATGTGAAGTTATATCTGCCATAAAGAAGTGGAGATTTGTCTTGAAAGACATTGTTGATTGCATGTTGTAGAAGGGAAAATGAAGAGTTTTGACATGATTGTGAATGGGCCCATGATGCCTCTTAATCATAGTGGTATCAGAGCCAGGTTGTAGATCCTTGTAGATTGGGTATTGAGGAAGTTTGTGTAGCCAAGGTAAGGAAAAGATGGGGTTGACACCAATAGAGAGAGAGTTGGTAAAGGTGATAACAACCTACTTGAAGAATGGGAAGAAGAAAAGAGAAGAGGAAGAAATGATAATAAGAGAGGGAGAAGAAAGATGGTGGAGAAAAGAAATAGAGGAATGGAAAAAGGAGAGAGATTAAATAATGAGGAGTCTTGATGCCTTAGAAAGAAGGATGAAGGTGCAACATAAAGATGATGAAGAGGAAGAGGTAATTTGTCACTATAAAGCCCTAATGAAGAGCCTATGAAATAATTAAATTTATAATATCTATAGGACCATTCGATGATGTAATCAAGACTATTAAAGCCATATTTTCTCATGTTGAGTTATTTGTAATTAAATTATCAAATATTGCCATAATGGGAAAACAAGGTCTATAATGGTCATGTAAGGGCTCAAAGGGTAGATTAAGAGTTTGATTAGTGTTTTATGCTTCATAAGATCTCATAAGACCATGTTAATGTAATAAGGGAGTTTTTAATGTTTCAAAGTTAGAAAAGAGTCAAATGTTGTTAAAAGAACAATACATGTAATGTTTAAATCATAAGACAAACCGACCAAAGAGGTAGTTACACGGGTGGTTGTTAGTTTCCTAGGATGGTATTGGTCTATATATGATTGTAAGACCTGAGAACAATAATAAATCATGTAATGTTGTTTTGAATACGAAGAACACTAGTGTATGCAAATTTCATTATTTAATAATGAAAATCTATTAAAATGTTTGCAGTTGCCTCATTTAATAGCTAGTAACCAGCGTCAAATAAGTTCATAATAAACCATTATGCTAATAGTAAAGTAACATAACAAAATACACAACGATATATATTAATGCAAAGTAACACCTGAAGATAAATATCTAGACTAATCACCGACCAGGATGTCGTTGGTGATTACTCTGGATATTTATCTTCAAGTTTTTTTTTTTTAACATTCTATACTTGGTCGAAATTTTGACTAACCTTAGTTGAAACCCTCACCAAGACTGGTCTACATATCGACCATTCTGTGTCGAAATTTAGCGTTGTGGGCTTGGCATCCTGGTCGAACGGGCCAAACATTTTGACCAACATTGGTCAAAATTTTGACTAACATTGGTCGAAACCCTCACCAAGACTGGTCTACATATCGACCATTATGTTTCAAAAATTTAGCATCGTGGGTTTGGCATCCTCATCGAGCGAGCCAAACATTTCGACCGACATTGGTCGCAAGTTCGACGAATAAAGTTGCCAATTGTAGGTGTCAGTTTCGACCAAGATTGACGTAGAACATTCTACCTTAACAACGATGTGTCAAAAGTTCAACTAGAAAAATAGCGACAAGACCATTTGTAGACATTCGACCAATCTTGGTAGAAAATTTGACCATTTTTTTGTCGAAAACAAGTGCCAATTGTACTAGTGTAAAACCCCATAGCGTTTAGGCCAAAGGAAAGAGCCTCTGTAGACAATGACGACCTAGCACGAGAGTCCCCAACACCATCGGTAGAATGTACACAAGACACTTCGCCCGACATAGGAGTTGCAGTGTGGAACGAAGAAGCCCCGACTGTAGCAGAAGACACCATGTTTGGAATGCAGCTTGGGCGGGAAGAGCAGTCGTTAGAAACAACGCTAGTCCCTGAGGTAGCACGCAGAATAGAGGATTCTAGAGCACCAAAGAGGGCTGAAAACCTGTAGCAACCTGAGCTAAATTCCCCGCAACAAATAAGCCCCCATAAGAAGCAACGGACATGAGAGCAAAGGAAGGAGCGTTGATAGCAACACTCTCGGGAGTAAGGCCTACAGAGACCACCAGAGAAGGTGGATGACCCTATTGCAACGCTCCATTATCAAACTGAGACAGGTGAGTGGGACAACGGGTCGTTGGAGCCATTTGAAATTTTAATAAAGTATTTAATGTTATATTAATGGTCTTTTAGGAATATTTAGTTCATTAGATAGTTTTTAGATAATATAGAAACTTTCCTGTTATCCGTTTAGAAAATTTATATTTCGTCCTCAATTATTTCTATATAAGGAGACTATGTGTCCATTTGTAATTACTTGCTTATGAATAATGAAACATTGTAAAATGGTATCAGAGCGGGTCGATGGGCTTCTTTAAGATTTGACACATTTTGTAAAAGAAAAATTTGTAGCCCTCTTTGTCCTGGAATTTATTCTTAATTTTTTTAAATCATTTTTATGAAAAAATGACTTTATAAATTCATTGGCAGATTCAAAGATTTTTTGTTGAAAAACGTGAGCTTGGTCAAGGGTTTTGATCACACAATTTCCTAGTTTGAGAAAGCATCTAAAAATTTTGTGGGTTGCATGTTGCTTTCATGTGCTTTTGTGAGTTGCATGTTGCTTGCATGTATTTTTCTTGGCGTGAAGTGTTTTCTTGTTTTATCGCATGATGAAGTTTGGCCGTTTTGGGGGGTATTTTATAATGTGAAGTCCAGTGTTATGCCACGTGAAGGTTTATGTGATAGGATTTCTAATTTTTGTCCTAAAAAAATTAGTGCTCGGGTTTTTAATAAAATTTTCTCCGTAAAAAAAATTGGGAGGGTTTTTCATAAATTTTTCCTCAAAAAATTATGGGTTGGTTTTATAATTTTTGTCCATAAAAAATTATTGTGGGTTTTGTGCAATTTTTTGCCTAAAAAATTGTTTCCTAAAAGGGTTTTACGGTTTTTCCTAAAAAATGAAGTTGTGTATTCTGATCCGTGTCTTAGACTTTGTGTTGGGTTTTGAATGATTTTAAACTTAAAAAATCATGTATGCATTTGATCAATTTTTCTCCTCTAAAATTGCATTTGATTTTTTCAATTTTATCCTCAAAAATCATTTTGGGAGGTTTTTTACTATTTTTCTCAAAAAATGATGCTTTGTAAACTCCAATTTCAGGGTTTGGTAAATTTTCCACAAAAAATCATAATTTTTTGTAGTTGTTCTAGATCGCACCTAGAGTTTCTAAGGCAACAGTCTGCACACAAGGGTTTGTTGATTTTTCCACAAAATCATGGTTTTAGGTTTCAAAAGTTGATCTCAAAGGGATAGCTTTGTTACCCAACATCATGTCGGACAGATTCTTGGTCATTAACATTTTGTTGATCCAGGGAGGGTCTCAACAGTAGGAGAATGTTTTGATGAGAAGGGGACAACCTTCTTTGTATTTTTGACCAAAAGGCATTGTGTCTTTTGTAGGGTAGTTAGTAAAATGACCATTAAAATAGGGTAATAAAGTGTTTAATGTTATATTTATGGTCATTTAGGGATATTTAGTTTATTAGTTAGTTTTTAGATAACATAAAATCTTTCTTGTTAGCCGTTTTGAAAGTTTCTATTTCATTCTCAATTATTCTCTATATAAGGATATTACATCTCCATTTGTAATTACTCATTTATGAATAATGAAATATTGTATCAATGATGAAGGATATTCAAGAGGATGAATTGCCAAAGGCAATGGAAGGTCAATCTACAAGTTCAAAAAAATTGTGCAAGGTGGTAAGAAAGTAATTTTTTGAATGTGGAATATAATGCCTTGACGAATCAATAAGACTTGGGTGTTGTTGATGGTCCCAAGAAATCTATTTGTCGAAAATAAATTGAAAGTAAAGCATAAATTAAATGGTTTATTGGAGAACTTCAAAACTCATCTTGTCACTAAAGGATATGCATCGGAGGAAGGGGTAGACTATGAAGAGACCTTTGGTTGGTTATATCCATTCTTGCTCATTTAGATGGAAGGTATAGTAAATGAATATCAAAAGTATCTTCTTGAATGGAGACTTGGAGGAAGATGTCTACATGAGTTACTTGCAAGAATTCTAGGTTTCAAAGAAAAACATTTGGTTTGTAGGCTTCTCAAGTCCTTGTATGGACTTAATTAGGTTCCTCAAGCTTGATATTTTAAAACTAATTAGTATCTTAGAGATTTTAGTTTTAGAATTAAACTATTTGAACCTACTCTCTCTATGAAAATTAGTGGCAGTGACATAGTGATCTTGATTGTTTGTATTGATTATCATGCATTCACTATAAGCAATGTTATTTTAATTAAACATGTGAAACATAATATATATTCTATTTTTTGAATGATAGATTTAGGTCTACTAAAATATTGTGTAGGTGTGGAACTTTGACAAACTGATCACATTTTTCTGTATCACAAACTAAGTATGCCAAATCTCTTTTGGAAAGAATTCAATTGACTAAATGTAATCCTACATCTAAACCTATGTAAGCTGGGATTTAACTCTACACAATTGGTAGGCAATTTGATTTACCTTATTTCTAGTAGACTAGATCTATATTTTGCAATTATTTATCTTTCTCACTTCATCTCTATGTCAAATTTGGTACATAATGCTCTGACACCATGTAGCAAATGAATATTATCTCAACACCCCAAGATCACTAGGAAAAAAAAAGATAACTTTCCACAAGAGAGTATGCGTGAAATGAACTTTCTTGATATTAAGATCTATGAGATATGATCTTTTGATCTATGATATAAGGTGTACAATGACATTTCTTGTAAAGGCAAGGTGAGAGATATTATTAGAGAAGATGATGACATGTCTTAATCCTATAACATGAGAAAAATAACTCAAACAAATATTAAATGATCTAGGACATGAGAAGTAAATGAGAGATAAGATCTCTTTGACAACTAAGTCTTCTCGAAAGACTCCTAAGATCTAAGTTAACATATGAATTGGACTCAATAGTAAATTAGTTAGGTAAACTACCTTATTCACACCAACACCCCCTTTAATGCAACTTAGGAAGGAACAAAACAACGCAAATATAAAAATATGATGCATGGATGAAAAGACATGGATCCCAAAAATGAGGCCATCTTATGTACACATTTGCAAAACATCTCTTAAACAAACAAAGGAAAGGAAAAAAGAAATTTCCTTTTGAGCGAATGCAAAAGACAATCATGTACAAGTGATGAATGGAGGACTCATCAACACCCCCAAGGACTATATCCATCACAAAGATACAATCAATAACCCTAACATTAGAGGGAAGAAGAAAGACTATATAACTCACCACAATGAGTAATTTCCTACAAAAATTGTAGGTGCTTGAAGACAAAACATGATCCAATGTCCAAAAAAAATTCTCTCATTTGGAAGAAACAAAACCAAAAACAAATATAGGATTCCTTGCCATTTCATATAGGAACTGACATGAAGAATAATGAAAATGATTGAGGATTGTCTAAAATATGCTCAAGCATCTCCTTGTCCATAGAAGATAATGATGTCACAATCCAATCAAGTACATGCCCAATCAAAGACGAAGGTAACAAGCCAGGACTATGTAGAAACTGATGTTGGACAATCTCCAAAGGCAATGATGGTTTGAATAGTTGTGCAAAGAAGAGAGATAACCCATCAACTGTGTTCTCCAAATTTGAAAGATGATGATGGTCCTAGTGAACAAGAATGATGGAAGTCTCAATCAATGAATCTACACAATTAGTCATTGAAGGTGAACAAACAACAATTTTCTTTGATGGAGAAGGAGCCTATGAAGCAACCTTGTCCTCATTTTCTGAAGATTCAAAGTACTCCAAAGAATCAAACTCCCAAATAGTATCATAGCCATAGGACATGCTTTCTTATTGGGTCTACTTGGAGGAGGAACAACACCATACAAATGTGGCAACAAATGAAGTGAAAAAACATGTTTTATGATGTCATCTCTCCTTTGTTTATAGTTTTGCCCCTTTAATATGATCAAAGAACGATGAAATAAAATATCCATAATAAGCTATGAGAATTCTCCAAAATTACAAAGATAAAATCTCTCAACAACAATTAGAAACTCCTAGATATTATGATTACTGTATATGAAGCCTTCCAAAAAAGACAAAACCTCTCCAGGAGTCAGAATGTCCAAGTAATTAGTCGCTATGCTAAATGTGGATGCATGCTTTAGAGATAAAATTCATCGGTCAATACATTTTGTCCTTAGAAGATTTTTTATCTTTAGACAATGAGTGTAAGTTGATTTTAATTGTAGAAGAAGTGAAGGACACTCGCATCAAAAATTTGAAGAATATGAACATTATGGAGTATTTATTTAGGGGGACAAACCTACTAGTTGAAGAAGCAAGATAGGAAGGGTCTAAGACTATAGAGAATCCTTATTTGCATTGCTTGAGGACAAGAAATCTTGGGGAGGGAGGATTTGTTATGTTCCTTTTTGAAGTTTGGGGAATGGAGTTGTCATCTAACCCATTCCAAGGACTTGTCAAAGGTTGGGGGTTGGGGTGGTTGTCGAATGTGTGCCAAGGAATCATCAAAGATTAGGGATTGAGGGTGTGACCTGACATGTGGGCCAAGAACTAGTGGTGTTCAAGGATCGAGAGTGCATCCCACGATGATCAAGGGTACAATCTAATGTGTGCCCAAGAATCAACGACATTCAAGAAGTTTGTAAGGCCTATACGACTAACCTATGATGTAGCATGTGGATTCAAATTTAGGCCTTGTTGTCATTTTGGGCCTTGGTCAAATAGTTTAGTCCATGGTTGGGTTGCATATAAAACCAGGAAACATTGAATTGTAATAATCAGGAGATATTATGTATCTTTTAGGCACTTTGTGTTCAAGTAATCTTTTGTGGATGAAAACCCGTTGATTGCTAAAATAAGAGGACAAGAACGAGAACTCTTTTGGGTTTTTGGGAGCATTCTCAATCAACGAGTGTATTGGAGTGTAATAATTTGTAGGGAAGTCTAGTATGAGCATTTTAGTTTTATGTGTAGTTTTTCTCATCATTGTCTCAATTTTCATAATAGTTTTGATCATAGTGATTTGATTCAAATCAATACATTGTTTATTGCAATTTGTGTCATTTTGTGCAGATTCATATATTGACTATCAATTTTTATTCATATTTTTTAGTATAACTAAATTGTTGTTGTTTAGATATTATTTTTTATTAAAATCAACAGCCTAACATGGGGGTTGACCCTTACACAACCATAGCCCAAAAGCGTCAAAGAGAACAACAATACAAAAATAGGGATGTTGGCTTTTACAAGAAGAGGGCAACAACATCTTATTAATTTAACACATGAATAGAGGTGGTGTCAAAAACAAAATACAACAAATAAACAAAATACTAGCATCAAGGCTAGTAGCCCTCCTCAAGAGTGAGAGGGAAATCACTCACCACATGTGGAGATTAATGTGAGTTTGAGGAGCTATTTTTTCGATGTCATTGGACAACTATTTGGGTGATGTTGTCCTTAGGTTCCCAAACACAAGGGGGAGTAGCTAATGAAACTCCATCTGGGCAACTATTAGCGCAATGGTCGGGGTGCTGAGCAAGTTATACATTATCAGTTGAAGCTTGGGGAAAAATAGGAGTAGAAGGCAAATAAAGGTCTACATAACCATAGGGGGTCACACTAGTAGGAGCCGGAGTGGTATTCTCATGGTTGATAGTGGGGGCATCATCCATATTTGCAGTAGGAGCATCACCTAGATTTGTAGGAGGAACATCACCTTGATTTGCAGCAGGAGCTCCATCCTCATCATTTGCCTATGAGGAGTCCTTAAAGGTAGAATTAAAAAGAGAACCAGAAGCTCAGACGATCAAATGATCATTATTTGCACCCCTCCACCAAGTAGTAGAACCTTTGCGATGCAAAAGAGAATAATTTGTAGCCAAATGACCAGTAGAGAAGTATCACTGACACTGAAAGGGGAGGCCCTCATAATCCAATGATTGAGTCCAAGGCCTTTCCCCAACCATGAGAAACACATCCCCTATAAGTGGTGTGGAGATATCCATGTCAACCAAAATGCGAGTGAAAGTAGAGCGACACAGTGAAGTCATAACTTCATCCACCTTTAAGAAGTGGCCAATAGAGTTTTTGATGGCCTCAAAGCAAGAAATATCTAAATGGAGTGGAAGATTGGGGATACGAATTCACAAAGGGCATACATTGAGAAGTTCAATAAGAGGGTTGAAAGAGATTGTCCAAGGTTTGGTCGAAAGAGAGTGATTCCCTCAAACCCACATCTCTCTTAGCACCGAATCACACTCTTCAGAGGAAGAAACACAACAATAAAAAGGCCCCTTTGCACAAGGGGAAAGTTCAATGTTACCAGACACTAAGGGTTGCCAAGAACTTGTTACTCAATGATGCAGATCCAATAGAGAATGCCAAAGACTAGTGAAATTACATACCAACCCATGACATTGTTTAGATATTGTTTGTTTCTTGCAAAATTGTTAGTTCCTTTATAAATTGACAAAGAGACATTTTAGAGAAGTTAATAGAAGATTTTTTACGACATTCAAACTTTGTGAGCCAAACACGGAGTTAAATCAATTAACGAACCCACTCTTAATTATGGAATTTATTAAGGTTCATCACGAGAAATGATATATTCCTCTTTCTTGGATTTTACAACAAGAATATCAAAGGAAAGAAAGATATTTAGTGGAGTTAATAACTTTCTACACAATCTTAAAAATTTTTGAGTCTGACACAGAGAACTCAATTAAGGGACCCATCCTCTAATGCATATCTAGATGAGAACAAAATAAAGAGAATAGAAAGGCTTGGTAGAATATCAAAAGTGCAAAACCATGGCAAAAAAGTAAAGGAATAGAGAAACCCAAACAAAGATTAAAAAGACCTGAGAGGAAGCTACAAATTGTTGAATACTACAAGGATGAAACTTCACATGAGGAACTCTCATTAAAAAGTATTCGAAAAAAGGTAGAAAATGAGAAAGAGAATATGAAGGATGAGGAAAAGAGAGCACACCCACAAGAGATGGTTGCTTTATAGCCCATGGCCATCTGTAATGTATATAAAGAGAGAGTAAAGTCTAAAGTAGTAGAACAAAATTCCACCACCATAATAGTAAGAGAGGAAGAAGATGAAAGGTCCTCGATTAATAAATATATAAAGTATTGATGGATGAGATAGTAACAAGTAAGTTCCATTGATAAAACATAAATAAAGAAGAATATACCTAAAAGGAAAATATCATTATCATTCAATTCTATTAAAGAAATAAAGGTATATGAGATAATTCTTATAATTACAAGGCCAAGCCAATTGGAAATCCTTAAAGTAAAACAAAAGATGCCTATAAAGGGAATGCCACGTCAATTGAGATTCATACAGAAGATCAAGGTAAAGATGAAGATATTTCCTCTAATTTTGAAATTGGATAGGTAGAAAAGCAAAGGAGTTTCACAAAATATGACTCCATAAGTAAAAAATAAGGGCACCGACTACAATAGAAATATATCAAAAAACCAAAAAGGCATAGTACAAATTTCCACTCACAAATGAAAAACCATAGCAAGAAAGTCAATCATGATTAACTCTTGAAGGATACAAGTGGTTTCACTAGGTTGTTTTGAGGACAAGACAATGTTCTAGATTTGGAGAGAATGTTAGCAAGAGACAATGGTTGTGAGGCACCATAGATGTAATTTGGATAATTTCTAGACTCATATATCTATTATATACCACTTAAATAGCCTTAAAATTCCTCTTATATTTCTACATAATCTATCATGTGTAAAATATCCTCTTATATGTCTACACAATCTATCATGTGTAAAATATCATAAGGGAAAAAGGTAAATTCATGATAATAAAATAATTAAGTGTTATTATGAAAGGTTATAATGTAAAGGCATTATGAAGCCATATAAGGAAATGAACAATGGGAGATGAGAGTGTGGAATTATATGAATTCAATTTATGTGAAAATAAGGAAGATATTGAGTGGAGTAACACAATGAATTAATTTTAAGACATGCATAAGCCTTTAAAGAATAATAATATATGATTTTATAGGTGTACTATTTATTATAATTTGATTTGTGTTTCATGCCTATCTAAGTTCTCCCTTTTCATTGCATCACACCTAGGTTTACTACATATAACAAAATATCAAATCTTTGATTGTGGTCAAGGCTTTTCTATCAACAATGTCTGAGGTAGCTAGTGGCAAGTGGCCATGGTATTCTCCAAATAACTATGGTGATGTTGCAAATAAAAAATTAACACTACAATTGATGTTTCTTTGCTGTCTAGGGATGGTTACGAGAATTTTTTAAAGAAAATCTATTGATTATTGATGGTCAAAATTGCTTGATCGTAGTATACATATCCATTTTTTTTGTGAGGGACATTCACCAAGGATGATTTTCTTGTGGCCTATAAACTTGGCAATCTTTTGTAGCCTTTTGACTTCCTCCTGTAACTCATAAGCTACGCTCCTCCATTGCTTTCAAAGTTGCATTAGGAAGAAATTGGACTTTATAATGTGACAATGTACTTGAGTTAATAGAGACAAGAACATAATTCTGCAAAGTTCATGGAATAACTAAAAAATCCCCATAAATTGGACCAATTTTCAAAATTGAGTATTTGTCCATTTCTTGGGATTTGATTGTTAGAATATGAAAATATGAATAACCCAGAAAAACTAGTGCAAATGAATAGAAATAAAATTGTGAATGTAAATTTTACAAGAACAAAATAAAAACACAAAGTCAGCCTCCATGAGAGAACTGCAAATGTTAAAAAAGCAAAATAATATTAGGAAAATGCAAGGGCAAAATTTGTGTAATGCAATTACAATGCAATAGAATGTAATAAGACTAGCTAGGACTAAGTATATATAGGAAATGAGAGAGGTGGCAAATAAAACCAATGGCTGAAAGAGACCTCTACAATAGCCAAAAAAAGTGTAACTCCTAAAGAAGATGCTAACACCTTGCACCTACTCACACTAATACTCACTTTATTTATCATAAGCAAGCTTAATTAAAAGAGTATAAAAAGCTAGGAATAGGAAAATAAATAACCAACTAGCAATTACAAATCTACACAAATACCCCTCTTAAGTGCAAGTTAGGTGGGTGAAAAGAGGACGAGTCCCAACAAATGAGGCCATATTAGGTACCCATGCACTATAAGTTCCTCCCAAAGAGAAGAAGCCTCTAAAGATAAAAGAGAGAGTAAAAATGACTAAGATTCCCCCATCAAAGTGGTGACATGTCGCACCCCCAACAAAGCTGACAAATGAAAGAACTTGCTTTCTGTGAAGGGTTTGAAGATGTCTACAATTTGATTTGAGTGGTACAATACCTAAGATCAATGATTCATTGATTAATCAGCTCCTAAATGTTGTGCATATGAATCTCAATATGTTTGGTTTTCTGATGATGGACAAGATTGTGAGAGATCTACATGGCACTTTGGTTGTCACAAAAGATGAGTGTAGGCTTCTGATAGCAATGCCAAACTTAGTGAGAATGTTCTGAAGCCAAATAGCCTCAATAGCAACTCTAATTGTTCCTTGATACCCAACCTCTAAAGATTGAAGAGCAATTTGATTGCCTCTTGCTCGACCAACAAACTAGGTCGGAACCAAGAGAGAAGCAATATCCTAAAGTAGACTTTTGATCCTAAGAATCACCTACCCAATCTGAATCTAGGTATCCCACCAGACCAAAATCTGTTCCCATTGCATTGTAAATCCCATAACTGTGAGTATCTTAATGTAGTGAAGAATCTTGATAGCAGCTTTCATGTAGGGGCTCATGGGGCCCTCACATGAATAGAGAGACCATGCCTACAACATATGAAATATCAGGTCTTATGTGAGTGAAGTATATGAGACTAGCAAAAGTTGTTGATAAAAAGTGCTATCCACCAAAGGTGAAGAACATTTAGACTCAAGTTTGACCCTAGACAAATATGGAGTCGACGCATGCTTACAATCATCTATGTGAAATATAGAGAGCATATCAAGAGCATACTTAGGATGTACAAAAAATATCCCTGAAGAAGACTGAGTGATCTCAATCTCCAAGAAATAGTGCAAAAGGCCTAAGTTTGACATCAATAAATGATCACGAAGGGCATTTTTTATTGCCCAAATGGAGGATGAGTGACTCCCTATGATCAATAAGTCATTGACAGAGAGAACCAAAAAAGTGAAAGTATCATCTTGCTACAAAATGCAAACATTCAAATCAGAATGGCAACAAGTGAACCCAACTATCGAAAGGAGTCCATCTTGGCATACCCAAGCTTAAGGGGCATGTTTGAGGCCATAGAGACACTTCTGATGACAACAAACAAGTGACGGATCTTAATGAACCTCTATGGTTGATCCATGTATATTTCCTCTTAAAGTTCACCATGAAGAGATGCACTCTTCACATCCATCTGATGAATTGTCCATCTATGAGTTGCAGTAATAGCAAGGGCAAGTTGGATGGACTTCATTTTGGTGACTGGTGCAAAAGTCTCAGAGTAGTCAATCCCAAGAACCTGGGAGAATCCTTCGGCAACTAAGTGAACCTTATGTTTATCAACCGACCAATCAGAAGAAAATTTTGTTTGATGGACCCGCTTGCATCGAACATGTTTTCTTCCCTTAAGAAGAGGGACTAGATCCCAATTGTGGTTCTTCTTCAAGGAATTGAACTCTTCCTACATAGTCACATTGCACTCAGAGATACCTAAAGCTTCCCGAAAAGACTATGGATCAGAAGTTTGAAGCAATGAAAAGATGTGGAGCTTGTTGACATCGTGACCTTGTTCTTCTAGCATCTAAAGGATCACCAACCCAATTAACTATTGACTCAAGTGTCTTATGATCCCAAAGAGGTCCTCAAACTAGAGAATCTAGAGGAGAATTATCATCCTCTGAGTGATGACTCTGGGAGGAATGTGAATCGTCATCATTACTGTCACCACCTAAAGTGGAGAAAGATGACTTCTCATCCAAAGGAGGATTAAAACCCCTAGAACAACTATCATCATGATGCACTAGCTCCAAAGTGATAGTGGATGGAGAAGTGCTAGGAGAAGAACTAGCATGACTCTCCAAAATGAACACTCCTCTCAATGAACAACTCATGAGTGGTAGGATCTAGAAGCATGTAGCCTTTAAAATCATCTAGGTATCCAACAAATCTACAAGGCTTGCTCTATGGATCCATGGCCTTGTGTTTCTTTGTTGGAATGTAGGCCTAAGCATGAGAACCAAACACTTGGAAGTGCTTAACTGAGGGTTTCCAACCAGTCCAAGCTTCAAAGGGAGTAATACCCTTCACAACTATGGAGGGACCTGGTTCTGGAAATAACACAATTAATGGCTTCTGCCCAACATGGCAATACCAAAGATTTGGAGTGTATCATATATTTGACCATTTCTTTCAAGCACCGATTCTTCCGCTTTGCAACTCCATTTGCTAAGGATTGTAGGGAACTGTATGTTGCAAGTCAATGCCCTTTGCAATACAAAACTACTCAAAGTTGTTGACATAGTCCCCCCATTATCTATACATATAACTTTGATAGCTTTCCTAGATTGTTTCTCTACAAATGATTTGAAGTCCAAGAATGAATCAAAGACTTAATACTTCTGTTTGAGAAAATGTACGAAAGTTTATTTGAAAAAATCATTAATAAATGTCAAAACATATTAGGCTCTACTAAAAGATAGATGTACAAATGGTCTAGCCAAATCATTGTGTACCAACTCCAATAACTATGAAGCACTCCAAGCTCTACCTATATCAAATGTATCTTCTAGATGCTTGCCAAGAATACATCCCTAACAAACACCATTAAAAAAGCAAACTGGAGACAATCCTGTAACCATGTCATGTTGATTGAGTCATTGCTAGTACTGATAGTTTAAGTGACCCAACCATTGATGCCACAAGTTACTTGCTTCATAAGAATGAGCGAGAAAAACAGACGAAGGAGTCCTTTGGAACAAAATGAGAAAATACATAAATTCACATCTGATTATCATTAGTTGCTTTTGATGCAACTTGTTTCTGGTCCTTCTTCTCAATGCTATTCTTTTGTTTCTTATCCTTGTTACTACTTTGTCTTGTTTGTTCTTTTGTGCATTGGTTGGCAACCAAGGCATGTGCTTTAGAGGATTTTAGAGTGCCCATCTAGATTAGCTTATCTTGCTCCCATGTAAGACAAATAACAAATTATCTAAGGATGGCATGGTAAATTGAATGCCAAGTGCACCCTTCATAGTATAGAAGGTAGAAACAAAAACTGAATATTCAAAACTTAGCTTAGAAAAAATACTAAGAATCAATTGTTCATCTTTCTTAATTCCACATTGCTTTAACTGCAACCTTACAGATTTCAATTTTTGAGTTCATTTTCAAACATATGACCACTCACTGAATTTTGACTTCCAAATAGACTCTCTTTGTCCAAATGTCATTAAGAGTACTCATAGATTCAGTATGAAAGAGTAAATCAGAAGAAACAAACAAACACAAAATTTCATATGCTTCATCTTATCTTTAAAACCACTTAGGCTTTTCTATATCTACGATAGGTTCAGTTTTCAATTCCATTGTCATCCTAGGCAAACCGATTTTCTTAAGTATATTGTCATATGTGGCTTCCACTCAAAATAGTTATAAGGAGTTAGGATGGGAACTGCTGTTTGATCCAAGATGTAGAAATGCAGAAATAAGTGCTGAAAGAAAGATAACATGAACAAAATACACCCCCACCCTTTTCAGTTTCCCATCCCATTGTTATCCCAGGCAAACCAAATTTTCTATAGTGTATTGTCATGCATGACTCTCACTCAAAATAGTTGTAAGGAGTTAGAATGGGAACTATTGTTTGATCCATGATGCAGAAATGTTGAACGATGTGCTGAAAGAAATATAACACAAACCATTTTAGCCCAGTAGACATTTTAAAACAGCTTATTGCTGCACGACCAACTCAAGTTGCCACCACTACAGCAGGGATATCCACAGAAAGCAGTTTCCAAAAATGATGACTCAATCTTAAACAAAAAGATGTTCTCAGTCTCACACATCTCCATATTAATTCATCAGAAGTGTCATGCAATTGATTAAGTGCGCATTGTTCATAAATACATAATTTTAAGATCTTTGGTGTCTTAAAGACGACTTAACTTATCTTAGAAAATGTCTGACTTTCCTTTGGGATATATATCCATAGTCATAAGGAGACGGGTACTTGGAGACACTGGAGATAGGTACTTACTGTTACAGCTAATTTTCAAAAATAGGACACGAGGGTACTTGGAGATGTCATTTTTTAATATAATTAAATAATTTCCAGAAAATATCATGACATAAAAATTTGGAAAGAAGAATAGTAAATCGGTCATAAAGGCAATTTCTCTAGACCATTACAACGACAGGAAATCAGTCATACAACTGTTTATGTCCTTCTCAAATAGTCTATACTATTAGTAGATCCGATCACTATAACTTTGCAAGGATTTCTGTATCATCCAAAATATCAGCATGAAAGATTATGCAGGCTTATTTTATTTTATTTTGCCTTTTAACACATTTTGCCCTAAGTTTTCTGGTGGGAAACCTCAATTTCTGGTCAGGAGACTTTGGAGATAGCAGGCAAAAGAACCTTGTGCATCAAGTTGTTTCCGGAGGCATCTTCGCTACTGAAGATGCATCTCCATCTCCAAGACGCGTCTCAAGGATTGGGAGACAGGTCTCGGGGATACCAAGGATATATCTGAAAACTTAATTAGAGTTGCAGGGTTTGAGCTTGGACAGCCATAATTGACACAATTTTGGATGTCTTGGACAGATCTAGCTGTTCAGAGTACAATTCTGCTTTTATGACATTGTAGTTTGGGGGAAAAAGCTGTGCACTTCATTGCTAGCATGTCAGAAAATAATAGGATTTTTTTGGCACATATTTGACAGGCAGAAACTCAATTTTGTAGAAAATTATCACTACTGTTGATCCGTGTGGACAATCGACAACCATGTTGCAGTATGCTTTGGGGTTGACTGAAACAGGATCTCGATGATGAGATTTTCTACCATTTGTTTTTAGCTAACAGTCATAAAGGAGCAACAATTTTGCAATAGATAGTTTGTCCAGTTTTCCTTTGCATTCCATACCAATTTTTACCCGATTCATGCTTCTACTCATTCTCTGAGTCAGTTAATTAAAACTTGGCATTTGCCTGCCAATAGGTTTGACTGGCCAGGGCACCTGTGTGTAAATGACCGTGTCAGCTGCCTACTACCCGATCTCCGAGTAAATTATAAATAAAAAACTTGAAAAACCAAGCACTTGCATAAATGAAAAAAAAATCGACTAGATTTGCTAAAACTTTTGCAGCAACTTGGAATCCACATCATACCCCATGGATCCTTCCTCTTACCTTGAGAAAAACAGTAAGGGATTTTAAAGAAACTTTTTTGGATATTTTCTGTTGTTTCATATACATTACCAATAATCCCCACACGAGCAGAGCCCACTGTTAAAATGATGGAAACGATTGGCATCCCTTACAACAAGTTCTCGACCAACAATCTTAGATATGAACTTAATGGCAGAATGACAATCCCCACAAACACGAAGGTTCTTCATGACATGGATGGGTGTCCCTGCGGGTGTAGTAATAAGCCCAAAACATATAGCAAGTTTCTCACTATGGTAAGAGAGACCGTGTTCTTTTGTCTCCTCATCCATTTCATGAAGCACAAAGTTTGTGTCGGGTACATAACCCGCCTCTTCCATTTTTCTAGAGAGAGCAGACAACATTGCATAGATCTCCTCTGTTTGAGGATGGGATCTGTCTTCTGCCACAAATGTATGCACCTTGTTTTTGGTCATAATCCAACTAATGCCTGGCTTCTTTTTCACTCCCCTGTCTTTCATCATTGTACGGATTTTTGCAACATCCTCCCATCTACGAGCCACAGCATGCATATTTGCCAGTAGGACATATGGTGCAGCCATTTCCGGTACCAATTCAAAAAGATGTTCCGCTGCGTATTTACCCAACTCTAAATTCATATGAGTTCTACAGGCACTCAGTAAAGATCCCCATACCGCGGCAGTGGGTTCTATTGGCATTCTATCAATCAAGTCCTTTGCTTTATCCAGCTGCCCAGAGCGCCCAAGAAGATCCACCATGCAAGCATAATGTTCTGCCCTGGCTGTGATATGAAAATCTCTACCCATTAAATCAAAGTAGTGACATCCTTCAACTACCAACCCAGCATGGCTACAAGCAGACAAGACACTGACAAAGGTTATGTGGTCGGCCTTAATGCCTACTTGTTGCATTCGTTCAAAGAGTCGTACTGCCTCCTTTCCATGACCATGTTGAGCGTATCCTGTGATCATTGAATTCCATGAAACAGAATCTTGTTTGTGCATTTTGTCAAATGTGTGCCTAGCATCGTCTAGCCTCCCACATTTCGCATACATGGTAATAAGGGTATTGCCAACATAAACATCCGATTCAAATCCAATCTTGATTACGTACTGATGCACCTGTCTGCCTTGCTGCAATGCTGCTATGCAAGCGCATGCATTGACAACACTAGCAAAAGTCATCTGGTCAGGCTTCATACCGGCACGTTGCATTTCACTAAAAACATTCAACGCATCCTCTCCATTCCCATCCTGTGTATATCCTGCAATCATGGAAGTCCATGACACCATATTCCGTTCTGGCATTCTATCAAAGACTTGCCGCGCATCTTCAACTCTCCCACTATGGCTGTACCCTGAAATCATCGAATTCCACGACACCAAATTTGGTTCAGGCATTTTATCAAACAGTCTATGTGCTTCCTCCATATCGCCCTTTTGGGAATAAGCTGCAATCATTGAATTCCAGGAAACCACATCCCGCCTTGGCATTCTGTCAAAAAGCTTCCGCGCATGCTCTACTCTTCCATCGCCAGCATACCCATTAACCATTGCAGTCCACGACACGGCATTCCTCACTGGCATCACATCAAACAGCTTCTGAGCATCCTCCATTCTCTTTTCTTGCACATACCCTGCAACCATAACAGTCCACGATATCACATTTCGTTCAGGCATTATATCGAACAGTTGGCGTGCATCATCTATTCTCCCATTCTGCACATATCCCGTTACCATTGCATTCCAGGACGCCACATTTCGTTGAGGCATTTCGTTAAATAGCTCGCGCGCATCCTCGATCCTACCATTCTGTGCATATCCCGCAACCATCGCATTCCAAGCCACCACATCCCGATCGGGCATTTCGTTAAACAGTTGGCGTGCATTATCCAAATAACCGTTCTGAGCATACCCTGCAATCATGGCAGTCCAAGATACTACATTTCGTTCGGACATTTTATCAAACACTTTGCGGGCATCCTCAATTCGCTTAGTTTTTGCATAATGTGTAATCTTCGAGTTCCATGAAACCAAGTCTTTAGGATTCCTATAAATCCCATTGCTTCCCCTTAAGAGACGAATTCTTGTCCTCTTCCTTTCTGGCCCTTGCTTCCATGCAGTTGCAGGACCGGTTGACAACGTCCTCGCAGAGATCAAGAAACTCCTTATGAAGAGAGGATTTCTCTTCTGATTCTGATGCCATTCTAAAAGTTTTATGCCTTGTTGTGCTGCTCTCAAAACGCGATTACGGAAATTTGGTGTTGAGGATTGCACAATCGCATTTGAGTTGAAAAGATTCAGCATCAAACTTGAGCGGTTTGTAACGTCGAAGGCTCAGGCTCATTGATGAAATATATCTGTTTCTTCTCTTTATTTATTTTTCCTCGCTAACAAGTTTTGATTTTATTAATTATTTAAAGCATAAGTACATGGTAGTAAAATAAAAACATTAACCCTAATCTCACCCTACATCACCTTTCATCACAACAAACATCACCAACTCTTTTGAGAATCCACTTCATACCCTGCCTTCTACTATCTCACCCTCGGCATTTACAGTCAGTTACATAATCAACTCAAAAAGGAGACAGGGCATTCAACTGCGTTGTTAAGCCCATAGACATTTACAAAGTTTACAACAATGAACCAAAACCCATTATAAATAAAAAAGAAGACGCGTTGCAGAGGATAGTCGCCTGAGATTTATATAATTTGCTTTGAAACCTTCTAATTCCCCACTCTCTTCAGTTTGTAGAAGCCGCATTGCTCTCATCCATGTCACCTCTGCAAACCACAAAGCCTTTTGTTTAGTCTCTCTTCATCTGTATCATCCCACCCAACAACACACTTCATCTCTTTGATTTCTTCATCAATCTTTCTGATCATCACAACCAATTTTGAAGCTTCCCACCTACAATGAGCATCCTTGAATCTTTGCTTGCAACACTTCTCATCAAACCTCCACACAAATATTGGAGTGCACTTAGTACCTTCAATTCTCTCCAAGCCACCTTGTCAATCACCCAAATTCATTCCAAGCCCTGGAATTTCCCATTCAATAATGTTGTCCATGCCACCAAGAAATTTTGGAGGGACAATGGCCTCCATCATTGTTCGAACTGTTTCCTTCAATTCCCCTAGCTATAGACCCCACACCATGATCATAGAAAACACATCTGTGTTTGTTCTATGTTGGTTCTCCACCTCATTAAACATCTCCCCCAAAATAATCATAACACTCTTTAGAAGTTTTTCATCTTCAAATAAAAATATTTTCTTCGGTCTTTTCTTTGTTATCTGCCCATAAAATGGGTTTTGTTGCTTGGTTGCAATGAAAGTGAAAGTTGTCTCCATCCTCACACACCAAGGCAGAGCACACTTTCCAAACAACCCTTTCACCTGCAAAAATGAGCTTCAAATGCCAAGTTTTAAATAAAAATTTTGGGCTTCCCCAGACATCATTGCCAATGCACACAACACTTCTTGACACCAGAGTAATCTTTAAGAAACTCCCCTCTTAAAAAAGATATAAAATCTTGGCGAATCTTTTATTTTCTTGAAAAAAATAATTAATTTCTATTGGCAAATCTCTCAAATATTTTGAAAAAAAAGTGTTCTTATTGGCGATTATTTTTAAATAACAATTTTTTTGTAGGAAATATTGGTGAATCTCAAACATCAAAAAGAAATTAATTAATCACCATTGTGAATACTTCTATTTAAAAAAATAGAATTCTTATAGAAAATTATTAGGCTTAATGTGGAAATCTCTGATGGGTTTAAGGAATAGACTCTGTAATAATTAATTGCTACCATTTATATAAAATATAATCTAATAACCTCATTGTATTGTGTGAGACAAATGTATTGATATTTTTAAATACTAATGGGGCCCAAAATTTCTTCAAGACCATTGGTTTATATTGAGATCAACAATCCGAAAGAAATTTTAACTCCCATAAGCATTACAAACCAAATAGTAACATTTTTACCTCATAGAATATAATGAGGGTCACTAGATTATACTTTAAGTTAGTAATGGAAACTAAAAGTTGGTGATAGATCCCTATAATAACTAATAATCATGATATATTATTGGAGAATTAATTTAAATTTCTACAATAACTTATAAAATTCTGGTTAATCAAATCTAATCATGTATCGAATATTGTGGTGAATTTTTGACTTTGATTTGGATGTGGGTCAATCAAAACAACAAGATTTAAGTCAAAATGAATGGTGGTGCTCCTAAGTCAAAAGTTGGGAGATTGATGATTTGTGGAAGATTAGAAGAATGAAGGATTGATGAAGTGATGAAAAAGACCTAATTCTGGTCATCTTAGGTTTCTCTTGCAGGTGCGATGAAGTTGCGGTTTACTTGAAACTTGGTGATGAAGTTGACTACTTTGTTGTTGAATAGCATCATGTCATGTCTCTTAAGTTGTTTGGCATGATTTTGGGTTTCTTTCATAACACATTGTTGTTTTCTAATGGTTTTATCAGCCATTTTCTTCTCTTTGTAGGAAAGTGGCAATTGGAATTTGACCTTCTTATGTTTCCTTGAATCTGAGATGGATCATAGGAAAAAAACAATTTTGGACTGTAAAAGACTGGTTTTGGCAAAATGATTTAACAAGTATCTAAGGGGATCAAAATGAAAAACTTTTGCAAGTTCTAGAAGCTCATTATTTTTAGATGCCGACATCCGTCGCAGATAGAGACATTGATCTACGAGGACATCAAACCATAGGAGGAGACGTCGCTGTATAAAAATAGGTTTCCAGTAATAAATTCTCTCAATTCCACATAAGTGAAGACACCAATCTATTTATTGCAAACGTTGATCTGCGTAGACATTAATCTTCTTAGATGTTGATCTAGAAATAAGGAAAAATTTTCAACTTCCCATTCACTCTCATCAACTCAACTTCAACCATTTCTCTTCTATAGCCTTTCTAGGCCTGTTTAGTAGCCGTTCACACCTTGAAATCAGAAATTTAATCACAAAATCCCCAAACAACCTAGCAAGGTATTTACATTTTCAAATACCCTTTTCAAAGTTATTAAACTCCTAACAACCTTAGGTTTCTACCATTTGACTAGTGAAGACTTTCTCCACCCTCTAGTTCTCCATCTAGGCCTAATTAGCCCTTGCTCAAAGAAGCAAATCCTATCCCTGATTATCTCCAGGACTCAAAGGCTTGAAATAATATTTCTAGACCTTCCAAAACACAATATTTTCAAACTCTTAAAGTCCCACCATTCGTCAAACTCCCAAATCAATAAACCCTTGTTTCTAGGGTCAATAACCTAGGGTTTTAGGGAAACTACCATTACCTGCAACTCACAACCACACTAAAGGTTATAACACCTTCCCCTACATCCACATAGACCATTTAAACCATCCCTTACCCACTCCCTTCATCGAGCATCTTCCAGGCATGACTGGTGCTTATCAAATACACCCTTTGTTGTATGTGTTCATCAGGCCTGCCATTGTTCCTTCTCACCACCTTTGCTCCTCCCTACACTTAAATTCATATGAAATGCATGAAATATATACAAGGAATTTCCCACCAATCTATAATTAACACAGGGGTGGTAGTGCCCTTACATTTTAGGGAATTTCAACCCTTAGTTGTTGATTGTACCCATGTACCAGTCACTGTCAATACACTAGTTAAATCCTTGGTGTTGTTAGTGATGAAGGTAATGAAAATATATTATAGCCATGTCAAAATAAATGCAAATAAATGTTCCTACATCAAACTAAAAAAGGATCACATTTAGATCAACTAAAAAAGTTCATTGTTGTTGACTGTACCCATAGGCCAGTGGAATACCAATGTGCAGAAATTTTTTGATTTTATTGATTCAAGCTAATACAAACTCGATCCATTTCAGATCAATAACATTCTCACCCTGTCCACTCACGTGGATCCCTTCCGAATAGACTCTAATTTTCCAAAAGACCGACTGGAACCTACAAACTAACTTCTAATTGTCCCCTAACTGACTGATTGTTAATGACAAACACTAGAATTAGTTGTCAACTCGACAACCCAACACCCTTCACCCACTCTAACTACTTATAAATAGTTTAGAGACAAACTTTACAAACCAAACTAACTTATAATTCCTACTAATCCCTACTAATTCCAATTAAGCCCTATTTGGCTTATATTGCCAATATAGGCAATTTACAAGATTGTTCACATTTAGTGCTTTTAACACTATGTAAAGGCTATAATGGCCTTAGTACATATTTATATACCCTTATAGGTTATTTCCATGAACCCCTAACCTAGGATCAATACATAACCATCCCTAGTGACCCCTAGGTACCTTTTAGGCTTATCAGTGCCATTAAGGCTTGCATTTAAGATTGGGTTACAATATGATCAATACATGATCCAAATAACATTCCATGATCCAAATACATGATCAAATTTCAAAATGAAACACAAGCCCTTTTGCATCTAAATACATATTTGCACTCATCCTCCTGCTCGCCCCAGAGTGGTTGGAGGTGTTTGAATGACTGTGTGTGCCAATCAAGGTTGTCAGTAGCATTCACCCAGCCATTCAGAGCTTTTGATACAGACGGTTTGATGCTACGACCAATGGTTTGAAAGATATGCAATGTTGGCCATTTGAACTGAGGAACATTGTGAGTTTTGACATCGACCGAGAATGTGTTGCCAAATTTAAACAAACTTGAATCTCTAAAAACTGAGACAGGTTATTGTAGGCCTCGGCAACATAATCTCATAGCACCTAATAGCTCAATACTACCTTGCATGAGCTCTAAGATATGACCCCATAAATATTGTCAATTTCATGCTTAAGGGACCTTGAGGGACACTTCAGCTCGGAGTGGTCGACGACGTTCTATTAGGACTAACAAGGTAGAAATAACAATTACATGCAAAATATAACCAATATCAAAAAAAATAAACCACACAGAAGAGCACACAAGACACAAAGATTTAACGTGGTTCACCCAATCCCTAGGCTACGTCCACCAATAGTGAGTCCAATATTTTATTATCTAGTGATTACAACCTGATTACAATCTGTAATCCCTTACAACTCAATTCCACCGCAAGTACTAAAATCATACATCATAATGAAATCCCTAACCCTAAGCCAATATAACAAGGCTTATGTCAGTTAACAAGTTAACCCTAAAATACTTGATGAGTCAACCTAAGAAAAGACTTGATGAGTCAACCTAGGGAAATGTTTGATGTGTCAACTCAAAAAATGCTTGACAAGTCAAATGAAAAGTGTACAGTACTTTCCTAGATAGTACTTTCCTGATCAGTCACCACAAGCTAACAATCTCCCACTTGGGGACTGATCAGACTCCACTCCAAACAACAATCTCCCACTTGGAGACTGATCGTGTAGCTAAACCGCTACCCTGTGAGGCTCCCATTGGATCCAACCACCCTAGACTCAACTGTCCCTTTATTTTGTTCAATCTAGTAGACCAACCAAAGTTGAACAGGAGTTCAACTTCTCCCTTGTTACTACCTTTGTAAACATATCTGCTGGATTATCATCTGTATGTATCTTTTCCAGCTTTAACTACCCATCATCCAAAACTGACTGAATGAAATGCTACCGCAACTGTATGTGTTTTGTATTTGAGTGCAAAGCAAAATTCTTCACAAGATGAATGGCACTTTGGCTATTTGTATGAAAAAAATTACCCCTCTGAGGATGGCCCAATTCTTTCATGAATAATTGAAGCCATATCATCTCCTTGGTTGCCTTTGTAGCAACAACATACTCTACATCTGTAGTGGATAAAGCAACCACCTTTTGTAGTCAAGAAATCCAACTCACTGTTGTCCCACCAATAGTAAATACATAACCTGTAGTACTCCTCCTTCTATCTATATCTCCTGCCAAATCTGAGTCAACATAGCCTTGTACAATAGTAGTAGAACCCCCAAAGTGTAAACACTTACTAGATGTACCTCTCAAATATCTGAGAATCCATTTGACTACATTCCAATGCTCAATACCAGGGTTACTCATATATTGGCTAACGACTCCCACTATGTGTGCAATATCTATCCTAGTACATACCATAGCATACATTAAGCTCCCTACAGCTGAAGCATAAGGTACCTTAGACATTTTAGTCTCTTCTTCTGGTGTCTTGGGACACATATCCTTAGTCAATTTCAAATCACCAGGTAAAGGTGTGCTGACAACTTTGGCATTCTCCATAGAGAAACATTGCAACACCTTCTCAATATAATCAGCCTGAGATAGAGACAATTTCCTATTTTTCCTATCTCTACAAATTTTCATACCAAGGATTTGTTTTTCTACCCCCAAATCCTTCATAGCAAATGAATATGCTAACTATTGTTTCAACCCCTTAATGTGATCCATGTTAGACCCAGCTACAAGCATATCATCAACATATAAACATAAAATAATGTAGTTGTCATCATCCAACCTCTTAAAATAAACACAATGGTTAGAATGACACCGACTATATCCATGCTCATTCATAAAAGTGTCAAATTTAATATACCATTGCTGAGGTTCTTGCTTCAAGCCATATAAACTTTTCTGCAATTTGCACACTAAACTCTCCTTACCCTTGACCTCAAATCCCTATGGCTATACCATATATATTTATTCATACAAATCACCATGAAGAAAGGTTGTTTTAACATCAAACTACTCTAAATGCAAATCTTCAGTAGCCACAATACTTAAAATAGTACGAATAGAAGTCATTTTAACAACTGGAGAAAAAATCTCATCAAAATCAATACCATGATTTTGTGCAAATCTTTTTATGACTAATTTGGCTTTAAATCTTTTCTTACCTCCATCCTCTTCTTTTATCCTATAAACCCATTTATTCTGTAAAGCCCTTTTATCTGCAGGTAACTTGCATAAATTCCAAGTGTGATTTTTCAGCAAGGAGTCCATTTCATCTGTCATTGTAGACTCCCACTGAAGCTTTGTATCCACTTGCACAACTTCATTATAACATTCAGGTTCACCAGCATCTGTTAATAAAATAGAATACAAAGAGGGAGAGAATCTCTCTGGAGGTCTACTTAGCCTTGTTGACTGTCTAACATTCATTGGAATGTGTGGTATTTGTTGTTGCTATTGTTGCGGAGCATAAGGAACTGCTGGAACATCAACTTTTGGAGTATCATCCAGTACTATATAGTCATTTTCTTTCTTCTCATGTTGCTGCAACAGATCTTTGTACAATACTTTCTCATTGAATATGACATCCCTACTTCTTACAATTTTATGATTTTCAAAATCCCAAAGCCTATAACCAAATTCATCAATGCCATATCCAACAAATACACATTTCTTTGACTTAGCTTCCAGCTGGGTTCTGTTTTCAGAATCTATCAGTGCAAAAGCTTCACAACCAAAGGTTTTGAGAAAAGAATAACTCACCTTCTTACCACTCCATGCTTCCTCTGGAATACCATAGTCCAAAGGAGTAGAGGGGCCTTTATTGATTAAATATACAGTAGTGTTCACAGCCTCTACCCACATATTTTTGGGCAGCCTAGCATGCAACCTCATACTCCTTGCACACTCCATTATTGTCCTGTTCATGCGTTTAGCCACTCCATTTTCTTGTGGAGTCCTTGGTGCAGTATTCTTCCTACGAATACCATTATAGGAACAATAATCTTCAAATTCTGTGCTGCAATACTCACCACCATTATCAGATCTGAGACATTTTAACCTTTTACCAGTCTCATTCTCAACCAAGCATTTCCATTTCTTAAAAGTTTGAAATACATCAAATTTCTGTCTAAGGAAATAAATCCATACTTTTCTTGTTGCATCATCTATAAATGTAACATAATACAGAAAGCCACCAAGGGAAGATACCTGAGCTGGTCCCCATACATCTATATGCACAAGCTCTAATCTCTCATTTTTCTTGTCCTTCCCACTCTTCACAAAACTAACTCTCTTTTGTTTTCCATAAACACAACTTTCACATAAATCTATATTGACACATTTCAGACCAGGTAAAACTTTCTTCGAATGAAGTAATTTCATACCTTTCTCACTCATGTGCCCGAGTCTGTTGTGCCATAGGGCTGTGTCAAAATCTACAACAATGGTTTGATGTTCTTCCTGCTCAACTGCAGCCACTGTTCTTGAACATTCATTATCTTCTGAAACAATTAAAGTAGAAGGAACAGTATCACCTGTACAAAGATATAAGGTGCCTACTTTCACACCTTTTGCTACTACTAAGGAACCTTTTGAAACCTTCCAATTTTTATCATTAAAAGTAACTATGCAACCCTCATCAGCGAGTTGCCCTGCTGAAATTAAATTTCTACTCAACCTTGGAACATGTCTTACCTCTTGTAGTAGCTAATGATTCCCATTGTACAACTTAATCTTGAATTTCTCTTTTCCAACAATTTGATAGGGTTCATTCTCTCCCAAATAAACTAGCTCAAAATCCCCTTGGACATAATCAACAAAATAACCTCTATGGGGTGTAGCATGAAATTAAGCCCTTGAATCTAACACCCATGAATCATCAACATTTTCTAAAGACAAGAGAAAAGCATCCTCTTCGGATTTGTTACTTACCACATTTTCCTCCTTGTTTCCATCATGTTTGTCTCCTTGATCTTTCTTCTGAGACCAATAATATTTCTTCTTATGACCTGGTTTTCCATAGTACCAGCAATCATTTGGCCCTTTGGATTTAGACCTCTTTCCCTTTGATTTTCCTCTTGATTTCCCATGATTTCCAGAGTTGTTTCCTCTATCTCTTGTTCTACCTCTGCTTTCTGCGTTCAATACACTACCCGATGTGGATGCCCCTGAGCTTTTCCTATGAATTTCCTCAATCAATATAACACCAATAACATCATCAAACTTTAGGGTATTAGAACCAGAAATAGAATTACTAACAGCCATTAACAAGCCATTCTAGCTTTCTGGCAAAGAACACAAAATCAAGAGAGCCCTAACCTCTTCATCAAAAGTAATTTTAACTGAGGCTAACTGAATTGTAACTATACTAAACTCATTCAAATGATCAGCAACTGATCCACTTTCTACCATTTTCATATTAAATAAATACTTCATAAGAAATACCTTGTTTGAAGTTGAAGGCTTTTCATACAACTTCGCTAGGGTTTCCATCAAAGTTTGAGCTGTCGTTGCTCTAGTAATATTGAATGTCACCGATTGTGCCAGGCATAGATGAATACTCCCCAGTGTCTTCCTATCCAAAATATCCCAATCTTCCTGAGACATTGTTGCCTCTTTCTTGGATATTCCCTCTAATGGCTGCCATAGATCCTTCTGATAGAGATAGTCCTCCATTTGCATCTTCCATAACTAGAAGTTCTACCCATTAAACTTTTCAACCTTCAGCCTACCCTTGTCTGCCATTTCTCCCACTTAATCGAGAGACTCTCCCACTAACTCATGAGACCTACTTCAGAGAATAGATGAAAGAATGAACGAAATAACCTCGCTCTGATACCACTTGTTAGGATTAACAAGGCAGAAATAACAATTACATGCAAAATATAACCAATATCAGAAAACAATAAACCACACAGAAGAGAACACAAGACACAAATATTTAACATGGCTCACCCAATCCCTGGGCTACGTCCACCAACAGTGAGTCCAATATTTTATTATCTAGTGATTACAACCTGATTACAATCTGTAATCCCTTACAGCTCAATTCCGTCACAAGTACTAAAATCATACATCATAATGAAATCCCTAACCCTAAGCCAATATAACAAGGCTTATGTCAGTTAACAAGTTAACCCCAAAATACTTGACGAGTCAACCTAAGAAAAGGCTTGACAAGTCAACCTAGGGAAATGTTTGATGTGTCAACTCAAAAAATGCTTGACGAGTCGAATGAAAAGTGCATAGTACTTTCCTGAATAGTACTTTCCTGATCAGTCACCACAAACTAACACATTCGAACGATTATGTGTGGTAAAAGAGGTTTCCACTAGTGTTTACCTGGCCATTCGGAGCTGTTGGAACAAAAGGTTTGATGCTACAAATGATGGTTTGAAAGATACGCAATGTTGGTCGTTTCAACTAAGGAACATTGTGAGTTTTCACATTGACTAAGAATGTGTTTCCAAATTTAAACAAACTTGAATCTCTGAAAACTGAGATAGGTTATTGTAGGTCCTGGCAACAAGGTCTCGTAGCACCAATCGGCTCGATGCTACCTCACATGAGCTCTGAGATATGACCCTGTAAAGATCACCAATTTCATGATGACACTAGTACATTTCACCTAGTTTTTCTACCAAATTTTTTGACCATGAAACAAAAAGATTTTGGTTGGTCAGATTATAGAAGGAAAATTTTCATTTTTTAAAAATCCATGCCCATGTTAGTTGAAATTTCAACCACTACCGAGTATTTTAAAATTTTGATGAACACAAGTATAACTTTTTAACAAAAAAGAATTCATTTCTCATTTCATTATCACCATGGTGAATTTTTTCAAGGGGCAGTGTGTGAAACCACATCGGCTAGGGCGGATTTGACACTGTGTATAGGGGTTGCAGTTTTTATCTAGACTTGGGCCTTTGATCTTTGAGCTTGAAACCACATCAGCCAGGGCATATTCAGCACTGTGTATAGGGGTTGCTGTTTTTATCTAGACTTGGGCCTTTGATCTTCAAGCTTGGTTTTGGAAACTTGGCTTTTCCTCTCCTTATCAAATAGAAGCTCATTGAGGTAGGGATTGTGTTATCTCCTCTATATTTCGAGGGCACATCTTGCTGTGATATTCATTACTCCATGTTCTATTGTGTCCATGGAATTGAGTTCATTTCTTCAGATGATTTGATTATGGTATTAGCTGTGTTAGTGAACTAGGGCATCATGTTAATGTGTGTTCATTGGATTCTCTAGTTATCCATGAGCTATGGCATCCATTTATACGAGCTAGGGTATCATTGATTATTTCCTATCAATTATATGGCGCTGGTAAGTCTTTCCTAGCCCACACAACTATTATTAATACCAATATGAATAGACATGTTTGGCATCGGTTCATTATCGATTGACTGACATTATTTCATTATCTTACACAGTGATACAAATAACCACTAATTAGTGGTTATCATAACACATTAACAATATATTACAATAACCATTAATTACTAGTTATCATGTGATCAAGCAATCGACTAAGTCGATCTTAACAGTGACTGCATAATATATTTAATGTGACTGCATAATATATTAATAGTGACTGGTTAATTACCCTATTCCAAAGCTCCCATTTTGGCATAGGCAGGGAGGATGCTGGCAAAGGTTGTGGAATTTTGCTTTACACTTGCCATTTGCATTTGCTTGAAAATTTCTAAAGCCTTTTCAAAAAATCCATTTTGTACATAGCCCGTAATCATGGCATTCCATGATACCACATGTCTTTGATGCATTTTTTCAAAGAGTTCACGTGCCTTGTCTATAGTTCCACATTTTGCATACATGTCTACTAGGGTAGTTTCAACTATAACATCTGACAAAATTTCTTTATCTGTTATGTTTTGATGGATGTCCACACCCTCTTCCAAAACTCCCATTTTGGCACAGGCAAGGAGGATGTTGGCAAGGGTTGTGGAATTTGGCTTTACATCCACCAATTGCATTTGTTTGAAAGTTTCTAAAGCCTTTTCAAGGAATCCATTTTGTGCATACCCTGCAATCATTGTAGTCCATGAAACCACATTTTGTTGAGGCATTCTATTAAACAACTCACGGGCCTTGTCTATTCTTCCACATTTGGCATACATGTCTACCAAAGCATTTTCAACCATAATGTCTAACAAAAAACCTTTTGAAGTTGCTAATCCCTGTGGTATACACTTGATTTTTAAGTGACATTTATTACATTTATCATATAGTATAATATTTGTTAATACTTACACCTTTGAAACTGACATTGATGGAAAATTAAATTGCATAATAGAAGCCCAATTATTTGTAGTAAATTGTGTCAAGTGGATTGCTATTTTTTTAATAGATTGTTGACTATTCATTATTTATAGAAGTGTTGATTTTTTATATAAATCTCTGAACTTCTCAAAGGCAATAACAATTTCTAATTCAAATCTTGATAATTTTTGTACCTCATATGAAGCCATCTTTGATGGGATTAAAACTTAGTGCTCCTCTTTAATGCAGGTTGGGAACCTTCCTCATTTTTGCATTGTGCTTTCATATGTCTGCTTCATCTTAATTCTTATCTTTGTGGACCTCCATCTATTCTGTACCAAACAAATTAATATTGTGCTACTAGGTTTGTTTAATAACTTAATTTGGATAATGATTGTTTTCCCCAAGAGCCCAAACTAAACCTTTGTGACTAATACTTTTATTTAGTTTAGTGGCATCAATCATTTTTATATCCAATAGAGAGTCTTTGCATGTTATAATGTGCTCTCAAGTTTGGTGTTTTTGTGGGAGACAAGCTTTTAATTGCATTCACCAATTTTTCAGTTCTATCTCTGCCAAGTTTCATTCACAAGGTTTCTACCTCGTAGGAGTTCTTTTAAAATATGATTCTCTTGTTTTATAAATCACTATCAAGCTTTATTATGCAAAGTTTCCTTTACTTATGATTCATATGTCACAATCATGTGATTTTATGGTCTATAATTCTAAATAAACCCCCTCCCCATGCTGGATAATTTAGGCTTTACCCATAGTTGCTAGTCTATCTAGATAATTTAGGCTTTACCCATAGCAGCGTGCACAGGAGATATGTCCCAGCTTGAGCTCAATCTTTACATAAGGTATGTGACTATTATAGCAAGTTCTGTTATTCAAATTCTATCAATCTCTAGTTTGAGCCTGCAACAATGTTCCTTATACATTTGGTTATTTAGATTTGGATTAAGACCATTCGGCATAGACTGTACTATCTACTACGATGTCACACTGAATCTTCTCCACAACTATAGCCACTTAGCCTAGCACCATTGACTATCATAGAGACACTCTAATCTAATTGATCAAGTTAGATTAGGGTCAATCGATGGATTCACATAGCAGGTACAATCACCAAGGATTCTTCAATGTGCCCGAGACTATCAAATTCAATATATGATTCAATTTCAACCTTCCTGTTACTACACTGCTACAAACTTGTCTTCTTCTTACTGGTTAAATACATGGAAAGTAAGCTAGGTAGCATCCTCCATGGGCTTATGCTTCTATTGTACCAAATACTCAAGATAGGTGTGCCTCTGGGTCTTCCGTGCAACTCTAGTGTCCAAAATGTTGTCAATCTCCAAAGGAGATGAATTAGGAATGTCTTGGAGTTGGGCCTCTTGTATAGAACCAATACTACCTGTAACCACAACATCAACAACTGGACCTTTATAGATATATAGGTCAACAACATTAAATATAGGTGACAAATGAACATCAATCTAAGTGTCTTAGGTTTATATAGCCACCCAAAAGAACTTGATTGAACATTAGGACTCTGATGAGGTTACATAGTCATCTAGGAACATAAAGAAGATTTGTGATCTCCTTAACATCTTTGTCTTCCTCTGATTCAATCTTTTGAGGGTGCTCCTGCACCAGAAATTGCATTTGAAAGAATTTTATTTATCAAAAACTCAGTACAGTCTGTACACCAGGCCTCTTCTATCATACAATGAAACTTTGGCATATTTGATGGACTCCTAGAAACTGTACCTATTTTAAAAATCCCAAAATTTTGTATTTCTAGGACTGTAGAGCATTGTTCTATTCAATCCTTTGTCATTTTCTTCCCAAACCTAATTTGTCCTTCCTCCTCTTCCCCTCATGGAAGAACCTCCACTATTGCTTCTATTCTATCTTTCACTTTTCCTCTTTAATTTCTCCTCTATTCTAAGGGCCAACTGGTAACATTCCTTCACACTTTTGGGGTTAGAAGCAAATCTGACCCTTTGATCTCCTGGTACCTCTTCACCTTCAAAGTATGCAACCATTGATGCAATCCAATCCAAAAGCTCTTTTTCTTTCAGACTTCCATCATACATAGGGATATCTCCCCTCACCTTATGCTGCTCAATCTTCATAGCCTTGAATATCTTGATTGTCCTCTAATCTTCAGGATCTATTTGTTCCTCTTCTTCCTCTCCTTCCCCTTCCTTATGGGTTTCTTCCTCTTCTTCACTATCAACAATGAAAATACTCTATGGGTTCATACTTATTGTGACTTCCCATGGTGCACTATCATTTCTTGTACATTGTATTTTTCCAATACTTTTAAATTATCACTATCTTTGAAAATTAATGTCATATGTTGCTTACATTTGATTCAATTTCCATATTAATTAATCTCTTCAGTTGTATTAGAAAGTTTTTCCTTAAGCATGTGTGATGCAAACCTAGATATAGATGGGCATTAATGCATTAATGCTCAATTGAATGTCTTAATGCAGCTCCCAGAGAAAGACCATCTGGAAGCTTTAGAGGAAATAATTTGTACTAGGTATGGAATCACCTCCACTACAATGCCAAATTCTGATGTGTTATTGTTCAGTTCTAGAATTGTTACCTCTATCAGGCAATGAGGCTAACAACAATTCCAGCTAACAATGGAAACCTCTCCTAGTTATGGGTAGACTATGATTAGAGAGGAATCTTCAGATTCTAGGCTAGTTCCTATAAAATATTGGCTATCACTTTACTAACCTAAAAAACTTGATGGGAAAAGGGTAAAGGGAACTAAAAAACTTAGAAAATAAGGTGATACACCAATGACTGAATCAGAAACCTAAAAAGAAAATATCTATTCCAGACCTAACTCACAATGAAATTTAGATGATTTGGTACACTGTTCAACATATAGGTTAATGAATTCAATTATCAAGGTTCAACCACAAATAACTCAACACTTAACAACATGCGTTTCTCAAATAAGGTTTGATTAATCAGACTTATTAATCTGGAAGGAACAGTAAGACATTCACATCCAAAATCAAAACCAAAATTATAAACACTTACTAAAGAAGATGGAAAGGCAATAATGATCTGAACACAAAGATGACCTGTAATTTGGTATATTTCCTTCACAATTTCTGCAAAAATGGTTACAAAAGTGGCCTGAGAAACATCTAGGAACAATACATTCACTAAAATGCCCTCTTTTCAAAATCTGCAACACTTAGAAAAGAAAATCTTCTTCCCTAAAAAGGCCTCCAAAACCCTAATCCGAGAATGCCTATCTCTCCTAAAAATGCTCCAATTTTGGGCATAAATCATGCCAAAAATCTAGCCAAAAAGAAAAGTCCATCTTCCCCCTAAATTTTGGCTAATTTTAAAGAATTAAAAAAAATCCTTTTACATCATGGATTAAGCCAAAAATTATATATCTTTTTAATAAAATGGCTTTAAAAATTAAAGGGATAAATCCCTTTATACAAATATTATGCCAAATTATTAAAAAGAAAAACAAATATTAAAAAGTTTTAATATTTGTCAATGCCAAAAATAATTATCTAAAAGTTTCAATAAAATTATCAAAACTTAACAAATAACTATTTAAATCTATCCTAATCTACTAACATGAACTTTTAGCAATTTTGAAATAGGCAAAGTGGGGAGTAAACTCGACCCACTTGCCTTTACATAATATGAACATGCTGGAAACTCAGGACAGATGGCAATTTTTTATGGTGAAACTGACCTTCTGTCAGTCTATACATTGTGGACGCCAAACTTTATTTTGTTTAGTTTTGGGCATTTGCTTCATTGCATATGAAAAAGGCATTCTTTGAAGTTTATTTGCAAATTTGAAGGGTTTGAAACCCTAGCTGACTGCTTATATGTGCTGGAACTATGGGATTTTGTCAAAGATTTTGCAAAATATAAGGGACCAGACCCTTCAAATCATGAAGATCTTCAGCATTTGATATCGAAACTGTAAGTTCTTTGTCTTTCAAACCTCTGTTTTTGCTTCTCTTTCCACAAAAATGTGGCTCCATTGCTGAAATATGGTTTTATTGCTGCTGAAAACGTGGCACTCTTTGCTGGAGATATGTGTTTGAACTCCAGAAACTCTCTGTTATTGATGTTTTATACTTGGCAAAAATGTGGGTCTTCTCTTGCATGAAATGTATCACTTCATTGCTGTTGTTGATGTGAGTTTATTCAATGCATAACAAAAGGGTTCCTTTCTGAAAATAAACTGAATGTTCTTGTTAATATTTACTGTTAACATTTTGTCAAAACGTCGCCTCTGATTTTATGCATAAAATATTCTTTCACCTGCTGGAAACGTGTTCAATAGAAGCATGAACTATACGTTTTTGCAAAAGATCTCTGTTAACATTCCTTTAAAACTGTGCCATAATTTTGAATAGAATGTACCTATTTTTGCTGCTAGAAACTTCAATGATGAACTAGTATCCACTAGCTATTTTAACTTGAAGTCTCTATTATGTTTCAAACAAAACGTGGTCATAACTTTTGAATAATACATGCCTTCTTTTTGCATGAAAAATGGCTCTATTTGCTGCTAGTTATTGTGGGTAAACTGCTTGTTGATGTATACGCACTTTGTTGGAAATGCATACATGTTGTTGCTCCATATTTTGAATAAAACTTTGAACTATCTCTTACAAAAGATATACTACTTTGCTTTATGGAAAATACAGTCAGTTTGAAACCCTCTATTCTGAAAATGAACTCCATAGTTTTGCACTTACAGCTCATCCTCTTCTCTGATTGACCACTTACTATTATCTTTTTGATGAAGATACTTTGTTGCTTTAAAACTAGTTCACTGTTGAAATATATACCTTTTATTGCACTTTGAAGGCTCACCGTTTATTATCATTAGAACTTGCAAAAAAAATGCATACTTACAGTTTTGAAAAGAGATTCACGATATTAACAGTCAACTTTTAGTTCAACTGAGAGCTTGAACTTCTTAGTTACCATGAAACTTTGTAGCCATAATTTGTAGATAACACACGGTGTAAGCTTACTATTACTTTTTCAAAAAATTGTATATATACCAGCACTTGTCAACTTCAGACATATAACCATGGTTATGACAGAGACTATCATTTCCAGCTTTACACTCTCTGTTCTTTTTCATCAGTCTTGAATTGAAAACCTTAACTGTTATTGCTCCTTCAGCATAAGCACATTCTGACTTGAGTTCAAATCTCAGAATTTGATCCACTTTTCAAAATTCATAATTATGACATGTCTCTTGACAGAAGTTCTGAATATGAACCAGCTTTTTGATTTCTCTGATAAGCACTGTAAAATGTAATCCATTTAGCATTATGAAGTTAAACATAACCAGCATTTGAATCTCCTGTAGCATATTATTGTACATTTCCTTTTTGATACTGAATTTATCAATTTATGATATGAAGTACAAAAAGATAAAAATGTTTATTATTTGTTAATGAAGTTTGAGCACGGGCTCATGACACTCAATAACAACAAAATGTTAATGACTGAGGTTCAAACACGGGTTCGTGACACCCAATCATAACAAACTGTAAACATTTAATTCATGATGTCATCTTGAAGCACTTGAAAATATTCAGCATTAAATCATTGAAAGTTTTGAAAATGTACTATGTTCATGATGAAATCAGCATCTCTTTTTGTTGAAGCAATTGATTCCTCTAAAGATCAGCAATCTGGAACTTCCTGTAGCAACTTGGCATGGGAAACCAGCTTGTTCTACATCTTGAAAAATGACTGAAAATGCAAACCAGTTAGCTATTATCTGCAAAACAACTTGTCAATTACATGCAATACCAATAAGAAACAAATTCTAAAAAAGGTTTCTCAGTTCAGAAATACACTAAGTCCCTTTCATTCAGATTCTTGACTTATTCAAAATGAAATCACACACCACAATAGGTACTAAAAGCGAAAGGTTTCATGTTCTAGAACATGTCCCTTTAACACTTTTTTGTAGTGAGTGCTAGTTTTCATTTTCTTGCTACATTTGTTCTTAGATTGATATGTAGATAGTAACAGATAGCTGATGTATGTGATTGTTTTCCTTGTATTGCTTAGATCCATCAGGATCTAAGAGTTATTTCTTTTCTTTTTTCAGGTGATGCTACCCTAAGGACCTAAATGTAGATGGTGACCTAGGAATGACTTAGATGCAGGGACCTGACAGAGACTAGCAGAACCAACTTGAAAACATGAGGCAATGCATGGGACCCCATTCCATATCTCAGTTTTCTATTCTTATTTGCAAATGTACTCTATTTATTGAATCATGTAATATGAATCAAATGACATTTGTACTACATTCTTATGAATGCACAATGTAATGATCAATAATGATTTTCTAAATTTGTAATAATTTGATCAATACTTAGAGTACATAAATAAAAATCTGAAAATGAATGTAGTAAGTAAAAATGCAAATCATCAAAACCTACAAGATAGTGTTAGATAGATAACTGGAATGTGCAAATTTCTCTTCTAGTGCCTATTGTGTTTTATGTTCAATTTTTGGGTAACAGTTATTATCTTCAATTGCAAGTTTCTTTTGCAAAAAAATATTGTATAGCTTTACAGACTAGACAATGTGATTGTACAACTCCAGAATATATTCTCTATAATCTCTAATTCAGTAGTCTAGTGAGGAGATTTGTGTAACTCCCAAAATAATAATAACTCCCAAAATACTTATCCTTTTCAATAATTCATGGTCTAGTGAGCATGATTTGTGTGTGTATTTGTAAATCTTGTATAATCTTATAATATATTTTTTATTATTATTATATACAAGATACTACTAATGTTTGTATGTTTACATTTTGTATATTTATAGCCTGTGAAGAAAGTCCACACCTGGCAATATGAACCCAGAACAAAATAACGAGACACTTACTAGATTGTGGTCTTAGTTCCAAAGAAAAGATGTTGAAAAATGTTATTGTCCTTGCAAAAAGTGTAAGGGCTTAAAGAATCAAAGAATTCTAATCAAAATAGCCCAGAGTCATTGTAGGCAATATGGTCACATTGAAGGGGGCACGATTTGCGTCGATTGGTGAATCTGGATTTCCAATTGGAGGAACATGGAGGTGTGAATATCCAAGCCTATGATAACACTCCCATGGAAGAAGATGATCCTATGGTAGAGGACATGATTGAAGATGGTATTGGCGTAGCTGATCAAGATGATCATGATGATGGTACTAGCACATTTGATAATGATGATGAAGATGGTCTTGATATAGCTATAATTCAAAAGGCATACGAGCCCCTATACCAAGGCTCTCAAACAACTCTTCTCTCTGCTATAGTGTTTTTGGTGAACTTCAAGGTTATGAATGGTTTATCCAATGTAGCAATGTCACGTATGCTAAGGTATGCCATTTTTGTCATCTTCAATGTTAGCATACCATTACGATTCATTATATTAACAATTCATATTTGTTGTTGTAGGTTGATAGGTGAGTTTTTCTTACCATCATCAAACATTTTGCCTCGTTCGTACCAAGAATTATCTACCATTATGAATCAAATTGGAATGCAGTATCAAAGAATACATGCATGTCCCAATGATCATATTCTATATCATAAACAACATGAATTTGCAACAGAATGCCCTGTTTGTCATACTAGTAGATATCGATCAGATCAAATAACAAAAAAGGTGCCTCACAAGAGTCTTTGGTACATTCCCCTTATTCCACGTCTTCAACGATTATTCAGGTGCACTAGCTTGGCACAATTTATGGATTACCATGCACACAATCAAAGTCAAGATGACATTATGTGAATGCCTGGGGATGGTTCTGCATTTAAAGACATAGAAACAACATGGCCACACCTTAAAGAAGAGCCTCATAATCTCAAGCTTTAAGTGGCAGCAAACGGTGTCAATCCATTTGGAGATATGAGATCTGCTTACTCAGTGTGGCCTCTTTTTATTATTAACAATAACATTCCTCCTTGCATGTCCATAAAGAGGGAGCACATAATGTTGTCAATGATTGTACCAGGTATTTTTTCATTTAATAGTTATGTAAATTAATTTATAAACACCACATCAAGATGGTCATAATAATTATGTAATGTTTTTGTTCATTCAACTAGGTAAGTACCAAGTTAAAGATATGAACGTGTATATTGAGCCCCTTATTGACAAGTTGTTGATTTTATGGAATGGGATCACTATGTATGACATTTCTAGACCAATAGGACAAAGAAAATTTCAATTCCATGCAATGCTTATATGGATAATACATGATGCCCCTGGGCTAACTCATTTTTGTGGTATGTTATATATTCATGTTAAGGTCACATATTCTTGGTATGTTATAGTACTTACACATTATTCTTGTATGTTTAAATTGTGCATAATAATTGTACATGATCCAATTGTATGATATCTTTTAGGTCTTCAGACAAAGATCATAAGTATCATAAGTATCGAACTATCGAAAAACATCTTTTTAATGGGAAAGAAGAGACGACATCAAGGCCATGAAGAATGACACCTCGTCTATGGAAGTTGGAATACGATAGACTAAATCACCAAGGTAATGTCATTCCATCTGATAATTTTTGTTTAAAATTTAGATTTTGATATTCTCTTTTATTTACTAATTAATGATGTTATTGATGCTCGTGAAGGTCATCAAGGCATCAATGACCAACTTCCTAGAAGAATAAAAAGTTATCCTAGTCAATCTAGTAGGTTGTCGTGCTACAAGGATCTCCCAATCATGCATTTGTTTGATCCTATGCATATTGGAAAGAATGTAATAGAGACACTATGGAAAATATTGGATGGAAGGTGTGACAAAGAAAAAATGGCCAAAATTTGTAATGACATTCATGAATCCAATCATGCACTGAAAAATTTCATTGAATCAAATAGAAATGGAGACCACATAAACATGAGTGCCCTTCCTTGGTTATTAACTGAGTAGCAAAGTGATGCATTAAAAGAAATCATAAAAAATACAAAATTTCCAACAGGATTTTCTACAAATATAAGCAGTCTTGTATCAAAGAAAGGTGATTTTGGGCCAGGGTTGAAAACACATGATTGGCATACCTTCATCAAGGTAAGTCATGTTCTCTATTTACAATATATTAAAAATATGATTTTTTAATCATTGCAGTACGTCCTACCTCTATCCCTCCCAGACCAGTTTGACCATAGTGTTAAACAAGTTATATATGATCTTGGAGAATTCATGAGGTTAGAAGTGTTATTATATTTATGACTTGTTTTACTTTTTATGTAATTTATTGTATATATCTATCTAAAATCTTGTTTATATGTTCTTGCAAGTTGAATCTCTTTCAGGTGGTTATCATCTAAAAAAATTGATAAAAAAGATATAAAATATTGGAAGAGAAAAATTCCCCAGCTTATGTGTGAAATGCAAAACTGTCTACCTCCAACTTTTTTCAATGCTCAAGAACACTACCTCATACATCTAGTTGAGGAGATTGAATTGTGTGGACCCGTACAAACTAGGTCAATGTGGATGGTTGAGAGGCACTTGAAATTTATGAAGGGCTTGGTTTGACAAAGAGCACATCCTGAGGGTTCTATGGTGGAGGGTTATATGGTATACCAGACCATGGTGTATATTATTGAATATCTCCTCAAGTTTGTAGCAAATATCCATGTAGATCGCATTTGGGATCCCAACTCTATTAACAAATTTGAAGGAGAGTACTTGATGGGGAAAGGTAGATTGAGGAAAGTGAAAGGTAATTATACGATGTTATTTTAGTTTATTAATTCTTATAGATCTTCAATATAAGTTGTTTCTAAGCGGTCTATTTATTTTCTTTATAGTTGGTCATGAGTGGGATGCACTACATTTGTATATTGCAAACAATCTTGATTGGATGATGGTATGGATTCAACAATATCAAGAAAATGGTCACTCATTAACATGGGATGGTGTTGCATCATTGGTTAAAGAAGCTCATCGTAATGGGGATCCCAATGTTACGCCAATGGTACTTGATTTAGCATATGGTTTAAGAGGTAGAAAGGTACTTATAAGTTTACTAACCATGACCCATAAGTTTAATATCAACTCATGGATCGATGAAAATAATCTTGACATGTTTGAATAATTGCAGATCAAACACCACAAAGCTATGTACTACCATGGCTGTAAATTTTGCATAAAAAAGTTAGACGACACAAAGAAAACTTGTGATTCTAGGATAAGTGCAGTCTTCAAGGTCACTAATATTTCATCTAAAAATGACATACATCCTCAACAATCTAAAAATTGATACTATGGCATTTTGGATGATATAGTTGAGTGCGACTTTAATTCATTCAAAATAGTTCTATTTGTCGTCAAATGGTATAGCCTACGGTTGAATCAAAATGATCCCGATAGGACTGTGGTTGAACATGATAGTGGATTTACAATGATTAATACAAGGTCATTTGAGCTAGTTGGAGATGAGCCCTATGTTCTTCCAAGCCAATGTGAGCAAGTGTTTTACTTTTCTGTTTCACATAAACCGGGTTGGTCATTTATTATTGGACATGATCCAAGAGGAAAGCCAGTATAGTATAATGTGATGGAAGAAGAAGATACTGAAGAATCAGAAGATGAAGTAAATCATGATCACGGATGACTGTTACACAATGAAGAAGAAGAAGAAGAAGAAGAAGAAGAAGAAGAAAATGATGATGATTCTGGTGATGCTAATGATGGTCATGAAGATGATGGTCATGATGATGATAGTCATGATAATGGTGATGATGATGATGATGATAGTAGTTGTGATGATGATTATGATGATGATGATGATAGTCATGATGATGACATGGATGAGGAGGATGATGAATAACATGATCAATGAAATGTATCTCAAGGTATGATAAATGCCACATATGAGGTATTGATTTATTCATAGAAATTTGAATTAAGTTATTATGTGTTGAACTCTATAGTCATGGAGTATATTTTGCATCATGTAAATTTTAGCTTCTATGTAATTTTTAGCTTACATATCATGTAATTTTTGGCTAACTTAAGATAAATGATTTACATATGCAGGAAATTTAATGCCTTTCACATGGATCGACAGGTATAATTTATTATTTGGTTTCCTTCTCTTTAGTTAGCAAAATATATAGATCATACTATGTCTCTCATATGATGGATTGCAGGTATCACCAAATAGGTATTTGTCTAATCTATCTTCCTCAAGTGAGGAAAATGCGGGAATAGAAGACAAAAGTGAGACATCTAGTAGGTCTAAAATAGGGAGATCAACTAAAGGTCAAAAGATTAGAAGAAAATTTGATAAACGAATGCAATTTTTCCTTGCTGAGAGGAGGTCATGTTCTTATGATAATGAGACCAAAGGTGACATGAAGGTTCCCTTAAGGTACACACATCTTCAAAAAGAATGGGTACCCAAGGAACTACCTCCAGTTAATACTAATTTTTCTATTGACGAAAGGATATATCGCATAGCTCCATCTTCATTACATGGTTTGGGCTTATTTTCCATGGATGGCATAAAGTTCAATTATAATCAAGTTGTTGAATTGATGGAGTATGTAGGACCTTGTTACAATTACAAGAATTGGATGCGGATTGTGCAATATAAAAAAAGTATGCGTAGGTATGCATTGTCAACAAATTATATACAATGCAAAGCAAATGATCAAACTAAAAGCCTTGCTATGTATATTAATGGAAGGCCAAAAGCAATAGGGAATATTGTAGGTTTTATAAATAGTTCTCGACCCATGTCAACTAATAAGCGGCTGAATTGTATATTTGAGGCATGCGAGGGAAATCATGTATTTGTATGTGCGATAAAATCAATAAATGTAGGGGAAGAGCTTCTAATAGATTACAATTTGAATCGTGTAGATACAAAAAAATTCCCTATCATGGGGCTGGTAAGTATAACATTTAAACCAATTGCCTCCAATTAATATTGACTCCAATCACTTCTGATTGCTAAGAATTACTAATCTTTGTCACAGGGTGACATGGATATTCCACCTCAAGATATAGGCGGGGATGTTCCTCACAGTACACTTTCTTCAGCAAAGGTAAACCTTAATTAGTGTAATTCTACAAATTATATAGAAACAAATGTCATATTATTATGTTCTTTTCTTTATGGCTTTGGAGTTATTTTGATAGAATTTTACTGATATTGATGTCACACCTTGATACTTATTGATAGAGAAAAGAAAAAGAGGTAGCAGATCTATTTCGATCTGAAGTTGATGCGACATTTAGAGATGACGTAGAATCTAAATCTAACCATGTATTCATGGCTACTCAAATAAAAACTAAATATGGTAATGAAATTCTTAACCTTCTAATGGAAGCAAATGAAATTGAAGAGTCAAAGGAACTCGATGAATAATTGACACATAGAGTCAATTCTATTGATGTAAGCAATAATTAATCTTAAGCAATAATTAAAGTTCAATAGATGTTTATATTTTATACTATCTTATGGATCATGATCTAAAATATGATGTGTTCTTATAGAATTTTTTGACACTTGTGAAATGTCATCAACATGGTGAGGGTTGTAGCACCGCACTATCTTCATGTAAATAATCCTTAAACCTTTAACCATTGATTTAACCTTTGTATGCATTATTGACTCAACTTATGTTTGGGATGCTTCTAGTACCCCATTTAATCTTTATCCATTGCAAATGTCTTTTCTAACAATGTATTCTACAGCTCATGGTGAAGTGCAGACACCTCCTTCAGTTAACATTCTACATTCGATGACTGCATTGTCCACAACAAGGTGCTTGCAAACATCTTCCTCTATACCATCTACAACTCATGGTAAAACCTTATTTTTCTATATTTTGTTATGTGCTAATCATGAATTGATTATTTTTCTTGTGTGAATTTTATACACTGTATGGACCTATTTTTTGTACTAATAGATACACATACACCTGGTACAAGAACAGATCAAACCAGTACTCGTGAAGATCAACCATTTCCTTGATCAACCTGTGTTACTAGTACTGGTTCGTTTGTGGTGACATTGTTGATGAACAAGAACAATATTGTTCTGTTAAAAGTACTAAAGCTTCCAGGTGCTCTAAAATTGTTATTATTTACAGTGTAATTGTATTTTACTTATACATAACTCATTTTGGACTGATAATCCCATGCTATTTTTGTAGGAAACGATGTTTTTTATGAACATCTTTTTGAAATGACATTGAAGCTATTTGGGCCCACCATACGTAAAAGGTACGTAGCTTCATAATATTGGTACAATATTTTTATTATCTTCCATTTATTGTACTATATTAAAGTTATGATATCTAACAATTTTGTTTTTTCAAAAAAGGTGGAATGATTAGGATGCTGACTTAAAAAATCAGCTCATTAAATCTTTAGAGGACCTCTTTGGAATTAAAAGTTTTGACAGAGGCAAGATTCTTACAAGAGCATGCAAACATTTAAAGACTGTGAGGGACCAATATAGAAGGGCTCTAAAGGATAACCCAAAGTACGAGTGTCCTCCTATGATTCCACCGATGGAGTGGAATGAAATCATGGAAGATGCAAAAGAGAAAAGGATAAAGGGTAGTGGAATTCAACTAGAAGACGGCAAAAGAAGGTATGTCATGATAGTATTAAGTAGAATGTAATCATGCACTAATTAGTGATCTTTTTAAATATATAATCGAACATGTTTCAAACTTTTCATAGACTGCAAGACACATCAAAAGCCACACAAGCGAGATTAACAAAGGTTGGCCAACACAAACTTGGCTCTGGTGGCTATATGAAACTTCACTCTTGACTTGTAAGTAGCAGCATTGAAATTTCAAATCAAAATTTTATATATAAGGTTGCAAACAATTCTATTTAATCAAATCATACATGTAAAAGTGACGATATTAAACAAAAAATATAGGGCACACAATTCAATGTAGAGCCCACGGATGAAGACAAAAGAATAGCCTTGAAGGAAGGCTATGCGCACACCTACATCCCAAAGCCATAACGAAGAATCTGCTGCACCAGATGAGACATAGGTAAATTGGTCAAATGAAAAGTAAATCAAATTGAATAGTTAATTTTGAACATAAATTGACTATTTCATGATAACAATGTGCATGACATTTCACTACAGCCTTCAAATCCTACCACAGAACCTAGGCGTGACGAAGGCCATGATGTGCATCACAGTGTTGGAGGTATTAATTTGCTATTGGAAATAAATTACGTAATTATTAATAGAATTTAACATCTTTAATTGCAATTGGCCATGTAACCTTTTTTTGAATATTTTAGAGCATGTTGAGCATGTTGAGGTGGCGGAAGATCAAAATGTTATTGTACATGATGATGTGGCATTGTCAGGTAAATAAAAATGTATGTTATGTTCTACTAGTTAATGAAATACATGTAACAGTAAAAAAAAGTATGCAAATTTAACCCATTTACTTGTTATTGTTGCAGACCCCCCTTTAGTGCAGCAGCATCATCCTCCTCGAGACATGAGGAAGAATCATAATTTGAGATCACAACCACAAGAGGAGGAAGATAATATTGATGGTCCTATCAGCCTTTACCTAAATAAGAAATCTAAGAAAAACCTAAAAAAGAAATGATTTCTTAAATATGCTCTTTGATAAAAACTTGTTTGATTAACTTTGTTGGATAATGAAAGAATGTTGTTTTAAGTAATTATCTATGAATTTTGTGTATTAATATTGAATTATATGTCATGTTAATGAATATTGTTATGTGTTAATGAATTCTTGATTAGTGTTGTGTATTAATGAATGTTATATCATATTAATGAATGTTATGTGATTATATTGATTGAATGTTATAGTTCATAAATGGATGAATGAAGTGTGTAATTAGATGTTAATGGGGAATTTAGATTGATGTTAGGAGGAGGGGGGGTGAGGCTAAATGAGATTCCACCTTCACGTGGAGTGCCTTGTTAAGTAGAGAATATTAAAGTATTCTCAAAACCAAGTGAAGCTCAAACTAACACACCTTCATTATTTAAACAATTTCATTCATTCTAGGTCTTTGCTCATAAGTGCATTTTGAATGTGTCATTGTCAGGAAACTATCAAATAAAAAACTAGAAGGGCCAATAGTCAACTTCTCATTGTCATTATCTGCCATGATTCGGCTTCATTTTGTGTAAGTATTCTCGTATTGAATGCGTCAACCTCTCTTGGCCTAATGTGGATTATTTCATTGGTTTGTGTTTTTGAGTAGGTGAAGTGTTAAATCAGATATCAATTGGATCTATAAGTAGCATAGATATTCGATAGCTAATAGCCTAATAAACCCACGTGAATAAATTTACTTGTTGTCCCCTTAGGATTTACTTCAGCAAACAGTCCTTATGTGCTCAAAAATTAGTTGTTTTAGTGTTGCAATTGTAGATGATTGTATGAATGAATTCAATGACAAGAACTGAACATTTAGGCTCTATGATAATGCTTGTCATCCTTATATGGCAGGAAAATGAATCCAAGAAGGAAGCTTTCAGGAAATATTTGGAGTCAAGCGGCATGCTTGATACCCTCACAAAAGGTCTGTGGCAGTTCTTCTTATATGATGAAATGTTGAATCTAGAAAATTAATTTGTGAATTTGCATCTATTTGTGAGATAATAAATTAATATTGGCAGTTCCTCTTATATGATGAAATGCTGATTTTAGAAAATTAGTTTGTGAATTTGCATCCATTATTTTTGGATGCCTGAATGTTATGTTTGCCTTATGAGGATTCAAATTAATTTGATTGATATGATCTTCGAAATGGTGTAGTAGTCTTTTAGATTAATGTGATTTGTATTATCATATAATATATCTGCTCTTATAAACTACCTTGTTTCCATGTATGATTTACAGTTATTCATTCTAGTGTTCCAAAGATGAATCTGGACTATATCTTTGAGCAAAAGAATGATGTAGCTAAAGCTGTTGAAGAACTTGAAAAGGTTGATATATTCATATCAGTTTCATTTATTTATTGATGTGTATTGGCAATTGATTACTGTAAAATATCTCTTAAATATCAAACAAGATGAAATTTGAATGCAGTATGATTCAATCATTCATTTCTATGCTTACAAGCTATGTCAAACTACGGATATGAGATAGTTCAAACACTTATTGTGGATATAGAGCCTAATGTGCATGTCAAGAAATTAATGAATGAAATAAATGCAGGCAAGACTTTTATATCCAATACTAAATGTCCTTTTTACCATGATATTGTTGGAGATTGCTAGCATATACTTTTTCATTTTGTAAATGGGTTGATGGTATTCATTTATTTAAGAAAAACCCAACTCATTATCCTCAAATTTGTTCATATTTTTGTTCTATATCTGTTTAGTTTATTTACCCAAAATTTCTCTCAATTTCACCATCATTCATTTCATTCTTTTATATCAGCTGCAAGAATGAGGGTGGCAACACAAGAAAAAGCAGAGGCAGAGAAAATTTTACAAATCAAGAGAGCAGAATCTTTCCTTATTTTATTTGTCAGTATGCATCAACACTTCCTTTTATGTTATATATGTATATTTTATAGATTTGTATATTTATATATTTATATTTTAAAAAGTTGTATGTAATATATATCAGGTCTGTTTGTAGCACCAATAATGAAAATTGTTTTCTTGGTTGTCATACCATCCATCTCCTTCAACAACTGGTTAAGGACTCTGTCTGCGGCACCGCCAACATCCCCAACACTACTTCCACATTGCAAACATGCAAACCAGTTATGCATCACCAGTCAGAGAGCCTATCTCAAATAGTTCAAACAAAATTCCTACTCAAATATATTCACCATCCTCAACTTGAAATTCACTCATAAAAAATTAACACACCTGTGTAGCAATGGAATCAAGCTCATCAAAAAATAGGACACAAGGAGCTGATCCTCTAGCTTTATCAAAAATTTCCCTCACATTAGCCTCGCTCTCTCCAAACCACATTGTTAAAAATTTAGGGCCCTTCACACTGATTAAATTGGCCTGACATTTTTTAGCAATGGCTTTAGCAGATGGATTGCTAGCTGAGCCCAAAGCAGTCTGGAAGTGCCCATTACTAACGGCCATGGAGTTTAGAATCTCAGCATCTATTGTCTCATCTTCTAAGTCTATAACATCCATATTTTCCCTAATGCACCAAAGTGCAGCCTTAGTACACAAAGTAGCAAGATCTACTCCAACATATCCATGGGTATCCTTAGCAATCTTTTCAAGATCAACCTGTAACAAGAAAACTAAAGATAAATGGATACTCCATCAAGAAACATAAAGATTAATAAATGATTTCAAAATCCAAGAACTATTTAACATTAGATATAGAAGTACAAAAAATAAGGCCCTAATATACGTACATCATCAGAGAGCTTCATATTCTTTGTATGGATGCGAAGCACTTCCAACCTGCCCACTTCATTCGGAACCCCAATATCAATCTCCCAGTCGAACCTTCCAAACCTTTTGAGTGTTGGATCAATACTATTTGGTCGGTTAGTTGCTCCCATAACAATAACATGGGCACACGATTTAAGTCCATCCATAAGCGTAAGAAGTTGAGAAATAATTCTCCTCTCAACTTCACCGTGGGTTTTTTCCCTCTTGGGAGCTATAGAATCAATTTCATCAATAAATATAATGGATGGGGCATTCTTCTCAGCCTCCTCAAAAGCCTTCTGGAGATTTCTTTCACTTTCTCCAGCCAACTTTGACATGATCTCAGGTCCATTGATACAGAAAAAGAAGGCACTGGTTTCATTTGCCACTGCCCTAGCAATTAAGGTTTTCCTAGAACCAGGAGGCCCATAGAGCATAATACCCTTTGGGGGCATCACACCAATAGATTTGAAGAGTTGTGGGAATCTAAGAGGAAGCTCTACCAATTCATGAATCACCAGTAAGAGCCTATCTCTCAAATAGTTCAAACAAAATGAAAAAACCAACAGTTTCACGCAGAGCAGAGTAGATGGATTGCTAGAGCCCAAAGCAGTATGGAAAATAGAACGAGCAGGGACCTGCTGGCAACAAGCAATAGAATGAGTGTGGACACCTGAAGATAAATATCTAGACTAATCACCGATCAGGATTTCATTGGTGATTAGTCTGGATATTTATCTTTAAATTTTTTTAAACACTCCACAATGCGTCGAACTTTCAACCCACCTACGTCGAAAGTCTGGCCTAAAATCGACCATTCTATGTCAAATGTGGCATCGCGGGTTTGGCATCCTAGTCGGAGCCACTAAATATTTTAACCAAATTTGGTCAAAATATGATCATTCCAAGTTTGGCATCCTGGTCAGAGTGACCAAATTTTTCAACCCATATTGGTCGAAAGATTGACCAATACACAAACACTTCCCAATGTTATCTTCGGCCTAGGATGCCCTCATTTTTTACCAATAGTGGAGTCGATCATTTGATGGGTTCAGTAATTGGTCAATATTTCGACACCAATAATAGCGATGAACCCGTTGATTGACCATTCGACCGAGTTGGGTAGAAACTTCGACCAATAGTGCATCGAAATATGGTGCAAAATGTACTAGTTTGAAGGGACCTTGAGGGACACTTCAGCCTGGAGTTGTCAACGGTGTTCAAATGACTGTGTGTGAAAAATGAGGTTGCCACTAGCATTTACCCAGCCATTTGGAGCTGTTGGAATAGACAGTTTGATGCTACGAGCGACGGTTTGAAAGATACGTAATGTTGGCCATTTCAACTGATGAACACTTTAAGTTTTGACATCGACCGAGAATGTGTTGCCAAATTTAAATGAACTTGAATTTTTGAAAATAAAGACAAGTTATTGTAGGCCCCGACAACATGGTCTCGTAGCACCTAATGGCTTGATGCTACCTTGTACGAGCTCCGAGATATGACCCCGTAAAGATTGTTGATTTCATGTTGAAGGGACCTTGAGGGACACTTCAGCCCAGAGTCATCAGCAGCATTTGAATGACTGTGTGTGGCAAACAAGGTTGTCACTAGAGTTTACCCAACTATTCAGAGATGTTGGAATAGACAGTTCGATGCTATGACTGATGGTTTAAAAGATGCGCAATGTTGGTTGTTTGAACTGAGGAACACTTTGAGTTTTGACATCGACCAAGAATGTGTTTCCAAATTTAAATGAACTTGAATCTATGAAAACTGAGACAAGTTATTGTAGGCCCCGGCAACATGGTCTCGTAGAACCTAACAGCTTGATGCTACCTTGCACGAGCTCTGAGATATGACCCTATAAAGATCATTGATTTCATGCTAAAGGGACCTTGAGGGACACTTCAGCCTGGAGTCATCGGCTACATTCAAATGACTGTGTGTAGAAAATGAGGTTGTCACTAGTGTTTACTCGACCATTCAAAGCTGTTGGAACAAACGGTTCGATGCTACAACCAACGGTTTGAAAGATACGCAATGTTGGCTGTTTGAACTGAGGAACACTTTGAGTTTTGACATCGACCGAGAATGTGTTGCCAAATTTAAATGAACTTGAATCTTTGAAAATTGAGATAGGTTATTGTAGGCCCTGACAACACATTCTTGTAGCACCTAACAACTTGATGCTACCTCACATGAGCTCTAAGATATGACCCCGTAAAGATCACCAATTTCATGTTGAAGGGACCTTAAGGGACACTTTGGCATGGAGTCATCGATGGCATTCGAATGACTATGTGTGGAAATGAGGTTGCTACTAGCGTTTACCCAACCATTTAGAGCTGTTGGAAAAAATGGTTTGATGCTATGACTGACGGTTTGAAAGATGCACAATGTTGGCCGTTTGAACTGAGGAACACTGTGAGTTTTGACATCGATCAACAATGTGTTGCCAAATTTAAATGAACTTGAATCTCTAAAAACCAAGACAAGTTATTGTAGGCCCCGACAACATGGTCTCGTAGCACTTGACGGCTTGATGCTACCTCACATGAGTTTTGAGATATGACCCCATAAAGATCTCTAATTACATGTTGAAAGGACCTTGAGGGACACCTTGGCTCCGAGTTTTTGGTGGCATTTGAATGACTGTGTGTGGAAAATGAGGTTTCCACTAGCGTTTACTTGGCCATTTGGAGCTATTGGAAAAGATGACTTGATGCTACGACCGGCGGTTTGAAAGATATGCAATGTTGGCCGTTTCAACTGAGGAACACTTTGAGTTTTGACATCAATCAAAAATGTGTTGCCAAATTTAAATGAACTTGAATCTCTAAAAACTAAGATAGGTTATTGTAGGCCTCAGAAACATGGTCTCGTAGCACCTAACAGCTTGATGCTACCTCACACAAGCTCCAAGATATGACCCCATAAAGATCACCGATTTCATGCTGAAGGGACCTTGAGGGACACTTCGGCCCAAAGTCGTCAGTGGCATTCGAATGACTGTCTATGGAAAATGAGGTTGCCACTAGCATTTAACCAGCCATTTAGAGCTATTGGAACAGACGGTTTGATGCTACAACCGATGGTTTGAAAGATACGCAATGTTGGTCATTTGAATTGAGGAACACTTTGAGTTTTGACATCAACCGAGAATGTGTTGCCAAATTTAAACAAACTTGAATATCTGAAAACTAAGACAGGTTATTGTAGGTCTTGGAAACATGGTACCTTAGCACCTAACATCTTGATGATACCTCACATGAGATCCAAGATATGACCTCGTAAAGATCATCAATTTAATGTTGAAGGGACCTTGAGGGACACTTCGATCTGGAGTCGTCGTCGGCATTCGAACGACTGTGTGGCAAAAAAAAATTCCATTAGCATTTACCTGACCATTCAGATTTGTTGGAATAGATGGTTCAATGCTACGACCGACAGTTTGAAATATACACAATGTTGGCCATTTGAACTGAGGAACACTGTGAGTTTTGACATTGACCGAGAATGTGATGCCAAATTTAAACAAACTTGAATCTCTTAAAACTGAGACAGGTTATTGTAGGCCCCGACAACATGGTCCCATAGCACATGATGGCTTGATCCTACCTCGCATGAGCTCCAAGATATGACCCCATAAAGATCACTAATTTCATGCTGAAGGGACCTTGAGGGACACTTCGGCTCAAAGTGAAGTCTAAGACCAGTGAATTAAAATATTTGCATAAAATGTGATTTGGATTGGTCTATGATGTAAGGAATTTGCCTTGGTTGTTACTTATCTTTCCAGAGGAAATTATCGGTGTTCTTTACAGTGACTGGATTTGGGGTCACAGTCAGTCATTGGGAGAGCCCTATTTTGGCACCAATCATTTTGGTGAGTGTAAATCCTTAAGAGTGGATGTTTTTATGGTGGATTATGGATTTTGGGATTAATACTAATGTGTTTGATCAACTTTTTTTATCTGAAAGAAGTTGTAAGGTTCCATTTGTGTAGGCCCTAGTTGTGTGACCCTAGAAACAAGGGTTTGGTGGCTAGAAGAATGGGTAGGTGTTGAGACCTTAAAAAGTTGATTTTTTTTTGTTTTTAAACCTTATGAAAGACTTTTTCTTGGTTGGGATGTTGGGGAGTGAATATATCTATGAGTTGCTTTGTAATGGTGATGGAATTAGGCGTAGTTGGTGATTGCTAAGGTATTGGATCTACTAGATGATCCAAAGGAGTTTATCTTGGGGTTTGGGTAGGATTTATAGAACCCAAAATGGTATCTAAAAAAATCAAGATTTCCTTTAGTTGTTTGGGAGGATCGGGAGAAAAAGGTTGATTTGACATATTGGAGGCTCTAGGTGAACAGTCAATGAAACAACAATTTCATATTCTTGACTAGAATGTGTTTTGGATAGGGTAGTAAAGTAAATCCTTGAATTGAGTTGGTTCCTTAAGGCTCTTCCATGGCCTTCCAAGTACCATGTGCCTTCAAGTCATTGGCATAACATCATAAAGTTTTTATTTATTAATAATAAGAAATATTTTTACAACTCAGCTCATTAGGAGCACCAGGAGGAAAGAGCTAAGTAGAGAAAACCTCTGGTATTGCCCCAAAAAATAGAAGAGAAAGGTTGTCATTAAATCTTACAAACTTCCCATTATACATACGGGGTAATGCATGAGCAATTTATAGTCCACCCAATTTACAGTGCTATATAAATTTGACATTACAATATTTTGTATCTCCATTTAGTCCAATGATCCAATTGGATCTTCCCTACCCTTGATTGTCTCAAGTATTTCCTCATGGTCTGACTCATGAACCTTCCAAAGAGTTTTATTATGCGGTCTTCCCCCATATCTGATCAAGTGGACATTTGATGCAACGACAAGGTTTGAATAATGAAGAATTTTTTTGCGTGTCTCCCAATCTTCGAACAACCACAACCTAGTGTTCTTCATAGCATACTGTCTAAGCCATGTACCAATTACAACCACTGCTCCTATAGGGTATTCTAATTCTTCACCATCGATAATCAAGTGATCCAATCTCTTTTTTGCCTCAACACAATGACACAAATAATAATTTGTCCCTTCTTCATTGTCTTCAGGAACAATAATAGAAAAAACATGGCCTATAATGATATAAACATAATGAGGACATTAGTTTACTGAATATTTACAATAAAGTACTAAATTTGAGATTATTTTTATGTGAAAAATTTACTAGTTGTACTAGATCAAATAAGCGATCAAAGTCAATGGATGATTCCATTTCTATCAGTTGTAGTGATTCATGGAGATGATAGGAGGCAAGTGGACTCAAAATATGTGTATACCATTCATCAACCCATTCCTTTGACTCACACCCATCCCAATCTTCATCTACACATGATGAACAAAAGCACACCATATGTCATGTGTGGATACTCCATGAACCTACATTACAACTTCTAAAAGAGTGTAGCTCACTCGATCTTGTTAGTGTACAATAATCCTCATATGGTGCAATGTTAGTTTCATCCATCAACCAAAAAAATTTGCAAACCATAGACTCACCTTCATTACCTGGACCCATTGTAGCATTACACCATTGGACAATACATCCTGCATCTAAAAATGTTGCTTTCTCTTTGTACTTTAATTCTTCATGTGCTAAGGCTCTTTCAATACATGCACCTGCACCATCGTGTTCTCCCTTTCCATGACTGGCCTCTATCAAATTCCACATATATTGAATTCCATTAATCTTATGCATCCTGCACAACTAATAAAACATTCAAGAATTCTTGAATTGTGATGCACAATTATCTGACCATATGATATGTCAATGATATTTTATGCCCCTGTTAGCCAAATGACCATAAAATAGTGTAAAGCAACCGTGTACAAACTCTATAGAATGTGAGTGATCATCTCTGATATAAAAATTATAATCCATTAATATCTTCATGTTCTCCTTTGTACTATCAGGTGAATGCATGAATGCTATATGAACAAATATAGAAACCTATTGAGAGTTGTAATACTTTGCTTGCACCTCATTATGTGGTTGTAGTGTGTAGTTCTCTACAAAGTCCACAACTGAAACAATGGTATCAAATGGGAATGTGTCCTTGCACAACTTGAATTGCATATCCAACCATCATGCTCTATGTGTATGCCTTGCATACTCATAAATAATTTTTTGAGGAAAATGGTCCATGAACTGATACACTGGAATTTTTTCAATTACTAAATCGCATCTTTTAGCCTCTTTTCTATCTTTTAGATTTTATGTCACAGTCTTATATTTTCCAACTTCCACTATTTCATTACTGATTGCATCTGTACTCTCCATATGTTGACAAATTGGCAAATGTCACAAATCTCCTGATGCAGGAGCATCTTGGGTGTAAGAGCAATCTTGCATCACCCAAAAATATTTATGTTTTTATATTCAATAAGGGCTATTTTGTGCAGAGCTGCTATTTATGGAAAGTTACTATTTTTGGTAATTTTCGTATGTGCTCAGAATGATCTGATTTCTTTCTTGGAGGTTCATTTTGGTCATATAAGTCTGCCAGTAAAGTTTCATTGCCAAATCAAGTGTATATTGGAAGATATTGAAGATTTTCGGTATTGGCAGCAGGGTACAGAAACTTTGAACTCAGTTTTGAAGGCTTTAGAGGCCCCGCATGAGGTCGAAAATTTGAGTGACGAGCGCTTGCGCCAATCAAGCCTGTAGAGCGCTTCGTGGCGTTTCCGAAATGGGGTTATAATAGCCGATCGGGTCAACTGGTGATGACTTATGGTCTTCGAAAGTTGGGCCACCCGAAATGGCAGAAAATAATTTTCTTCAAAATTTCTGTTCGGGTTTCAAAGGTTATCTTGAGCCGACTATGATGTAATAAAATGTAAAATAAAATAATTCTAAGTTTGGTCGGCCTTATTGGCTAAAATTCTGGAACCTTCCAGGCGGTGGAAAATTGCCTATATAAGGAAGGCTGTATTATTGTCTTAGGCAGTTCAGAATAGTTCTGGGTAGTAGATCTGGGTAATAGTTCGAGGCTTTGTCCTACAGAATATTGTAAGGGAATGCCCATGTGGCTTTGCATATTGTAATTCTGAAAGTTTGTAATTCCACATTTGTGGAGATAATAAGAAGCCAATTTTCTGTTCTTGCATATTGTTGTTGTTTCTCTATTTCTATTATGTGTTTGTGGTATTAAGGGGAGCACCCTTCATCAGGTGGTATCAGAGCAGGAGTTCTTGAGTGTGTAAACAGATCGCCGACCGTGAGGCAGTTTGCACCAGGACCGTGGCTAGGGTTTTAGCGCGCATCACGAAAATGCCTCCACGAAGGGAACGTGGTGGAAGAGCTGGTGTTGTAACACCTGAGGTTAGAGAGTTTCAGAGACAAGTGCGAGCATTGCAAGAAGAGATTCGCAGAGGAATGAATCTTAATGTCAGAGATGAAAGCGAGGATGAAACCGAAGAAGAATATCAAGAAGGAGAAGTCAAAATTGTGAACCAGGAGGAAGAAAGACTTTTTCGGGCCATTTCTAAGATTGGGAAAAGACCTAAGATTGAGGTTCCTACATTTTCTGGAAATCTTAACCCAGAAGAATTGATCGACTGGATCAATGAATGTGAGGAATATTTTGAGTATGAAGATGTTGAGGATCCTGATAGGGTCAAATTTGCGAAGGCCAGACTGAAAGGTCATGCAAAGATATGGTGGCAAGAGATTCAGTTGGAGCGAAATAGAAGGGGAAAGGAGAAAATCACGAGATGGGATCGGATGGTGGATAAATTGAAGCGACAGTTCATTCCTGTTGATTATGAGCTTGACCTACTGAAGAAAATGCAGAGTTTGAAGCAAGCAGGAAGATCTGTTCAGGAGTATACAGAAGAGTTCTATCGACTTCTCATCAGAACAGGCCACGCAGAAGCTGATAAGGAAAAATTTGCCCGATACCTTAATGGGTTAAGGCCAAACATTCAGGAGGAGCTGAATCTGGTTCGAATGAACAGTATTGAAGAGGCATACCAGTTTGCCGTAAAAGTAGAGGAAAAGCTGAACAAGAAGTTTGAGAGCAGACAAAATGGAAGAGGTCGCGGTGGACGATCTGGTGGACGGTCATATGGTGGCCGAAATGAAGATTCGAAAAAGAAGGATGAGGCCAGTAGCAGTCAGAATCAGCGAGGAAATAATTTCAATCGCTTCCAGGATCAGAATAATAGAGATCGGAGAGGAAGAGGACAAGGATCTGGAAGAGGAGGCTTCCGTGGAACATGTTTTCATTGTGGAGAAGAAGGTCATAGGGCATTTGAATGTCCTCAGCACCAAGGCAGAACAAACAGGAGAAATGAAGGTCAGGCCAGAGTTGCACATGTAGATGAAGATGCTAGATCATCAAATTCCAAAGATGCTGAAAGAGGAGAAACGTTGATTAACAGAAGAGTCCTGTTGAGCGGTGAGAATGAACCTGAGCAAAGAAGGAGCCTGTTTCGCACCAGGTGCAAGTGCGAAGGTAAATGTTGTGATGTGATTATTGATAGTGGAAGCACCAACAATTTGGTGTCAGAAGAGATGGTGACAAAGTTGAATCTCAAGAGACAGAAACACCCACATCCATATCGGATTGCCTGGGTACAGGATGACCACAAGGTCATGGTCAATGAACAATGCCTGGTGAAGTTCAAGATTGGCGGATACCAAGATGAGGTATTGTGTGATATCATATCTATGGATGCATGTCATATGTTGTTGGGTAGACCATGGCAGTTTGACAGATGTGCTGTACATGATGGTCGTGCGAATACCTATTCCCTGACAAAGGATGGAGTGCGACATAAGCTAAAACCATTGAAGGAGACTGAAGAAAAGGTATGTGGTAATGCAAGGATAACTTTTGTTGATGGAAGAAATTTCCTAGATGGTATGAGGCATGAACATGTATGTTTTGCTTTAATTCCAAAAGCTGGTAAAGAGGAAGTAGAAGATGTTCCTGTAGAAGTTGCAGATTTGTTGAATGAGTTTCAAGATATTATATCCGATAACGTGCCTGATGGATTACCACCAGTCAGGAAGATCAGTCATCAGATGGACTTGATTCCAGGAGTGAGTTTGCCGAATAAGGCAGCACACATAATGACACCTGCAGAAAGTGAGGAGTTGAACAGACAAGTACATGAACTGTTACAGAAAGGATTGATCCGTGAGAATCTGAGTCCTTGTGCTGTACCAGCGGTATTAGCACCAAAGAAGAATGGAGAATGGAGGATGTGTATAGATTCTAGGGAAATAAACAAGATCACAATCAAGTACAGGTTTCCATTGCCACGAATGGATGATATTATGGACTGTTTGAGTGGAGCTGTGTATTTCTCAAAGATAGATCTGAAAAGTGGATATCATCAGATTCAGATCAGAGAAGGAGATGAATGGAAGACTACCTTCAAGACAAAGGAAGGACTGTATGAGTGGTTAGTCATGCCTTTTGGGCTAACCAATGCACCGAGCACTTTCATGCGGCTCATGAACGAGGTTCTGAAAGAATTTTTGGGTAAGTTTGTCATTGTTTACTTAGATGATATTTTGATCTTTAGTAAGACATTGGATGAGCATATGATGCATATTTGTATGGTATTTGAGAAGTTGAGAGAAGAGAAATTGTTGATTAATTTGAAGAAGTGCAGTTTTGTGAAGAAAGAGTTGGTGTATTTGGGATTTGTAGTTTCAGCAGAAGGTCTAAATATGGACCCAGAGAAGGTACAGGCTATCCTTGAATGGCCTACTCCGAGGAGTGCTCCTGAGGTAAGATCTTTTCATGGTCTAGCTAGCTTTTACAGAAAGTTTATCAGAAATTTTAGCAATATTTGTGGACCCTTGACCGAAACAATGAGAGGGGATAGAAAAGAGTTTAAGTGGACTAATGGGGCAGAAAAGAGTTTTCAATTGTTGAAACAAAAAGTTACAGAACAACCAGTTTTAGCACTTCCAGATTTTAATAAGGTGTTTCAAGTAGATTGTGATGCTAGTGGTACTGCAATAGGAGCTGTTATGAGCCAAGAAGGTAAACCTGTTGCTTATTTCAGTGAAAAATTAAATGACGCCAAGAGAAAATATTCTGTTTATGATCAGGAATTTTATGCTATAGTTCAGGCATTGAAAAAGTGGAGGCACTATCTGCTTCCTAAGGAGTTTGTTTTGTATACTGATCATCAAGCTTTGCAATATTTGAATAGTCAAGGAAAATTGAATCAAAGACATTTGAAATGGGTTGAGTTTTTGCAGAGTTATACATTTGTTTTGAAACACAGGAGTGGAAAGTCTAATAGGGTTGCAGATGCTCTTAGCAGAAGGCAACTATTGCTGATAGAAATGCAGATTGAAGTGGTTGGGTTCAAGGAACTCAAGAATTTGTATCCAGAGGATCCTGATTTTGGTGAAGCTTGGAAAGCTTGTGCAGAACCTGTTACTCTAGACAGGACGAAATGGTTGGATTTCATCATCCAGGATGATATGCTATTCAGAGGGAGTCAGTTGTGCATTCCACGAAGTTCTATGAGGGAGAATCTCATCAAAGAGAAGCATAGCGGAGGATTGGTTGGACATTTTGGTCGTGATAAAACCCTTTATTTGGTTAGTGAGAATTATTATTGGCCACAGTTGCAGCAAGATGTGAAGAAGTTTGTACAGAGTTGTAGAGTATGTCAGATGGTGAAAGGAGTGAAGCAGAATACAGGGTTGTATCAACCATTACCTATACCAGAGAAGCCTTGGGAGGATATCAGTATGGACTTTGTTCTTGGTTTACCGAGGACACAGCGGGGACATGATTCAATTTTTGTAGTAGTTGACCGATTTTCAAAGATGGCACATTTCATTCCCTGCAAGAAGACTAATGATGTTGTTCATGTAGCAGAATTGTTTTTCAGAGAAGTAGTGAGACTTCATGGTTTGCCAAGGACCATAGTTTCAGATCGGGACACTAAGTTTGTTGGATATTTCTGGCGTACATTATGGAAGAAGTTGAAGACAGATTTGAAGTTCAGTTCATCACATCATCCACAGACTGATGGACAGACAGAGGTGGTGAATAGAAGTTTGAGAAATCTGCTGAGATGTTTGGTTGGAGATAAGCCAACAGGATGAGATTTGATTTTACCACAGGCAGAATTTGCATACAATAATTCTATCAACAGGAGCACTGGTAAATCACCATTCCAGATTGTATATGGAAGTAGTCCAAGAAATGCATCTGAATTGAGGAAGATAGATAAAGGAGAAATAAGTAGTGCTGAAGCTGAAGATTTTGCAGAACACTTGAAGAACATCCATGAAGAGGTGAGGAAGCATATTACCAAGATGAACGCACAGTATAAGGCTAAGGTAGATGAGAAAAAGAGGTATAAGGAATTTTAGGTTGGTGATGAAGTCATGGTTCATTTGCAGAAGGAGCGGTTTCCAATTGGTACATATAACAAGCTGAAAATGAAGAAGTTTGGACCATGTAGGATACTGAAGAAACATGATTTAGGAAATGCATATGAGGTAGAATTGCCTACTGAGCTAAATATTTCACCAGTTTTTAACATTTCAGATCTGACAGAGTATCATGAAGGAGGTGTTGAAGATGAGATCACAGCAGCACAGTGGAGTATTCCAGCAACTAGTTCAGACACTAAGGAGATCGAAGATATACTGGACAGTCATGTTGGTAGAAGCACAAGGAACAGGACATATGAAGAATATCTGGTCAAGTGGAAAGGACGACCTGTTGAAGATTCATCATGGCTGACAAAGGAGGAGGTTAGCCGTCTTGGTTTTCCTCTGCACACCTGAGTCGTGATAGGGTCACTTCTCAAATTACCCTGGGTGTCTGATGCAGGAGCATCCTGGGTGTAAGAGCAATCTTGCATCACCCAAAAATATTTCTGTTTTTATATTCAATAAGGGCTATTTTGTGCAGAGCTGCTATTTATGAAAAGTTACTATTTTTGGTAATTTTTGTATGTGCTCAGAATGATCTGATTTCTTTCTTGGAGGTTCATTTTGGTCATATAAGTCTGCCAGTAAAGTTTCATTGCCAGATCAAGTGTATATTGGAAGATATTGAAGATTTTCGGTATTGGCAGCAATGTACAGAAACTTTGAACTCAGTTTTGAAGGCTTTAGAGGCCCCAGATGAGGTCAAAAATTTGGGTGACGAGCGCTTGCGCCGGTCAAGCCTGTAGAGCGCTTCGTGGCGTTTCAGAAATGGGGTTATAATAGCCGATCGGGTCAACTGGTGATGACTTATGGTCTTCGGAAGTTGGGCCACCCGAAATGGCAGAAAATAATTTTCTTCAAAAATTTTGTTCGGGTTTCAAAAGTTATCTTGAGCCGACTATGATGTAATAAAATGTAAAATAAAATAATTCTAAGTTTGGTCGGCCTTATTGGCTAAAATTCTGGAATCTTCTAAGCGGTGGAAAATTGCCTATATAAGGAAGGCTGTATTATTGTCTTAGGTAGTTCAGAATAGTTCTGGGTAGTAGATCTGGGTAATAGTTCGAGGCTTTGTCCTACAGAATATTGTAAGGGAATGCCCATGTGGCTTTGCATATTGTAATTCTGAAAGTTTGTAATTCCACATTTGTGGAGATAATAAGAAGCCAATTTTATGTTCTTGCATATTGTTGTTGTTTCTCTATTTCTGTTATGTGTTTGTGGTATTAAGGGGAGCACCCTTCATCATCTCCGCAATCTATGCATGTACCATTCAATCATGAGAGCTTGTAAAATTGTTGACCATCCACTCTTTCACATAAAATGGTAGATATTAATTCCCTTGAAGATCTAGGTGGGACATTTATGTTACAATCTTGCAAAATATTGTTAGAGTGCAAATCTACACATATATTCTTATAAACTTCAAAATGGTTAGAAAATTCAATATGTACCCTACAACAAGTTGTGTGTGTGTGATTTATCTTCACATAAAAAGGTTTACACATTTCAAAATATCTCTGACTAATTTTAATTCTAGGATACATATGCATAAATTTTGCAAACAATTGTGTCTGATTTGAATCCAAAAAATGTTTTGGATGTGGAACATGAATTCGACAACCAAGCCTCCTTCTTAAAACATCTCTTTGATTAGGAGATGCCCGTGTTTTATTCTTCCAAAAATCTTCAATCAAGGATTTCAAAGCTTCAACAATTACTTTATTTTTTTGCGGTAGTCTACCAGAAAATGCCCATAACTCATTGCTATTTGGATCTTCCACTCTTTGACGCCTTCCCAAGGCTCTCATTAGAGACTTTCTACTTATTTTCAATATTTTTCTTGTCTTTCTAATGAGTCAAGATTTCTTCATTTGAGATCTTACTATTGGTGATGTAAGTACACATTGTGTGACATTACTATCTTTCGTGCCTGATGTAGAACCCACACTCTCATATGCAGTAATTAGATTCTTTACAATAGATTTTTCACTTGAGTCATGCATCGTTCTTAGCCCAAGAATCTTCATGATGGGCCTAAATTTTAGATTTCTCATCATTTCAACAAATAGTTGACATTTTCCTATCATGTTTAAATTCTCAAAAAATGATCTCCAAATACGATTAGCATTGCTTTGGCAAGTACGTTTGGGAATCTTGTCAGGCATTACTTGCAAAATGTTAGTATCAATATCAATCAAATATTTTGGCTTTCTATAAATAATTCTAGGAGCATCAAAAACATTATGTGTGAATTGTGTACCATCTAGAGTTCCTTCAACATGACATGATATTGTGCCTACACCTTGAGATGTAGATAATGGTGTGCCTTCAACATGATGCAATTGTGTACCTCCACTTTGGGATGTAGAAAATGGTGTGCCTTCAAAATGATACAAGGGGGTGCGTACACCTTGGGATGTAGACGATGGTGTTCCTTCAACATGATATAAGGGTGTGCCCACACCTTTGGAAGTAGACAATGGTGTGCCTCCAACATTGGATGATGATGTCTCTTCAACTTGGAACTCATAGATGATGTGCTCGCATCTTCATAATTCAATTATCTTGTTGCACGCAAGTTTCTCATTCATTGTCTTTTTGTTTCCAATTCCAATTCTCTCTTACTTTGTATTGATGTTTCATGTTCCTCATCCAAAGAAAAATCTTCTTCTATGGTATCCAATTTTTTTTGTTCACGAAGTTGTCTCATTCTTTCCCTTTTCTTCTCTGTCTCTTTCATGCTCTTCTGGTGTTCAAGTCTTTGCTCATTTCCTCGGCATGATGATGATTTCTACATATGAATTGATTATAATTATATCAAATTATGTATTCAACAAGTCTATATCATACCAATTATAAACCAAAAGACTCTTTACTCACATTTCACATGTAAAATATTAAAAAACTCGCCTCAATCGAAAAATTTCAGTGAAGAATGATTGACTTTCACAATTCGATGTTGATTTTTGAACAAAAAGATGGTGCAAATTAATAGAATATGCTTCTTTGTCACCTTCAAGACCATGAAAGGTGAATATTTGTCAAATAAAATGTAGAAGCCAAACATTATACAAAAAATGTGGGCCTCTTTCATGAGATCTTTAACACATAAGACCACTTTTTTTAGTCTTACATAGCGCGTGCACCCTATGCAAAAACACAAAAATGTAGTCCATATTCTTATATAGTGTGCAAGCGCTATAGGGCATGCGCCCTATAGTGCACAGCGTGTGCACCCTATGCAAAACTAGAAAGAGAGAGAGAGAGAGAGAGAGAGAGAGAGAGAGAGAGAGAGAGAGAGAGAGGGGGGGGGGGGGGAAGAGAGTGAGAGAGAGGGAGAGTGAGAGAGAGATATATTCCTCTCACTCTGACTATTTCTCTTCACAATTGAAATCTATGACTTAAATAGGGCGCACGCCCTATAGCATGCATGCCCTATGGAAGTCATAGATTTCCATAGTGTGCATGCACTTTGTAAGGCATTGGAATTTACCAATCCTAAGGCTTGGAGGATTCAAATAGGCCTGAGATGTGTTTTCCAGCTGACATATAAAAAAATGACAACTTTTTTTGTGTGCTCTTCGTCAGGTTTACTCATGGTTCAATAACGTAAAAATCAGACAACGTGATATTGTAGATCTCTTTGTTAGCTATCTAAGCATATAATTTATTTTGAATTCTGATTATGTTAAGTTTTTCATCTCTAATTTCTTTTGTGTGTATGTCTATTTTTTGTAAAAAACCAACATGTAGTATTTTGGGCATAGATTTTGGCTCGTTCATCAAATTTTGCAACTAGTTACATTTTTTGAAACTAGACTCCATTCTACACACTAAAAAAAAAGAAAATTTGATTTTCAATTAGTTTTAAATGATTTCTAGGGGGAGCAAACAGAAATTTCATGTTTTCAGGATGTGTGCACTTTGTAAATTTATCAAAAATTATACATTCATCAAAAAATTAACAAATAAATCTAGGATAAACTAAGTGGTGTTAGCTAACTTCTCACTGGAGCAATTAAAAAAATTCAAAAAAAATGTCAACATTTTAGGGGGAGCACACCAGACACTATGTTATATTTTTTCACAAAAAATAGGACCACTTTTTGTGCTCCCCCTTTTTGAGAGCCTTAATCTACACCATTTTCAAAATAAATTAGTAGTTTAGGAACTAGATTCAGAGTATTACAACTCTTGTTCTTGTCGCATCTTAAAATTTTGAGTCTAACTATCTTCAATTTCTTGTTGAAGTTCAGAGTTTTCTGATTTCAGGAAAAAAGTGGCATCTTATACCCCCTTTTTGGTCCTCCATCTTTGTGCACTTACCCTGTGGTAGATTTGAACTATGTTTGAAGTACATTCTCTACTAAATTTAACTTTTTTCTTCAAATGAGTGAATTTCAAATACTTTTTGAGTTACCCCTATCTTGTCTCTTCCAATATGATAGAATGACTGGAATGCTATATGGAAAATACACCTATATAAAAGGTAACATCAGAGAGCTATCTTGTCTCTTCCAATATGATAAAATGACTAGAATGCAATATGGAAAATACACCTATATAAAAGGTAACATCAGAGAGAGTGAGAAATAACCTAGTCTTTAGAGTCTTTGATAAAGTTTTTTTTTAGAGATTCTATTAAATTTATTCCAATGTCAAGCAAGAACCTATTAATTTATCTTCCCTACATAACAGGAAGAGAAAAGGTTAAATAAATATATAGGGAGAATGAAAACATAATACACCTATATAAAAGGTAACATCAGAGAGAGTGAGAAAGAACCTATTCTTCAGAGTCTTTGACAAAGTTTTTTTTTAGAGCTTATGTTAAAATTATTCCAATGTCAAGCAAGAAGTTGTTAATTTATCTTCCCTACATAGCAGGAAGAGAAAAGGTTAAATAAATATATAGGGAGAATGAAAAAATTATCAGTAAAAAAAATTCAAATTAAAATTTTCTTGGAAGACATCAAATATAAAATATTTGAGTTGGGTTCAATTTGAGAAACAATAATGCTTCATGTAGAAGACTATTAAATTGTAGGATATTTCAGGTTGAAGTCATTAAAAAAGAAATATACTTTGTTAGTTAAAAATAAATTAGCTATGGGTCAATGATGGGTTATATATGATCAACTTTCTATAGATCAATCAAACTTAGATTATGGTTATTATATCCTTAACATTGCCTTAGCTGATGCAAATAGGCACCTCTGAAGATAACTTGAGTCTGACATTTCTATGAGCAATAAATTTAAATTTAAATTTGAGTGTACTGAAAAGGGTGAAACCCATCAAGTGGTCTTTGTACTGATAAAAGTAGGTTGATGGAGTGTAGGAAATGTGGGGGTAAAGTGGGGAGGAACTTGGTTGGTCTAAATAAAATCAGCTTTAGATGGACTGAATAGAAAATTTAGTTGGTCTGTAAGTCATGCTTTGGAAGAAGAGTTGCCCTTGCCTATTTTCTGGCACTCAAGATCTTGATAACATGGCAGTAAGGTCTAAATAGTGGTGATAAAGGTTGGACATGCTTAAAATATGTCACAATTGAAGAGAGTAATATCCATAATAATTAATATTTATGTTGTATGTTTTTGTTATTAAATCTCTAATGTTCTAATCTTCAATGAAAATGGGTGCAGGTGATGATTGCCAAACTGATTCAATATCTTTAATTTTTTGTCATTGATTCTTTTAATGAAAATAATTGCAAGTGATGATTGCATAGCTCTTGGTTCCGCTCTTCTTTGATTGTTCATCAAATCTATTTATTTATGTTCTTTTCTATTTGAAAATGCCATGCCCTACCTTATGTCTATCTTTAGCATTGGGAGCCTGGGTAAATTTAACTCAGCAGCCATGGTATCCACTATTCACATAAATCTTTGTATCTACAATAATAGAAATGAGAATTTTGGTCATTTTATCAAACTTTAATCCATCAATTTTAACCATCCTTGAAGCATTTTGAAATGTAGTAAAACATATTTTTCCACTGTTAATGGTAATTGTGTGGATTTGGGTTTATAATTGATCAATACTCCTGTGCAGATACACTCAATCTTTGTCCAAACCAGGTAACTCAAAAAACCACATTTTTTTTGGTCTACATAGTTAATTTGAAAACTTTGAATCCATGATTATATTATATTTGCAAACCTCTTTTGTTCAAATAAATGGGGTCACATTCATAAATATCACTGGCACATCAACATCACAAGTAGCAGTCAAACTTGCATGTAGTGACACCATAGCTTGTGGAAGCATATTGATGAAAGATATATCTTTGAAGCTAATCTTAGGAGGTCAAGCTTCATCTTTTTGAGAAAATTCACACGCAATAACAAGAGAAGACATCTTCCCTCCAAGCTGCCTCAAGAATTAAGATTAATTTCCTACCATGATATTTATATATTTCTCTAACCTTCCATTATGTTCATTTCTACATTACAAATTCTGGTTGGAATTGTGAATGGATGAGTTGGAGACAACAAAAGTGTAGGCCTTGGAATAATTGCAAAACTGAAAAAGTTCTTGAAATGTTGGGAAACAATATCTTTTCTGTATTATCTATTTAATTAAGGACAAACAGATTAAAAGCTTCTTTGGGCTTTGCAGTGTTTTGAATGCAGTTGTCAATTTTGATTCTTGAAGCCTAAGATTTTATTTCACAATAAGCAGTTGTCAATGCAATCAGCATGGAATACATCAATCTTAGACAATGGAATCATGCAGTTTACAATATGTAAATATTGGAAAATATATTAAAAATAGAAAGTTAAAAACACTTTTTTAATCTAAGATTTCGTGTTCAATATTTAACATGAACTATTATTCCACTTGCAAGATTATTCTACAAAGCCAAATGACACCAATCTAAATATATTTAGAATATGTAATCTTACAAACCACAATTGATACTGAAAACAAAATACAAACAGCTTTTGTAGGCAAGGCAGGCAGCAAGTTTTTCACAGATCTTGCAGTCGTCTACAAGCAAAATTATAGGTACAAATTTTACAGAGGATATTCAAATCCATGACAACTATGTACATATGCTAACATCTCTAGGAGATCAAATCACTTTAGAAAGATCTGTCAAATGTTGCGTTCAGTTCATTTGCACCTCCTACATTGTAATATTGGTCGTAAGCCAATTCCTATAAGAGTTTGCAAAGAGCATCTAGTTGGTTGCAAACCAGGTGGAATTTTCTAGATGCATCTTGTATATTTAAAATTTTGATGTGTTGTACGTTGTTTGCACTAATACTAGTATCTATGATGCATTTGGTTATATCTTTGCAGGTTGTGTGTAACATATCCGATAACATTATAATATTGATTCTTTGGGATCCCATCCAGTCGACCGATGTGGACATTGTTGTAAGTGTTGGGGCCCTTTGCTCGGAATCATCAGTTGAGATATCAATTATTCCATCAGATGGTTTTTTGGCTGGTTGGTTATCTGCCATTATCTAGGAAGCAACTATATGGCATAAGCTAAAAGTAATCCCTCAAAGAGTTTATTTCCATAATAAGTTGGAGAAAACGTCAGACCAATGGGGATTTCATAGACTTGGAAAACCAAACAATATAATTTATAATTTATAATTGTAACCAGTGATAAGCTAGAACATTTCTAAAATATTTTTTGTGATCCTTCATGTCTAAACCTAAGAACAAAAAAATAAGAGTCAAATTCACCTCAAATCTGTGTTATGATACTATGTTTAGAGTCAAATGATTTACAAAGTTTATATTCTTAATGCAAATCCCTTACTCAAGAACATGTTGAAGCTTCTAACCAATATTAATGAGAAGCTCAAGGTGGTTTATACAGGGGTTATTCTCTTGAAACATGTGGTGGAGGGACATGATAAAATATATGACTGTAGGTAGAATCATAACTTTAATTGTATCCCTACCTTTGATTAACTCACATTAGCCTTAACACTAACCCTGACTCTAACCCAAGATTATAAATGGCCCATTCCAAATTTTGAGCCTGATACGCTTTCTCAGATGATGAATAGCAATAGACATTTCAATCTTCAAAAACATCAAGTGTAGAAACAATGCTTGAATTTGCTCAAATTGTTTTCATCAGAGTAGTCATTGAGAAACAGTGCAAAAGATAATCCTATAAACAATAGTGAAGAGATGATCAATGGTACAATTTTAACTCAAGATAGGGATGAAGACATATTAAATGTAATCTAATTTACAAATCATTCTCTAATGTCATTGACTGAAATAGTTTTGTAAGCACAAAAAACATGGCAACATTGTACGTATTCTCCTAGTTTCCTTTCCTATTAATGATATGAAAGAAAGAAGACCACAATTTATTCCATCTTCATATTCATTCTACTAATGCATAGAAAACTATCTCTAATTTATATCTACAAGATCCTCAGATTATCCCAATCTACCAACTATTCTCTTGTTCTTACAATCAGACTGTGGATGCGGAAGTGAATATACCCATGTTTTCCTATCTTATTGTACACTAATTTATTCCTAATGCCACAGTCACATTGTTTGATCATAAGTGGGTGGAAATCTTGGAGTGAATAGATTCTACTAAAAGAAACAATAAGCACAAAGGTTGTTGGCAATTTGGCTGAGTTAGATATCTAGATGTTGTCATTATGGAAACATATGATCTATATGAAGACCTCATATGATAGAGAGCAGTTGTGATAGAGCGCAGAACCAAATTGTCTAAGTGTAAGCAACATTTTTCCCAGTCTAACCAGAGATAGTTTTGATTGGCGATGTCAATAGAAGTAAGTTCAGTGCTTGCACACTTGAACATGGATACTATGATGTATATTGAAGACTCACCTGAGAACGCAAGTCTACACAACATGTACGAAATAAGTTATTGCAGTATTACAAGAACATAGTTGAAGCCAACAAGATAAAGAAAGAAGACAGAATTAGTAAATAGTTAAGGGATTATTTTGTTTATCAAAATAATAACTTAATCATTTAAAGGAATGACATCTTAGATGTTAACCCTTGGGCAGAACAAGATAATATGTATTTTGTGTTTTGTAAACCCGACTGTAAAAGTTATTATTCTTAATAACCTGTATAAATGTAAGACATATGTTATGCGAAGATAGTAGTAGAACATATGTAAGTGAAAGATATTGTTACAAAGCTTTAAATTATGAAAGTCAAGCAAGTAGACTTTGTATGTGCAAGCGAAGTAGTAAAAGGTTATATACTTTTCCCTTTTGTAATAAAAAAGCATTGTACATTACATGTTTGGGCAGTGGGCTCATCTTGTAATCATTTCAAATTGTACTACCAACTCTTAGCAGGGTTGATGCTTCTAACAAGGCCTAGAGTCCCTTAGTCATGACTGAGACACTATATGTATATGTAACAGGCTCCTAACAGGGTCAACATCCTTAACATGATACTTTTGATTAGTGGATCATTGTGGGTATCATCCCCGTCGGGGTTTTCCCTTGGCCAGGGTTTCCTCGAGAACAAATAATGTGTTATGAGCTCATTTGCTTTAATGATATGCATGTTATTTAGTTTACTTTTTTTTGCAAGCATCAAGTTAATCTATCATATCCATAATTGGGCAAAAGTAAAAGTTTGTAGAATACTGATTCACCCCCCCCCCTCTTAGTATTCGCTATTTCTAACAAAGGTATCTTGTACATTCTATGAGCTTACAAAAATAAACTGACAACTTTTTAGCCATGACAAATATCCATAGATTTTGTTCAACAAATTATATAAAGGGTACTTTGCATAGACAGATTTAGCAAGGCAGATTCTACTTCAGGTGGTAGATGTGAATTGTGTGATTCTTGTTGAGCACTATGCTATTGCATAAATAAACAAGTCAAAACTGGAGGTAGTCTTAGGTAATACTCAACTCTATGCTAACTCTCTTTGCAACATATGTCACAATAGAAAAATTAATAAGATATATAAAGGGGACAAATATGAAGTTGCCGAGAAAGGAGATTGGGACCAAAAGATACATTTATAATGTGCTTCCCAAATCAGTTCATCTTTATTCAATGACTCTTCATTTCTTTGAGGCATTTTATCATTGTCTCTCTCTTTCCCAATTTTCAAAATCATTTTCCAGGGATTAAAATGCTCAGTATCCATTGCCTCATTCTTGCTTTATAGTTCCCAAAATGTTGATTTTCCTGTAATTGATATTTCACGGCTTCCCTACTAGGCAAGTGAGACCATGGGGGGGCTTGCTTCCTCGTTAACAACATCTCTAGTAGGAACACGCAATCTATTGGAGTGGTAATTGACTCTTAGAACTTCTATCATGTATGTTGTTGTATAGCTTGGCCCGAGGAAAGACTCTTCCCCTCCCTGTGCTTCTATAAGGAAATTGGTATTGGAAGGATTATATGGGTGACTCTGTGCTTAAACAGCTGGAGTAGTTTAGGGGATGGTGTATGTTATGCATGTCAATGGTTCTTCTTGTTGTGGTAAGTTATTTAAGCTCAAAGCCTGAAGCTATAAGGAGATGGTGTCAACCAACATAGCATTCCAAAATGGGAGCTTTCAAACGGGATGTGGGGTCTTCCAAAATAGGATATTTCAAACAGGGTATGGGCATTTATCAAAATACAAATTAAAACACTTAATTAAATTAAAAAATACAAACTCACCAAACGCATTGCAATGATGCAGAAATGAGTATCCAAATTATATTTCAATAAAGAGTACCTAGAGTTTAAAGCATAAAAAGTTACCTGGAAAAATCAGGTTAACAAAATTGATGAAGTCCTCTATGTTGGGTAAAGGGGGCAATGCATATACAGGGAAACATAGATAAATTGAAACTATATTACAAGCTTTAGAATAAAACACAAATAGATACATTGCAGAAGAAATCGGTTAATACCTGTATGTTGCGACAACTCTGGTAAATAGATAGATTATTGAGGTTTCTTGCCCGAATTATTTATAGGGTAAATGGGTAATGAGTATTCTGTGAGGAGGGGATAATGGGTGGATAGATACTCAATTGTTCATTTAATGAGCAACTGAATAGACAAAAACATAGAAGTTGCACATTTAATATCATCTGAATGTCGAAAATACAGGACCTTAACCCGAAAATCCAATGTCATGTCGCCTAAAATCTCAGAAAAGCAGAGATAAGGAGTGAAGACTAAGAGAAATCTGCAAAACTTTTCCGGCATATTCTTCTGTCCATTTATAATATAATGAATGATCGGATTTTTTATTCTGTATCAGACAATTTCGTCATGGGCGATGCCCACAATAGAAAAGCCTATCGGCTTAATTATAAATAATAATAGATTATAATTTTAGTGTGATTACTTATGTAATCATTTATTAATATTATTATATTATATTTATATATCATATTTTTATTATTTTTATTTTAATAATATTTTATATTAATAATATATTAGTATGCTTATATATTATTTTATTATTTTAATAATAGATTATATTATTTTATTTTATTTATTAAACTTTCTTTTTTATTTTTATAAAATATTAATTTATATTTCAAAATGGGGACATCACAGTCTGCCCTTCTCAAAATTGCTTGTCCTCAAGCAATTTGAACCTTTGGTGTGAGTGGTGTCTTTCTATGTCGATATCTCATCCAATGACCTTGAACTTGATTTGTTGTAGCACTTTCCTTCCCTTCTGATAGATGTTTCTCAACTCCAAGAATGTCCTTTATCAAATCTTGACACTCACCAAGAATGTCTTTGATCAATCCTCGTGGATAATTTAAACCTATCTTCTTAATTCTATCAAATCCTTAGGGGAAGTCTACCAAATTAGGTTCTCTAACCCTCTTGAGGATCTCCAAGGTTCTAAATGATATAAGATCAATTCTAGAACCATCCTCAATTATTTCACCGTCTTCTCTAGAGCGCATACCCTAAGGTTTCATCTTGGAAGAGATACCCTCTATCCAAGGCCTTTCATCTTGGAAAAGATATCCTCTATCCAAGGCTTCTCATCTTGGGAGAGATATCCTCTACCCAAGGCTTTTCATCTTGGAAGAGATATCCTCTATCCAAGGCCTTTAATCTTGGAGGAGATATCCTCCATCCAAGGCTTCTCATCTTGGAAGAGATATCCTCTTCCCAAGGTTGTTTGCATATGCATAAGTTGACTCATCAGAATATTCTGGCATTATGGTGATTATATCAATCTCAATTAAGTCATTCTTATGGAGATTATATCAATCTCTCATACTATGGAGATTATCTCAATCTCAGTCACCACCAAGCATAGCTTGGATCTCATCATTTATGAAGATAGAATTCATATTTCCACAGTACTATCCATATTGAAAATCAATACCAAATTGTATGGTTGTGTAATTATAATTATACCTTATTTTTTTTACCCTGCAGGATGGCGGGTTCATGCTCTGATACCACTATAATGTCCCCTGTTAGGACCTTACTTGCATTTCTCCATTCAGCTATTGTAGACTAATTTTATTTATTCTATGTATCTCTTTTTTAATCAAAAGATGATACTTTTATATCACTATTCCAAACTGGTGTGCCATTCAAAGGAAAAAGGGGTTATGACTTTTGGTTTATTAATTATTTATATTCCTGATTTATAAAATATTTATATTTCATTAAAAATAGGTTATTTATTTAATTATTATTTATCTTCAATATTTTATATGGTATTAAACAACCAATTAATATATAACTTTTGATATATGAAGAATATTGGTTCTGTAATGTCCCTTCTTATTCTACTTTCATAATTTCTTGCAAAACCGACATTAGCACAAAACAAGACACAATATTTACATGACTCATACTCTACTCTAAGTCAGTAAAGGGGGGGGATTTGATTCTTAAGGCTGCCTCTAGGTCGGGCTTCACAAAATTCCCGATTCCCGACTTGAGGGATATAAGATCCACTCTAAGCAATTGAGCTATCAACATGTCATCCCATAGAGCACTACCCATAAGAATCTCTTGGAAGAAATAAATGTTATCCAAGCCTACGTATATGCATATGATTGGCATCAATATATATACTGCCTATGAGATTATAAGAATCTCAACTTTGGTGACAAGACTATACCAATCTCGAATTGCCATCAATTATAGATTAGGAACGAGGTTATATCAACCTTGAATTGCCATCCATCTCAAATGGGCAACGGGTTATATCAACCTCAAATTTTCATTAACCACAAATGAGCAACAGGGTTATATCAACCTTGAATTGCCATTAACCACAAATGAGAAACAGGGTTATATCAACCTCGAATTGCCATTAACCACAAATGAGCAATGAGGTTATATCAACCTCGAACTTTGATCTCTAAGTAGCTCGGGACGAATATAAGATTCATATGTCTGACTACTAGAGGGAAAATGAATATAAAATTAATTATCAACAATTGTATAACATCAATTTCATTATCTACATAAGGAATGTCAAAATAGTATATTCATTAATATAAATCATAAATGTTGCCAAAATATATATATAATTAAAATATATATATTTATATTTTTTAATTAATTCTTAAATATATATATAATGTAATTAAAATTAATTCCTATTTATATATATAATCTATATCTAAATACCATATAACTCAAAAAAAAATTCATATATAGATATATATAATATTCAATAAATAAATAAATAATTTTGTATTTCCCACACTTTCCATATTATTTCCCGTAATTATTTTCCCATAATTATTTTCTTATACGGCTAAGTACTTGCCTTTAGTTATAGTAGAAACTAAAGTAGAAGTAATAGTATATTAATTTTTTAATTATTATGCTTTATATAGTTATAGTAGAAGTAATAACTTTTTATAATTATTTTTTTTTAATGTAGAATCATATTGATAGCATTAATGATAGTTGAAATTATAAGAGTGGAAATCTAATCATAATCTTACAAGTATTGTTTGTTCCTTTTAACCATAATCTTAATTTTGATTAAATATATTTTAATTAATGATTAAATTACATAATTATTATTATTTGTCTTAGTATAGTTGTAACAATAAATAATTTCATTTTTTAATTATAATTATTAAAAAAAATTATAACTTATAAATTATAATTAATTTAAATGCTAATTTAAATTTTTTTGTATTATTTATTATATTTTATTAATATATAATTATATATATGATATATTATTATATTATATATTAGATTGTATTGTAATATTATATATTAATGCTATTAAAAATATAATTTACATAATTTAATTATCCACAAGTAGATTAATGTGTTACATTTATGAGATAAAAGATAACAAAAAGTGAATTAATAATTGTTCATGTTCTACTATAACACCTCAAATCTATTAACCAATCATAATGAGGAAAAATATTTTTTAGAATTTAAAAACTTAAATAACATGCATGTAAACTTTAGAATGATAAAATAAATTTGAAAAATAAAAAACAACTTACTTACCATTGGTTAATATGATTGTTTTTTAATAACTAGTTAACTAGTAGAATGCAAAATTCATTACAATAGTACTATACCGTATGGGCAAGTACTAATAATAATAGATTATAATTTTAGTGAGATTACTTATTTAATCATTTATTAATATTATTATATCATATTTTTATTATTATTATTTTAATAATAGATTATATTATATTATATTATTTATTAAACTTTCTTTTTTATTTTTATAAAATATTAATTTCTATTTCAAAATGGGGACATCACAATCACTTAGTGATGTTTTAATGTACAAATCTAGGAAGTAGTTGTCCTATATTCTCTCCCATGGATGTGAGGAAGATTGTTTCTTCCTTGTCAAGGAAGTTTCTCATTTATGCTTTAATGTAATAACTGCATCCATTTATTTTGTTGGAAGTGGTTACTAAGTTAAGTTAGTTAGTTATAAGTTTTAGTATAAATAAGCTGCTAAAGCACTCTTCGGAAGTAAGCTACTTAAGAAGAAATCAAACGGCACTAGGTTGATACTAATGTAATTATTTTTAGCAATATAGTTTTTAGTTTCAAGATACTATGTGTAATCAAGTTCAGTTATATGAATAAAGCAATAGTTATTTTGAATATATAGTGTGTTGAAAGAACTTGAATTCACTCACCCAAGGGGCCACTTGGTGAGTGATCCTTTGCATTTTTATTGTTTTCATAGTTGTTCAATCCTTTGTTTGTTCCTGCAACCACACGAAAACAATTTTTTTGTCTATTCCTGCAGCCAAAGCGGGAAAAGTAGCTCCTACCTAGTAAACCTGAACTTAGTTTTAATGATTAGTTATGCTTTGGTAGATAGGATTCAGGTAGGTTTACTTCCAAGTACTTACTTTCATGCAACTTTTCTTTCCAAGCAATAGTTTACATGGCTATAATAGAAACTTAGTGCATATATTATGCAGAACCATTTCAAGCTTACACCCCTGGATTGACATATTAAGTGAACCTTTCCACAGGATAGATAGATGGTTAGTGAAGATGTCCAATCTATGAGTATGGAAATTGTACCTAGTTATTAATATTCCATTTGGAAAGGCCAATATTTTTGGTACCATTGCCAGGGATGGTGTCAAGCTAAGAACCTATTGCAGTCATGAGTCAAGTTTCTAGTTCATTTCATGTTACCTTTAATATTTGTATTCAGTATTTTTGAAGTTTCATCCCAGTCTAAGTTAGTATTGATTCATTGAACCCACATGAATAGAAGGAGGTATGCATTAGAAAGATTCATTCTCATTACCCTGACAATCAGCTAGGATAAATCTTTGTGCAACATGAGGAACAAGAAGAAGAACAATAAGATAACCCCTTTGTTGATGTTGCTTGAACTTTACTCACTTCCTCATCCTCCTTAGATGAAGAACCTCTTGGATTTCATATCTTTGAAGATTGCATTGACCTCAAACCTTTTGCATAAATCTTGGCCAATTTGCATATTCAACCCCTGTAAATCCTTTCAATCGAGACCAAGAAGTTGGTAACCATTTAGCTTTAGTGGTTTATTAACCAAGAGGACCACTAAGATGTCCATTAATGGCAGCTCCCACTACCTTCTCATTTCCTATTACTAACCAACATGATAACAACAACCTTAAGAATAACCCCTCTTTAGTCCTTCCTAATTTTTATGTCTTAGTAACAGAGGACGCTGATACCATTCTCTTTGAATTTGATATCCTTTTTATAAGTTATGACTACACTACTAATGCTCATATGCTTAAATTATTTCTTGCAACTCTTAAGGAGTCATCACTGAGATGGTTCATGGGTCTAGGAAGTGATTTTGTTCACAAATGGGATGAGATGAAGACAATATTCTTGGAGAAGTACAAGGAGTATTATAAAGGAAATCACATGAAAGGAGATGACATCTTCAATATGTCACAGGAGGATGATGAGAGATTGGAGGATTACATATCTCAGTTTCTCTTCAACCTACAAAAGAACACTCAACATGATCTCAATGGGGAGTCACAAAGGCTTCTATTTCTTAGAGGAGTGAATTAAAGATGTATTGAAGCTCTAGACTTGATGACAAGAGGAGACATAACTCAATCATCTTGGAATGATATAAATAAGATCTAGCTAAACTATTCTAGAGTTGATGTCAAGAAAGGAAGAGGATATAGGCCTACCATGGGGGAATTCAATGGTATCAGAGTCTCAAGGACATAGATAAATCACCTACTATCAAATTTCAAGCAGGACATAATCAACAACATGACAAAACATTTGGACATTGTGCAAGAAAGGAAGAAACATGAGGAAGCTGAAGCTATGTTGGTTGAATTATTTCCCCATTGCAGACAGAAGAAGAAGGACTGTAGATGAAAAACAATGGATAACTTAGAGGCTAAGTAGATACCTACTGAGTTCAACCAAGTCCTAGGAGACAATGACTAGGTTTTTTACATTTCTCAAAGGCGACCATGGGATCCAAGGCAAGGTATGCCACAAGATCCCTTGAATTTTTGTGGTCTATTTTTAAATTATTTTGGTAATCAATGGCAACCCTAGTTTAATCCTAATACTATAAATTATCAACCCCAATCCTAGAATAATCTATAATCTTAATGGCCAAATTACCAAAATCATGCACCTCAATAGAAATCCCCTCAACAGAATTGGCAGTAGCTTCAAACCAATTTGCAACAATCCAAAAATTAGTGTAAACCACCACAAGGTAATTGGAAACAATCACCTCAGTGGAGGGGTGGAAAACAATAGCCTAATCAACCATTTGGTCTCCTAAAACAACCTCAATAGCAAGCATTAATGCCACCAAACTCACCCCTACAGCCATTGCATCTTTGATAAAACCTTCACAACTACCAGCTCAGCCAACTCTTAATCATAATAGCAAGCCTCAGCAACAAGTAGTCTATTCATCAAACTTGAACCAACAGCCTGCATATGCCATAAATGTCAATGAAATTAATCTCAGGTCAGACACTACTTTTCCAACACCATCTTCCCTTGTTATAACAAAAGTACCCTTAGAAGAGATAGTCCAAGAAGAACATGTTGAACCACTTGATCAACAAAGTTCAGTGCAGCCAAGTCAACCACCAAAGTCTCCTCCATTTCCTCACAGACTAGATCATGAAATACCTCAACTATAGGATGACTCTACTTTTAACCTTATTGATCAGCTAAAACATATTTGTATTAAAATACCCCTATTGAAAGCTACAAAAGAAGTGTTTATCTACACTAAGGCAATTAGGGAGGCTTGTTTGAAGAAATCAGGGAGAAAGAAGAAATATCCTAAAATTGTTCATGTTCTAGGTCAATTATTTGATTTGATGCTAGAGAAGGCCTATGTTCCTAAATATTCTGACCCCAAGGAGTATAATAGTTATAATTATCATCAATGGGTTTAAGGTTATGAATGCCTTAGTTGATTTAGGAGTAGTCATCAATGTTATGACTGAGGATATCATGTTGCAGCTTGATATCACAAACCTAAGAGCCACTCCTACAATACTGCAACTTGCAAAAAATTCCATAATAAAACTTGATGGCATGGTATAAGACTTAGTTGTTACCCTTGACTCCTAGGAATACCCTACTTATTTTGTAGTCTTTTCACCCAAGGAAACATTGGGAGGTTATCCAATTATCCTAGGAAGGCCTTGGCTTGCTACTGTAGATACCTTTATAGAATGTAGGTCAAGAAATATGACTATTTTTATGGACTCTCAACTAATAAAGCTTCTCTTTATTCTCCTACACAACCCCAACTTGATGAAGATCATGCCTTATGGCCAAACATAGGAGAGGAAGAAGTTGAAGTTAACTCTGTCAAATAGCTTATGATGATAGAAAGAGAACCATTCATTACTATACAAGAAGATTATGATATCCTCTCTTCCATCATCCAAAATAACTATGGAGTATCCCATCAAGTTTGTGACACTACCCCCATGTCCTTTACATACTATTCTTTCACTGTGTTCTCTACCATGCTTTCCTACAGCCATAGATTGTTTGCACACTTTGTTGCCACATGAAATCTAGTCAAAAGCTTTGAAAAAAGTTACTAAAGTAGAATTAACAACACAACTTGAAGTTGCCCCTAGAAAGAGCATGAACATAAATAAAAGTCTAACTAAGTCACATCAAGAATCTATGCTCACCTTACTTATGACTCACCAACAATATTTTGCATGGGACTATAGTGATACAAAGGGTTTAGATCCAAATCTATGTACTAATATAATTTGCATTAGTAAGGATTTCAAACCAGTTAGGAAACCTCAAAAGATGATTAATGCTACTCTCAAGTAGAGTCAAAAGTGAACTGTAGAAGTTATTGAATGTTGGATTTATCTATCCAATATTTTATAGTCAATGGGTGTCACCACTTTTCATATTCCCTAAGAAGGATCACTTCCCTCTTCCCTTCATTGATCAAGTCCTAGATAATTTGGTAGGAAAGAAATATTTCTCATTTTTGGATGGATTTAGTGGCTATGATCAGATTAGGATTGCTCCAGAGGACCAAGATAAGACTACATTCACATTCCCATGGGGAAATTTTTCCTATTATGTGTTTCCTTTTGTTCTATGAAATGCTCCAACAACATTTCATAGGGCTTCCATAAGCATCTTTTCTAATATTTCCTCTGAATGTATGGAGATCTACATGGATGACTTCACCGCCTATGGTTCAACTTTTGAAGAGGCACACGCTAATTTAGAGAAAGTCTTGTAGATATGTCAAAATCATAACTTTTCTTTGAATGGTGAAAAGTGCTACACGATGATGGAATAAGGGGTGGTGTTGGGACATTATATCTCAAATTGAAATTCAGGTGGACCCATCAAAAATTGAGGTAATTTCCAATCTTTATGTTCTTGCAAAATAGAAGGAAGTCAAAATTTTCTTAGGACATGTTGGCTACTACAAGAGATTCATTAAATATTTTAGTCAAATTGAAACACCATTATATAATATTTAGAAGAAAGAATTCAAGTTTGAATGGACATCAGATTGTGATAAAGCTTTTGAAATCCTTAAAGAAGCTCTAACTCAAGCTCTTGTGTTAAGAGGACCCAATTGGTCATTTTCATTCCATATTCATACAGATGATTCAGATTATGATGTAGGAGCAGTCTTAGGACATAAGGAAGGATCAATTGAGCATGCCATTTACTATGTTAGCAAGAATCTCCAAGGAGTCAAATTCAACTATATTGTCACTAAAAAAGAGATGTTAGTAGTAATTTATGCCCTCAACAAGTTCAAACATTACATCAAAGGGTATGAAATTTTCATCCACACAGATCATACAACCATCAAATATCTCACAAACAAACCTTCTATTACAGGGAGGATAGCAAGATGGTTTCTATTAATGCAAGAATTTGACATCACTATTGTTCATAAACCTGGAAAATCTAATGTGGTGGCTGATTTCCTATCATGTCCACAAGTGAAAGATGATCCTCTAGCCATTGAATATACCTTTCCAAATGAGCACTTGTTTTCCATATCCTCTCACATCCATTGGTATGCAGACATAGCCAATTATTTAGTTGTTTGTAAAACTCCTCACTTTTCACCAAAAGAACAAAGTCTGCTTGTGGACAAGAGTTTCAATTTCTCATGGATAGAAGATTGCATGTTTTACACTGGCCCATACTAGATCAAGAGAAGGTATGTATGAGAAGATGATACCTATGATATATTGAATTCTTTCCATGATGAACCATGTGGTGTCCATTTTGCAATTAAAAGGACATCCATGAAGATTCTTAATACAGGGTGTTACTGGCCAACATTACACAAAGATGCAACAAAATATACAAAGAAGTGTGATAGGTTCCAAAGGATGGGAAGACCAACAAGATTTGATGAGATTCTTTTTTTTATCCAAGTGTTTGTAACTCCATTTGACAAATGGGGACTAAACTTTGTAGGACCCATTGAGCCATCCTCAAATGGAAAGTCCTATATTCTAGTATGCACATATTATGTTAAAAAATGGGTTGAAGCTAGACCTGTGAAACATGTAAGAGATAATAAGGTTGTTGAATTCCTATCTGAAGAAATATTTACTAGATATGGAGTCTATAGGGAAATAGTAATTGATCAAGGAGCACAGTACACTTCTACATTAATTGCAGCATTGGTCAATGAGTACAATATCAGACATAGAAAATATCCACCTTACCACCCTCAAGCTAATGGTCGGGCAAAGATCACAAATAGAGAAATTGAGTCTATTCTCACAAAGATAGTTACAATCCACAAGAAGGATTGGGCTAATAGGTTGTAAGAAGCAATATGGGCATATAGGACAACATGGAAAACCACAACAATATTCACACCATTCAAATTGGTGTATGGAAAAATAGCTATTATGCCCATTGAATTTTATCATAATACACTTAGGATAGCTCTTAATCTAGACATTGATCTTATCACTGCATAAAGATAGAGGATCTTACAGCTTAATTCTTTGGATGAATTTAGGAAATATTCCCTTCAACACACAGAAATCATTCAAAATCATAGAAAGCATTCACATGAAAAGTATATCAAGGAAAAGAAATTTCAACCTACAGATTGGGCACTTCTCTATGACTCCAAATATCAGGATAATCCTGGTAAGTTCCAAACTTGTTGGTTGGGCCCATATGAAATCAATAAGGTGTATGACAATGGAGCAGTTCAACTCACAATAATTGATCCAGTCAAGTTTAAGCTACTTGTTAAAAGTTTTCTCACATCATGTTTGAAACTATTTCGGTAGGCTGGAGGATATAAAAGATCGAAGGAGAATAAAAAGGGTGGAAAAAAAAGAAGAGGGTGTGTATAAAATCGATAGCACTATTTTGTTTTTCTAATTTATATAGGGTTGAAGAGATGGTTAGTGTTTAAGAGGTTTCAAACATGCAAAATAGAAGGGTTTAATTGGGTGTGTTTAAATTTACTTGGTGTTAAGAAAATATGAAGCTATTGTGTTTATGGATTACTTACATGAATTTGGGGATGCCATTTTTTGTAGGTTTAAAAGAGGAAAGCAAACACAACATGACAAAAAAAAAATCAGAGCAGCAACATGTCACTTTAACCCTAATAGCAAGCAACTAGTTTGGCATGTCAATTCTGTGGTAGATGTGGGATGAAGAAAACTAAGTAATATGTATGTGCTCAATAATATTTGTTACTTTTTCATTCTAGTCAAGTTGTGGATTTTGAAGATGGTCAAAAGGGGTTTTGAGATGTTGGGATTTTTAGATGTGATTTTTGGTGGGTTTCAAACCCCAACATTTCAAAGAAATGAAGAAACATGAAAGACAATGATTTCAAGGGTTTCAAATCCTAATATTTCACACTCCATGATTTTTAATAGGGAGTAAGAGTGGGAAAACAAGAAAAGGCAAAATTTTGGCCTCCAGTGCAAACGGGTGTTTACAAATCCCTGCACAGAATTCAGGCAAGGACAGTTCAAATTCAATAGAGGATGTGGATGGAAAAGATCAAAGTGGGTTCCCATAGGATGGTTTTTTTCCCATTAATCCAAGTGGTAAGGGGGGTACGTCATCCCATGACCCTTAATCAGGCTTCAAGGTTTGGAGTTTGCAGGCCTACCTAAACAGTGGTCTTCATTGTTTAGAGTCAAACCTAGTGGAAAATTATTTTTTCCCAAGGCCTACAACTGATCTAACCTACATAAAGGTGAGTTCTCCATCTTTTTTCCTGATCCACTAATAGATCATTCTATATTGGCAATAGATTTGACTTTGGTAAGGAAGTTTCTTGGGCCTAGGCCTAACATTGAGATTGTTAAATCTTGCCTAACATTGAGATTATTAAATATTTTGCTAAAAGATAATGGAAGTTGAAAGGTCATTTGGATAATGCTACAATGTTGAAGGGTTTCTTATCTTTTGATTTTTCCAACCGGGAAGACATGAACTATGTCTTATGTGGTGGCCCATGGATTTTTGGAAAAATGGCTCTAGCACTCCAAAAATGGGTTCCAAACCTAGATTTCAATAATAATTTTTTTGTGTTAGCTCCAGTTTGGATTAGGTTACCTGCTCTCCCCTTGGAGTACTGGAAGGATTTTTTAAAGGGTTTGGCCTCATCTTTTGGAAAACTATTATCGATTGATCCTATGACAATATCTAGAATGAGATTGGTCTATGTTAGGATTTGTGTGAATGTTCATTAGTTCTTGGATTTATCATCTTTTATAGAGATTATTTCTAAACCAGGGAAGTGGCATTAGCAGGTAGAGTTTGAATCTTTTCCTTTTTCTTTCTTTCTTTGTAGAAAAAAGGGTCATTGGACAGGGACCTGCCCACAAAAAGAAAAGAAGATTGTAAAGAGGCTAGAACAAAGAAAAGTGTGGAAAGAGAAGAATCTAGAACAAAAAGGTATGGGGGAAGGAAACCAAGATGGAGTTGGTGACAAAGTCAAGGACCAGAAGGAAGGGGAATCAATGGTAAAAGATGGTAAGGAAGGTACTCCTCCTAAGGAAGGCTCTTCACATAATGATGTGGGAAGTGATATACATCAAGAGAAATAAATGGTTGGAGAGGTTGAGGAATGTGGAAAAGAGAAGAATGTTAATGAGACTAAGATAAATGAAGGCAGTCTAGGAAACCCTACCATATATGGGTCTAAAGATGGAATAGAACATGGTGATAAATCTGACTCTAACCTGAAAGAAGAGGAAACAAATGAGAGTGTTAGATCTCTGACTAAAGAGACTGATATTCCTTTTAGGGTTGAGGATTTGAATCAATTAGACCAAGAAATTCAAATGGGGATCTCTATGGTTAATGCTCAATAGTGTAATGTCTTGGGTGGGGAATCTTTACTGGACTCCTCAAATCTTGAGGATCACAAATATGTGAAATCTACTTTCCTGAAATATTATAATGATAATATTAGCTAGGAAAATGGGAGTGAAGAGTGGATGATTACACAGAGAAATGATGGTGAAATTGATGGCTCTGTGCAAAAGAATGGTGGTAAAAGAGGTAGGAAAATGGGAGAAGGCCAATATTCCTCATCTACCTAGAGTGGGATGGCCAGATTTGGATGGCCATAAGAGGAATAATGAAAGTGGATGTTGGAACCCTGAAACAACAAGCTGGAAGGAAATTTGCAAAATAAATGCGAGAGTAGAAAAGTAAACAGAATATAGTGGATGGACAGTTGACCATCCTAGAGTGTACCCCTAGTAAACAATGAAAATTTTGTCATGGAACATTAGGGGTCTCAATAGTCCCCATAAACAAGATATTTAGAGAAATATGGTCAGAGACCATAAACTTGATGTTTTTATAATCCAAGAAAACAAAATTCAAAAGAAAACATAGAGAAAATTAGGATGTTTAATAATTGTGGTGTTGTTAGTAGTAGCTTTAAAGGTGCTCTGGGAGGAATAGTGATATTTTGGAATTAGAAAATTATTCAAGGGGAAGTTTTGATTGTTGAGGATAATTTAGTTGTTGTTAAACTTCATCATATTAGAGATGCTTTCACTTGGTTCATCTCCAATATTTATGCTCCTAATACCAAGTCTAGTAGAGAGAAATTATGGAATAAGATTGATGCTAGTAGAAAGAAGTTTCTTGACTTTATTTGGTTGGTCATGGGTGACTTTAATACCCCTCTAAGGGAAAATGAGAAGTTGGGAGGGGTGCATATTCAATTGGATGGTAGATTAGATCTTATGGATTTTATTAATCAGCTGGCTTTGATGGATGTTGATCTCCAAGGGGTCAATTTCACCTGGTCCAGTAGAATATTGGGGGAGGAGTTGATTTAGGTTCATCTAGAGAGGGATCTTATCTCCAATGACTGGTTAGTCAGGTATTTATGTTCTCTTACTTATATTTCTAAAATTGGGTTTGATCACTTTTTGATTTTTTTTGTGGCTAACCCTATCTCGTGTTAGAGAAACTTTTTGTTTAGATTTTAAAAAATGTGGCTTTCCCATCCCAATTTTGAAGATCATTTCAAAGAGTGGTGGAATATTAAAGTGGATGGGATAGCTATGTTTAGGGTGGCAAAGAAGCTTAGACATGTAAAAGATCATGTCAAGAAATGGAACAAGGAGGTGTTTGGAGATATCTTTTCTATTAAGTTCGGTATTCATCTTGAATTAAAAGAGGTCCAAGATAAAATCCAAGTTCAGGGTTATTCTCAGCAATTATTAGATATGAAGAATGAGACCCTTGTGAAATATCATGATATTATTTCTAAGGAGGAGACTTCCTGGAAGCAAAGATCCCAATCTCTTTGGCTAAAGGAAGGAGATAGAAATTCCAAGTTCTTTCACATGACTACTCTTAAGCATAGAGTTGTGAACCGCATCTCTCACATTACTACTGATAAAGGTAGACTGAAGAAGGAGGATGATATTAGGAGTGAGATTGTTGGATTTTTTTCTTCCCTCCTATATGTTGATTCATCCCTAAATCAATAGGGTCAAAAGGAGCTATTATCTATTATCCCGACCATTATTAATGTGGACCAGAATAACTTCCTTAGTGTTATCCCCTCTTCTAGAGAAATTAAAGATGTGTCTGATGTTGTCAAAGAGTTTTTTGGAGATAAGAGGATTCTCAAGGAAATCATTGCCACCTTTCTTGTGCTAATTCCTAAAAAACCTATATTGGATTTGGCGGAATGTTTTAGGCCCTTTAGCCTTTGTAACTCTCTCTATAAGATTTTGTCAAAGGTTTTTACTATTAGATTTCTAAAATTACTTCCATTATTTCTCCAAAATGGCTTTGGCCTTGGAAGGAAAATTGTGGACTCTATTATTACTATTCATGAAAACATTCATTCTCTTCAGAGTTCTTCCAACCAAGGATTTATTATGAAGGTGGATCTCTCCAAAGCTTATGATATGGTTGATTAGGACATCTTACTCAAAGTTATTAAAGCTTTTGGATTTGGTAATAAAGTTATTCATTTTATCTTCCAACTTATTTCTACATCTTATGTTGTTGTCATGGTTAATGGGTCTTCTTCTCATTTTTTTAAACCTACCAGAGGGCTAAGGCAAGGTGACTAAATCCCTCCTATTGTCTTTTCCATAATGGATGAAAGCCTAGGGAGGTTATTTCAGAAACTCAATAAGTCTAGAGCTATTCAGGGACTTAAACATTCTTCTCATTCTTACACATATTCTTATGAATAGTTTGTGGATGATACCATATTGATGGGTGTTGTTGCTATTAAAGAGGCTAGAAATATGCAGTCTTCTTTGAATACTTACTCCAATGTTACTGGACAGTTAATTATCTGGAATAAAAGTTTCATGTTATTCATAAATAATCCTCAGGAAAGACAATTGAAAATCTCAAGGATTCTAGGGTGCTTGATCGCTGCTCTCCCAGACTCTTAGCTTGGATTTCCATTAGGATCCAAACCCCCAGATTCCTTTTGAATCTCTCTTATTGAAAGATTTACCAACAAGCTAGCTAGTTGGAAGGGATCCCTGCTTATTCAGGCTAGAAAAGTCCAATTACTTAAAAGTTGTCTTCAAAACCTACCTGTGTATTCTCTAAGTATATTCAAAATCCCTGCTAAATTTTTTGACATTATAGAGAAGATCTAGAAGAAATTCCTTTTGAATGGTACCGAGGAGAAGAATAGAATGTTGCTTGTGGCATAGCAGTCTGTCTACAAACCTAAAAGATTAGGAGGCTTGGGAATTAGGCCTATTCATATTCTAAAGAAAGCTCTTATGGCCAAGAAAATATGGAGACTTTATGAGGAAGAGAGGGAGTGGAAATCAATCTGGAAAAGGAAATATTTATATAGTGCTCCAACTATTGATGAATTCTTCCAGACCACCAATATTCTCAATGGTTCCTTTATCTAGAACAATGTGCAAAATATTGAAGTAGTGGCAAAAAAGGAAAAAGTGGAAGTTGGGAAATGACAACAAAATTAGGTTTTGGGAGGACTGTTGGTTGATGGATAAACACATTATTGTGTTGTTGAAAGCCAGGAATGTGATACAAATATGAAAAAATACCTATGGGTCTTTGGTTATTCATTACTAGAAGGATGAAGCTTGGATTAATCTAAGTGCCATTGACATTAATATGTCTCATATTGGACACTCTCTTAATGCTTTCTTTATCAGTAATGAATCTAAAGATGCCGTAATTTGGGCTCCTAATCTCAATATAATTTTTTTGTTTCTTCTACTATTTCCACCATGAATGATTTTGAAGGACCTCCTCCTTATTGGGGCTCCTATAGGAATAAATCTCTTATTCTTAAGATTAATATTTTTTATGGCTTTTAATTCAAAATAAAGTGCTAACCATTGATAATTTGTGTAGAAGAGGCTTCTACCTCCCTAACAGGTGATTCTTATTCAAGAATGATGAAGAGTCTTCCCTCCATCTCTTCTTCCAATGTAATTATACTCATGAAGTTTTTTGAAGTATCTTTCAAGTTTGGAATATATGTTGGGTCTTTTCAAGGAGTATTCAAGAGTTTCTAGTCCAATGGAAGTGCCCTTCTTCAAACAAAGCTACTAGGTTGGTTTGGTCCTTATTGGCTCCGCATGTTTGCTGGAATTTGTAGAAAGAACTAAATGATAGGATTTTCAAAAATAAGGAAGTTCCCTCTCGGGTGGTTTCAAATAAGGTTATGAGGGTTGTTAAAGATAAATTTATTAGTACCACAGAGGGCAGAAATCTTGAAGAAGATGATATCAACCCCATTTCCTCCCTTTTTTGTCCTTTTGATTTCATAAGAAAAAAGGATAATAAGAGAGTGGGCTTGGTGTGGATGTCTCCTCCTAAAGGTTGGGTTAAAGTTAATTTTGACGGTGTGGCTAAGGGGAACCTAGGTCCTTCTAGATGTGGTGGACTGGTTAGAGACATTTATGGTAACTGTATTGGTACATTTTCTTGCCCACTCGAAAATCAAACTAGCCATTTAGATAAAGCTATGGGAGCTCTTCAAGCTCTTAAAGTTTCTAAATAGTTGAACTGTTATAATGTTTGGATAGAGGGTGATTCAAATAACATAATTAAATGTCTTAAAGGTGATTATAAAGCTTCATGGTGTATCAAGCTTATAATCAAGGAAGTTTATGTCATCACTAAAATGTTTAATAAGGTTCACATTTCCCATGTGTACCATGAGGTGAAGACAATGGTAGATTATATTGCGAAGATTGGGGTGAGTTGTAAAGATATGATTACTTGGCATGGTGGGATAAGGCATGATAAGGAAATTAATGAGCTCATTAACTATGATAAGAAACACAATAAAGTGGGAAGTATTTTCACAGATAATGGAAATGACACATATGGACCTTGAAAACAAAGATCACATGAAAGACAATTAGGGGAAGTATGCCAAGGCTATTAAATCACTCATTTGTCATGATTTATGGGCCATGTTATGGGTTACTTCTGCCACTAACCTAAATTGCAATACCATTAAGGGTTTGAGTATCAGAACCGAATCCATTTGTAGAAAGATGGGGGAGATATAAAAAAGTTGGAACCTATGATTTGTGAAGATTGGAGGCATGAGAAGAAAATTTGATGCAAGCTTCGGAAGGGAGGTGTCACTCCTTTTCTTGAATGACTTCATGGATATGATAGAAAGGTAACAGATTTCTTTGTCAAAGGTGTGAAAGACAATTATGTTATTTTGTATGGTAGAAAGGTTAACCTTAGTTTTGATCTCATTACTAAGATGACGGGTTTACCATCTACTAGAGTGGAATTTTTTAAAGAACGTAAAAAATATAAAGAAGCGGTCAGGAAATTCCCCAAAATGGAAGATGAGAAGGATATTCTTGTAAAAACTAGGGATTTTTATGGGATTGAACATATTAAACCTATATGGCATAAGGTTTTGACCTATGTGATGGAATATTTTACTTTGAATGGGAGGTATACTAGGTGTAATCACCTAAAATTGGACAAGCTAAATCAAGTGAACAACTAAGGCAAAAATCGGAGCAATTGAATCAAATCAAGCATTTATCAAATCAAAATTCAAATCAAGCCTTAAATCAATTTAATTAAAAATCAAAAGTCATAAATTCAACTTAAATCAAATCAAGCATGATAAATCAATCAATTGTGTAATTAATCTAATTAATTACATAGTTCATTTAAATCAAATCAACCCGTTCAAGGGGTACACATGGCTAAAGATTTTAATTAAATTCAATTAATTAAATCATATTTTCCCTCAACCACCAAATGGGAGAAAATTCATCAACCAATAGGATTTAAGGATGGAGCTCACATGGATCAAGCCTAAATCAAATCGCAATCACTCACTTGGAGAATGCATCTTGTCCACTCATTTGGTCCTTTGGTCCCAAGCTTTGAGGATAAAATATTTAAATGGTCTCCAAAGGTGGAACCATGGACTTAACCCTCACCTAATCATGATCAAATCAACCACACCCCCTACCCTTGCAAAAATCTATAAAAGCAAGGCATAATTCAATCAATAATCATCCACAAATTTGAGAATAGCATCAAACCTCTTGCAATTTATAGCTAGAAAGGCAAATATTAGAACTAATTAAGGCTTAATTTCATTTCGAATTGAACTTTTAGTTTACTTATCATTCATTCTCATTTTAGGATTGTCACTAATGGAAGCTTGCTGAGAGCTTTGCATTAGCATCCCTAAATAGAGGTCCATGGAGTGCTTAATTGTCAATTATTTACTTAAATAGCTTACTCATTGTGGTAATTTAGTTAATTTATTCATTTTTTTGCAATACTAACCCTATGAAGGTGCTTTCCTTAGCACACAAAATGGCACCGTGGGGCTTTAGGCCTCATAAATTTTTAAATTCCAAGAAGTAGAAAAATTTCTTGCAAATCTTGTTTTACTCTCTACTTTATAGGTTTTTCAGTGCGTTTGAGAGTTTCTCCAGTGCATACACCAGTTTCTCCAGCACTTTTAAGGTCTGAAATAGTGCTTCTATGGCAAAGTTTTGTGCCTTTACGTGAAGTTTCAGCGCTTTTGATTCCTTCTATTTTCTATCTTATTTCTTTCAGCACGTATACCCTGACTCTCTAGCGTGTTTAATTCATTCCCCAGCATGTTTAAGACTTTCTTTTAACGCCTTTTCTTGGTTTATTAGCACTTTTAATTTCTATTCCAGCGCTTTTAATATTTTTTTGTAGCGCATTTGATTTGTTAAATAGCGTGTTCAATCATTTTAGTAGCGCTTTTAATAGATTATGTTGCACATTCAATTAAATTGAGAATTGACATAATCTAACTTGCGGAAAATGATTTTTCTGTGTCTGTAGGATGACTAGTCATAAGAAAATAAAAAATCTAGAGACCAGATTTAACAGCGAAGGGAAGGCTTTGACTAAACGGATTAAGGAGGAGAACATTGCACACATCAAGCTGATTTTGGAGGATTCTCATTAAGAAAATGAGGTATATGAACAATACTTAAAAGTTGTAGAAGCTTATAAATCAAATTTCATCTCATTAAATTGGATTTACTTGCCTTAATCATTTTTTGTTAAATTTTGATAAATAAGACTTAAATTCAAGTTTATTCTTGTTTTTCTTCATTTTGGTTGGTTGTGTTGACTAATTTGTTGGAGGAGAAGTGAATGGAAAGGAATGATTGCCACTAGGTGAGCATAAAAATGGAAATTTCATCAAAAATCCCTAGCCTTGGCTAGCTTCAAAACAAGGTAAGCCTAAAACTTGGTCAATTTTTGCTTAAATTGTGGCCTTGTCAATTTCAAAATCTAGTAATTAAAGCAGCCTTTTATTGTTTGAGAGATTTGATATTAGGCCTATGCTCTTCACTTTCTAAGTGAATCAAAATGCCAAAAATATCAAGTTCCTTGATTAAAAGAAAGGTTAAGTAAATCAAGCACTAAATTTGAACAACCCCTTGTTTGTGGAAAAGAGTAGAAATACTCAATTCCCATTAGTTAGTGGGTTTGGTAATTAAACCTTGTTAAAAGTGTTTGGGAATTGAGAAATAGATAGGGATATGTTCTTCACCTTTTGGTGAATCAAACTCTCAAAACCTATCTCCTCATTCCACTTTATTGCTTTCAAAATGAACATGCTAGATCTATAGTGGGCTCGCCTCCTGAGATTTGCCTTAATAAGGCCAGTGAGAGGGACAGCCCAAAGTGGGATACATTTACTTTTGCCATGAAAATCCAACCCACTTTAGAATAAAATACATGCATCCTTAATGGGGTGTGTGACAAAAGGATATTAAGCTTACAAATTTCCTCGAGTAGTCCTTCGGGATTGCACAAAACTCTGACATACCGATGGTGGGAAGCCTCCTAATTTTGGAGGATGAAAACTTAATGTCCATTTTGAATATAATCTTGATTAAATACCTTGTTAAAATAGAAAATCCTACCTTATAGAGCCATGTTTACGAACCAACTTGTGAACTAGGTAGATTTCTTGAAGTATCTTTTTGTGCAAAAACCCATGATAACGTCCTTAGAAATTCAAACACTTTTTGTGTAGAGGGTTAAAAAGAACAAGTGTATTTGTGATTTCTTTGTTTGAAAAATACATACAGCAAGTAAGAGATATCCATTTGAAAATTCATCTTATATTTTTAAATCTCTTCATAAAAAAAAATGATAACCAAATTGGGGAAAAATGATTAAAAATCAAACCTTGTTGAATGTCAATTTTGTATGGTAAAAATGTGACCACACTTCTATGAATCATTACATGCAAGGAAACTCAAGAATGAGCCCTCACAAATTGATCCATAGCTCCCTAGGCATGGAGTGCAAGGGTTTTTAAGAATGCTCTCAGCTAGAGCTATTTAGCCGATGACCTTGCTAGTAAACCATGCAATGGGAGATTCAATGAAGACAAGGGCAAGAATGCCAATATCCTCAAGAATCAAGAATGAAAATGCAATGATATGCTATTCTAGAAATAGAAATGCAAGCTAAGCTATGAAAGGAAATATGCAAGTGTTACAAGCCAAGCTAATTAATCTATGTGAGCTAATCTAGAGCATAGAAATGAAGCTAATCTAAGAAAGCATAAATATGAAGCTAAGCTAAGAATGCAAGAATGAGATGTAGATGCTAAGAATGCTCCAAATCTTCAAAAAGCTCCAAAGTGACCTAGAAAACCTGCAGCATAAAGTTAGCATAAAAAGTTGGGGATCTAGAATGAAGAAGAGAGCTCTTCTTTTATAGGAAATGAGGAGGAATGGACCATGGAGATTAAGAGGCAAAAGATTTAATCAACGGTGGAGCTTGAAAAAAGAGCAATCCATGTGCACAAGTATCCTCCAATGAGAAAATAGGAGTTGACTTTTGTGTTCATATGAGACAAAAAGTGCTTTTTCACTTTTTATAAAGTAAGAATAATGTTTTATTTGTGCAACTTAGGATAAGAGGAAAAGTGGGGGCTTTTTATTTATTAAAAGGGGAGGAAATATTCCTTTTAAATAAATAAAAACTTAGGATAAGATGGTTAGCCCATAGAAAATAATTGAATAAATGATAGAGCTAGGATTTGATCAAGAATAAACAATTGATGATTTAGCAAATGGGGGCTAATAGTCTAGGTGACCATTTTTAGGTGTATACATTTGCCCCTCTTTGACTAATGTGTGATCGATTTGGGAACACATGTAGTCAAAGAATGAAGTTGAAATGTGAGATCAATTTGGGATCACAAAGCAACTCAGATTAGCCAAGAAAGCAAGAGATAGCCAAGAAGGCAAGCAATAGCGTTCTGACTCCAAAGAATGAAGTGCAGAGAGATATCAAATCTTGCATGATCAGCCTAGTAGCGACAGTACTGAACACTTAGGAAAGAGATAGCCAATAAGATATGATGTGTTTGCCCCCTCAGGATCGAAAGTGAAATCCAAGTAGAGGGAAATCAAAAGCAAGAGCAGCATGATCAAATCACTAGAAATCATAATCGAAGAAAGAGAACAGAATAACCATCAAGCAATGAAGATATGCCCCACACATGGGATCCGGGGCACGAACCAAGCAGTCCCTCAACCTGTAAACACCATGAAGAGGGGATGAATTTGAACTTGGGATTTGAAAGTGAATGAAAGACTAGAAGTTTGAAAGAGATGGAGATGAAGAGGTGAGGAATGCCCCAGTGAAGATTGAAGGATCAGGCCTCAAAAGGTCAGCCAACTACATGAAAGAGGGGGAAAAGGTGATTTGGATGATCAAGGTGAACTTGGATTTCAGTTTCGATCCTGAAATGAAAGGAAAATGATGTGATATGAAAGACAAGAAGCAAAAGACATGATCAGGAAGAAGCGAAAGGTGAGCGTAGTTGATTAACAAGTCCACATAAGATGAAAAGGAGAGCTCTCTCCATATGCAAGATGCAAAACTAACTAACATGAACTTAAGAATGCAAGCTACATGAAAAGTGGTTTACTTGCAAGGTCACAATGCTAATAGACATCTAATATTCATCATCGAGCATTATTGGTAGCGTCGCAAGATCATACAATACACACTAGCATAACTATGTGGATCTAAATATGATCTATATCAGATAGAAATGTGAAAATCCCACCTAGGCATCAAAGACATGTAGGTCAAGATGACTAGTGCAGTGAGATTACCTAAGTTTGATATAGCAAGATTATGCTCACATCGAGACACAAGAAAGTCAAGATGACTATAAGCATGCACTCGCAAAATAGTCAAGGATAATACCTTGTAGATCACAATGTCAAGTAAGACCAGCATAAATGCTCATGATAGTGAGGACCAACAAAATATATCAACAAGCAGATAAAGAAATAAAACATGTTCTCATACCCTTAGTCTTCTAGCTACGCATCATCGAAAATGATCATAGGGGGAGAACACTCAGCAAAGAAAGCATCATAGATAGCACACAAAGAAATAAAGCCAAGCAAGTCTCAGTGAGTCAAATGTTTAAGTGCGTGTGTGTAGGTCATAGAGTCAAACTTTGAGTATCGCATCTGCCAGTGAGAAATATTGCATCATCTAGACTACAAGTAGGATATCTAATAAGTGTTAAGAAACACTCGACGCAAGGGTAGTGTTGAAAAACACAATTGGGGTGGTGTTGAAAAACACCATTTGCGAGGTGCCTAAGAAACCCAGACGTACAAAGAGACCCAAGATAAGCTTAAAACAACGTATGCCCCCTAGACTAAGACAAGAGTCAATTGCAGGCTAGGAGAGGCAAAGCGAGAAGTGGAGCGAATGAGCGCCACACAAGACTGATAGACATAGGTGCAGAGGGTCTCAAGCAGCGCCTATTTCTAGGTTTTCACCAAGGCAATTTTTCAAATTTTTTTTATTTTTTTGAATTTTTTGATTTTTTTGGTGAGACATCAAAGTGCCTATTGCTAGGTTTTCACTAGGATGCTCATTTTTTCAGTACTTTTTATGCTTTTTAGGATTTTTTCAGCATCATATATGAATTTTTTTTTTTGGAATTTTTTCAGGATCAATAAATATGTACAAAGGATGCCCTAGACAGAAATGGACATCAAGAATCTGCTTCCTCTTATGTAGAGAACTGATAGGCCCCAGGCCCAAATGCTGCAACTATGATGATAGGAGGTCTCAACCAGTTCCACCAATAATAACCAGCCCTAAGCAATGTCTGAGCTAGCGAAGGATCATTAGAATGTGATCCACATATGCCATCATGGATTTTAGCTAGCACTTTTTCTGACTCCTCTATTTCTAGACACTTAAGGAGAGTTCCGTTTAGACCCTTCCTATACAAGTCACCAGAGACAAAGGAAAAGTGTAAGGGATGGTGGAAGGAATGGCGTGGTGGATTTGCAAGAGGAATATGAGGTGGAAGATATGAAAAGATGGTAGGATTGTAAGATTTGTAAGCATGATAGCGTAATTCATCCACCAGGAACTTGAAGCGAAATTTATGCTTTTTCATTTGTAAAATGGATGCCAAAGTAACCAAGGCATTAGCAAATTTGTTCTCAGCTCTAGGAATGGGCTGAAGTATAACAGATATGAGATCATGCTTGAAGTAGTGCATCATTTTTTTGTAGAGAATCAGCTTGTCATCTTTTATTTGAGAATCATTATTTTTTAGCAGATTTTTATTTTTACTTTTCTTAGGTGCGGATACCGCCACAATGTGGTTTTCACCATCCGACCATTGCTCTTTTCTTTTGACTTGATGACCATGATGATTGATTGTTGATTCAATCTTTTTTGTTGCTATTTCTTTGGTGGAAGAAGTAACAGGTGTTGATGTGAGATGAAATGAAGTGACTGGTTCAATAGTATTTATGCGAGGGGTGTCATCTTTGGTAACAAGAGAGGTTGAGCCTATAGGGTAAGCTCCAAAAGTAGCTAGATCTAGACTTGTCATAGAAGAACCAGCGTGGTCCACTAAGGCAATATGGGGAACAAACTCATCAGACCCTGCACAAGACTCATCAACTACGTCGGGTGGGTTACGAGAAGTATAAACTACATCAACATCCATATCTGTCATGGAAGAACCTTCTGGAAGAGGCTTAAGATGTTGAGAAGTAGAGATGCTCATGTCATTAGTATCAGTAGATTTACATTCTTCTCCCCAAAGAAATGAAGTAGAAGGAAGATCATCTCCCATGTGAGCCATAGTGTGTAGCGGTGACTCATCTGTATTTGTGTCTGAATTACTGAGCATGGGAGTATTTCTAGAATCCTCTCTATAGATCCACTCTTGAATAGCTTGTTCTTCTCTTTCTGCTTCTAAAGGAATGGATGAAGGAACAAAGGTATCAAAGATCACCATAGCAGAAGTGGAAGGCTTCATCTGATCAGAAGGTCTCCCATATGACCTAGGAGAAATAGGTATAGAAGCAAAGGAACCCAGTGTATATTCACCCATACCAAGGCTCATCATCTTAAGTGATTTCTCAGCAGCAGCTAGAGACGTACTAGGATCAACAAAAGGTTCATTATGAGGAACAAATTTTTAGTAGCAGCAAGAGCATTGATAGCAATAGTATGGTCTCCAGGAATCACAACCTCAGTGCCATTGTACAAAAATTTGACACACTGATGATAAGTGGAAGGAACAGCCTGCATGTCATGGATCCAAGGATGACCCAAAAGAATGTTATATGCGAGTGGGATGTCCAATACTTGGAAGCTAATATCTTTCATGATAGGGCCCACTCGGATAGGCAGCGTGACAAGACCTTTGGAAGATCTTTCCACTTCATCATAAGCTTTTATAGTAATCTTCTTCTTGGAATCCACAGCCAATTCTGACAAACCCAATTGTTGTATGACATTGAAAGAAACAATATTTAACCCTGCACCATTGTCTATCAGGACTCGGTGGACTCGGGTATTGTAGACTAGAACTTCAATGTGTAAAGCTAGATTATGTGGGTGCGCAATAGATATGTCATCTTCTGCAGAAAAGGAGAGAGATAGCAGAGATGAAATGTGGTTGACCATAGCCTGAAATTGATCTGGATCAATGTCATTGGGAACACGTGTTGTACGTAGAGCCTCATCAAGAATCTCTCTATGCAAAGAGGATAACCAAAGCAACTCAAGGATAGATATCTATGCTGGTGTCTTTTGCAAATGTTGGACAAGATCATAGCTAGGGGTGGCTAAAGGAGCCACTTGTTTGGAAGGCAAAGCTTGCTTGGGATCTTGCACAGTTTTAAGGACAATCTTGGCTTGCCCCCTAGTAACAGCATTCAGTGTCTCACTTCGGGAAGATGAACTACCATGTGTTTGCAAGACTAACTTTGGCTTACCATGATTGGTGTTATTATCATCTTGAGACCTCATCATTAGAACACTCTCAACGGGCTCTACCATGTTAATCACAGGCGTATTAGAAGGATACGTGTAATTGATCTTTGCATCATGATTCTTCTTATGTGTTTGAGAGGTTTCCCCCTTATCATGCTTAGGTAGAGGATCTTTGAAAGCTGTGTGATCAGAATTTTTAGTTAAGCCATCAGTGGAGATTGTGCCGTTCTCAATAAGATCCTGAATATCATCCTTAAGCCTAAAACAATTGTCTGTTGGATGTCCCTTGTTTCTGTGATAATGGCAGTAATGATCCTCTCTCCACCAATCAGGCTTATTTATCGGATCCCAATTACCAGGTTTATCAGGAAGTGTAAGATATCCATTGTCAACCAAAGTCTTAAGGATCACATCGTAAGGTTCTGCCAACTTGGTATAGACTCGCTTTTGAAATGACTTCTTAGGCTTATCTACATATTGAGGTTTAGGAGCATTGTGAGTGTTGCTAGCTTCTTGTTGTTTTGCTGCATAGATAGCGTTGGAGAGATTGAAGGCGGGCTCTTTAACTTTAGGAGCATCAACAACCCCATCATTAACAACATACTTGTTCTTATTCCAAGGTTTGTTCTTGTCTTTACCATTGCCTTTAGCATCTTTATTAATAACAATATCCCCTTTTCTTATAGCTACATCCTCAATCTGATATGCAATTTCAACCATGTCATGGAAGGAGGAGAACAGTTGCTTCCTTAGATCATAAAATAGCTCAGGCACAAGTGTGTTGATGAAAATGTCAATCTTTTCTCTTTCGGGTAGCTGACGAGGATATCGAGAATACAATGACCTCCAACGTTGTAATTAAGTTGCAAATGGCTCACCTTGATGTTGTCTTAGATTACCGAGATCTATCATAGTGACAGGTTGTTGGATGTTGTAAGAGTACTGCTGGGTAAATCACTGAGCTAACTCATCAAAAGTCTTAAGCGGTGGTGTCAATTTCGCAAACCATTCCAAAGCTTGGCCTCTTAAGCTTTGAGGGAATAAGCGTAGGAGATATGTGTCTTCATGAAGAAAGTCCATACTAAGAGCATAAAAATGATGCACATGGTCATGAGGGTCACCATTTCCATCATACTTGTCATATTTAGGAACCTCAATATCCTTAGGAAACGGGACCATGTATAGATCTTTATCAAAAGGAAGAGCACAAATTGATTCTACAAAAGAGACCTTTGGAGGCTCTCTTTCTAATACCATTTGGGTAAGGCATTGATTTGTCTGACGTAATTCTTCTTGAAGGACTTCCAATTTAGTTGGTACTCTTTGTTGGACAATTTGTCTAACATCATAGCCAGGAGGAAGCTTGTATCCTCTAGAAGTCATATATTGAAAATATTGATCGCCATTACGCTCTAAAAGCTTATGCATCATTCGTTGAAAATCCACATCTTGTTCACATCTCATAAGATCCTCAGTAGAAATATCATCATTAGCCTCTGCCTCATGTTGAGAGGGAGGAGGTCTAGGAGGTGAAGAAGGCATACCAAAAGTGGTTCTTGGAGGAGATCTTGGTGGTGTGTTGTTGCCATTGTTGCCATTAAAAAGAGGTCTATGCTCATGATTACTAGTCTCAGGTTGCTCATGAAATGTCCCTCTATAAGCCATGCGCCTAGTAGCATCCATCCTTTGTTGATTGTGTTCTTTGTCTAAGCGCGCTTGATTATCCTTACGCTCAAAGTGTTCTTGCAAGAGTTGAAACTTTTCTTGTTCAATCAAAGTGAGTGAGACACTGTCAGTGTTTTTGGGGGTCTTGAATGCGGAAAAGAGGAAACCTCCTTTATACCACGGTGTAGCCTTAGAATTCTCAGATTGGTCAGAACTAGAACTGTTGTTGCTAATGGGTGCTTTTGAACGTCTAGTTGGAGAAGGTAACTTCATATAATTGAACGGAGGATGACTCTCCTGCTCAAATTGAGACCGAGTTGTAACCAGCATGAAAAGAGATGTTGGTTGACTAATAGAATGAGACAAAGTTTCTTAGATTTGAGATAAGAAAAGCTAATAAAGATCGCTTGTCAAAGTAGAACAATAGAGAGATGGCTAGTCAAAAGTTCTCAAGCACTTACAACAATCAATTGACTAAAGCCGAGCAATGAGCAAGAAGCTCAATAAGCAAGTAGCTAGAGAGGTAACCGTGATGCGACAAGTGATAAAAAGTAGCATTCGTTAAACTCAAACCCAATAGTTTTAGCTCATTTGTTTCAGTCTAGAACAAATCTAAGCATGTAGGTAACAAACCAGTTTCAGGTAAGAATAGAAAAAGACACTCTACGACAGGTTAAAGTGCAATTTTAGCAACTCCGAATTGTAGCAATGATAGGACAGTAGAAATGACTCAGGATTCTTGGTTGAGGGTATGCAAGGATACTTCAATATCATATGACTATTGACCAGTGAATGTGAAAAACTCAATTTTGAAGTGCTTGGACCAAATTTGTAGATTGAACAGTGCAATTTCTCAGTTTGACAAGTAGTAGCGATAGATAAAAGACAGGTTTGCAAACAGGATGGGATCAAACATGTCATAGAACACTTGAAACAAGGGCAAAAGAAACCTTGCCAAGACAAGCACTTGTGATATCAAAATAGGGAACCTTATGAATGCTACCGTTTGTTTGAATGTTGAGAATGTTTACATTGGTATAGCACAATCGAAGACAATTCAAGCAATTACTACCTAGAAGGACAAGGCTCATTACTTAGCAACGTGGCCCACAACTTGATGCTCCCTTGCCTCACACCAAGTGGTTGCCCACAAGAGATATTGGCATTGTCATGGAAGTGTCAAAAACACAACCAAAGGAACACATATGGTGAGTGTCTTGGGGTGATCCGGGTAAGTCCACTTGGATCAATCCTTGCACCAAGAAGCTAAACGGCTAAAATAGGGTGGCCTCTATCTAATGGTTCTTAGTAAGGGTTTCCATTCATAGTACCCCTCTTGCTCCTCATAAAGGACTAGGACCTCGCGGCCTCAAGAGTACCTTAAGCATTCTTGCTTAATGCTTTCCTCATGGTCACAATCCCACAAGTTACTCACATCAAGCGAAGATAAGTACTATGTCTACCAAGGTTTTGTGTCCTCGATAGCCTTGAGATTATAGTGAGTTGGAATCACTCGCCACCAAGGAAAATGATGACAAGGTTGTCCCCACTTGGGTCATTCCTCTTGATTGCTCAAGAGCAGGCCCGCTAAAAGATCTTAAGCTAAACAAAGAGTGGATTAATTCTTGAGGTTCAAGGTTTTTGGTTCACCACAAGGGTGAAGAGCATACTCCCCTATCTCAAGAATCTCTCCCAAACACACCAAGCAAAGATTCAATTACCCCCTTGCTTTCAAAATCCCAAGATGGGTCAAGATTTCTGTTTCACCACAAGGGTGAAGAGCATACTCTCCTACCACCTCAAAATTTCTACAACAAGGTATTAAGTGCCTATGAAAGGAAACAACTAGTATATGCCGCACTTAATAAAGAAAGCAATTAAACAAGCACTTGATTTGGTTTTTATGCTTAGGGCAGCCCTACAAAAACTATTAGTAGCCCTCTTTGACATGCGATTTTAGCAAATTTCAAGCAAGAAGCACCTACAACCACAACTTGTTAGACCAAAAAGAGTTAGGAAAATCAAAATCCAAAATCTAACAATGATTAGTACATGAAAAAAATTAGATAATGTGCAAAAATAACTGATCAAATGATAAAATCTGAAAATGAAACCATCATGGTTGGATTAGGCTCAGAAAGACCTTTCCAATGATATATCACACTTAAAATTTTGATACCATTTGCAAAATTTCAAAAAAAATGGGCACCCATTTTCCAAAGTGGCACAGATTTGAAAACGCTGGAAATTTCAGAAAATTTCAAAAAGATAGATAAGAACCTAAAACTTGCAAGATAGATAAAATAGCTCAAAAATAGCTCACTGCCAAGTACAGACACCAGTATCACGCGATACTTCGCACAATATTGGGGTGATACTTATCAGTCCGCGTGACATTTCGCCCGACACCAGGCGATATTCTCTACTATAGCCAGGCGATACTTATGATAGGTGAAGTATCGCATGCGCATATAGAGGTATATCGCACGATACTTTCCAGAAGTATCGCGTGACAGTCTGAGACAAAAAAATAGAGACTAAAAATTAAGCTAAAAACTTGCTGAAAAATTGACAAAAATTGACGAAAATGCAGAATTTAAAAGACAAAGTCTATCTACTCTGCCCCACGGTGGGTGCCAAAAATGTATGCTATAAAAATGTGACCACACTTCTATGAATCATTACATGCAAGGAAACTCAAGAATGAGCCCTCACAAATCGATCCATAGCTCCCTAGGCATGGAGTGCAAGGGTTTTTAAGAATGCTCTCAGCTAGAGCTATTTAGCCGATGACCTTGCTAGTAGACCATGCAATGGGAGATTCAATGAAGACAAGGGAAAGAATGCCAATATCCTCAAGAATCAAGAATGAAAATGCAATGCAATGCTATGCTAGAAATAGAAATGCAAGCTAAGCTATGAAAGGAAATATGCAAGTGTTACAACCCAAGCTAATTAATCTATGTGAGCTAATCTAGAGCATAGAAATGAAGCTAATCTAAGAAAGCATAAATATGAAGCTAAGCTAAGAATGCAAGAATGAGATGTAGATGCTAAGAATGCTCCAAATCTTCAAAAAGCTCCAAAGTGACCTAGAAAACCTGCAGCATAAAGTTAGCATAAAAAGTTGGGGATCTAGAATGAAGAAGAGAGCTCTTCTTTTATAGGAAATGAGGAGGAATGGACCATGGAGATTAAGAGGAAAAAGATTTAATCAATGGTGGAGCTTGAAAGAAGAGCAATCCATGTGCACAAGTATCCTCCAATGAGAAAATAGGAGTTGACTTTTGTGTCCATATGAGACAAAAAGTGCTTTTTCCCTTTTTATAAAGTAAGAATAATGTTTTATTTGTGCAACTTAGGATAAGAGGAAAAGTGGGGGCTTTTTATTTATTAAAAGGGGAGGAAATATTCCTTTTAAATAAATAAAAAGTTAGGATAAGATGGTTAGCCCATAGAAAATAATCGAATAAATGATAGAGCTAGGATTTGATCAAGAATAAACAATTGATGATTTAGCAAATGGGGGCTAATAGTCTAGGTGACCATTTTTAGGTGTATACAAGTTTCTACATGCTCTCATAAACTCAAAATATATTTACAAGAAGATGGCACTTGCATTGCAAATAGGTCCCTGAATTTGAATATCAAATCCCTTTCAACAATCACAACCAAGGGGATAGTCTTCCAAATCTGTTTGAGAAGAGAATTGAATCAATGGATAGAAACTCCACATTTCACAATTATCATCATGGAGGAAACAATGACAATATCAATAACACCAACCAAGGGCCTAAGGAAACACTTGAAGAAAGAGCTAATAGAGCAGCTCAAGACAATGAATTTCTTGAAGTCATGGATAAATTAATAGATAGAGATAGGGAGAAGTTTTTCCTAAACCTAGCCCAAGTGAACAGTCTCACAATAGCTAGAGATAATCATGCCATTGTCTTGCTTAAGGGTAAGATATCTATGCTATGGATTACCTATCCCCATCATGAAATGCATTTAGATTGTCAACCCAGGGACATAGACTTGAAATGGGATAGCACAGTTTGTGCACTAAGTTCCTTTAGGAGTCATAACACCTATGTTGCAGGAAGATTAAATGCATGAAAGGAATCTATGCTATTGCTGCAGGAAGTAAACACACTTGACTATTGAATGGAATTACTGCAAAAAAATTATGAAATAAATCTAAGCCTGCCTAACAACTCAAAACATTCACTATACCCATTTCTGCAAATGTTGCAGGAACAAACACAGTGGCAATGCTGCAGGAATAAAATAGTAACTCTATTTGAGAATAGGAAAAGTACAGGAAGAAAATCTATTCTACCTTAATCTAATCCACCTTCCAAGTGGGCCCCCTTGGTTGGCTTCTGCTAACTACTCGACGCAAGAGATAATCCAAAATCACTCTTCCATTAAAATCTTCTTAGCTGGTTACATAACTGAATAACTCAGAGCAAAAACAAAGCAACTTCCACTATATGGAATACATAATTCTATCTTTCTTCATTACCTTCTAAATCAGTCCAAATCCCTTTATATCAAGGATTGACTTATTGAAAACATAACAGAAAAGTCTCATTAAACCTCGCCAAATATGGAGGAGATAAAACAACCATGATATAATACAATTACTGCTGGCAATAGAATAACAGTTCTGAGGAAATATAGAAAAACTTAATTCCCTATATTCTCTGGAACAACAGCTCCTTCAAAGCTTGGCATATCCATCAAAATCATGTTGAATTCTCCTACCATGGTTGGTCTTCTAATGCTCCTTCTTTAATGTAGATGTGCCACTCTTCATACCACTCCGTGTTTACCTGAAAGGTTAGTAACATTTGGTACACATATGCAAGTCAACATTTTCAATTCCTACTTAAATGTTAGAACACAGCTTGAAATAATGATATGAAGTACTACATTATATTTATAATAGTCAACAAAACATATCATTTAAGCTACCCATATATTTTGTGGCTTTAGCTGTACTTGGCATAGGTTCACATAAGTATAAGCAATAAAATGTCTTGGAAATGTTTGTCAAAGTATCAACAAAATATAAAGATCATAACAAAATTGAGGCAATAATTAGACTCATCATCTGCCCCCTACTATTAGAATGCTTTCCCTCAAGCATTGTATTTCCTTGCTATGGTCCTGAAATCACCAACGGTCATCTTTCCTTTCTTTCCACTTATGAAAGTGTAGTAGAACCCCCTTGTGCGTTCCAAGTAATCTTCCTGATGCTACACAACCAACTGATCCAGTCTAGTGGCACTGATGTCATATAGGGGCCAAAATAGTGTAGGTGGATGGAAAGATAAAGGCATCCATAATTCTCTTCTGGGCTACCTTCCCAACTTCATGTAATTAGCCACCCTATGAACAGCTGCTTCATAATTAATCGGGCTATGTGGTTCTACTTTTCTGAAAGCTTCAGGCAACCTGTTCCATCTACTTCTAACTCCTGAAAGAGCTCTTTGGGCTGTAAAATTGGGCAATGTTTGATAATATTTGTAAACTTTATCCCTTAATGCAAATACTTTTTCCCTTATTTCTGGCTTTGGTCTCCCATAAGTCAAATTGAGCCAATCCCTCAAAAGAACATCAGGCTTATGTGACTCAGCCCTTAATGGAAAAGGTTCAGATTTCTCTAGATCCCTATAGGTGTTCAGCTATCTGTCATAGTTTGTCTCATTATGCATCCATGACATCAAGGCCCTTAATTGAATGTCCCCTATATAGAGTAGAGGATTCCACTCTGTTTCATGTGGGATAATAAAATTGTGCAAATAAAGCTCACATAACATATTTTGTTGCCATGATGGAAGAGTCTGATACAAACCATATAATTATTGGGCCGACTTGAATTCATAATCAATGTCTTTCATTGTCATCAAAAGTTGGAACAAAAGAAATTACTCCTTTAAGCAAATAGAATATACCCTAGGTGGTGGTCTACAAGCTATCACCTAGTTAGCTAGTTCTAAGGCCTTGCTCATTTTCTCTTTCTGTTTCCTTAGCTGCTCTTTGAGAGATTCAATCTCCTCATCCTTCTCAAATATATCCCTTTGCATTTGATTTCTTTCCTACTTCCACCATGTTTTCTGAAAGATAAAATGGTTTTATAGATGAAAGAGGATAGACTGAATTGTTAATGAAGGGAACTCTTGCATTTGAACCTTCTTTTTCTTCTCCTTAACAGTCTGCAGGAAGAAGTCAGTGAACCATGTTGACTGATAAGGTATAATGGATACATTAGAGTATACAAGATGCTGAGGAGGAGTAGATTGAACATTCATAGGAATGCTCTCTTGCATTACTTCAAGGTTTGGTTCAGGCATTCCTTGATCATTTTATGGCATGCTACTACTAGGTTCTTACTCATTAGGTGGCTCCTCCATATGATAGGATTTTGCCTACATAGGAGAGTCATCAAGAATATATTCAACAAAGGACTCTTTATCAGGTTTTGGTGCTGGGACTTCTGGGTGTTGAGGAGAAGGTGGAGACACCTGTCCTCTCATGCGAGGGCTTCTACACACAGTTGCCTCTTCAACCACTGCAATTTTAGGTTGGCGAGACCTTTTAGGTTTATATGTTGCAGGAGTAGATGTTGCAGGAGTAGTTACTGCAGGACTCGACTGTTTTCTTTTATTAACTTGAATTGCAGGGTTTGAAATTTCTCCTTCTAAGTTAGGGATATCTTTTCTAACTTTTTGCTTTCCTTTTCTTGAGGAAGAAGTGGGAACATTACTCTCTGGATTAGGTTTAGGAGGTTGGTTATCTAGTGGTAATTCTGGTTCTTTCTCTTTCACAGCTACTTCCTCAGTAGAGCTGGAAGATTCTACTACATCTTCTAAAGGTTGGGCCACGGCATTTACTTGGGGTTGCAAATTTTTGGTTTGGACAAATTCATCCCATGGCATGGGGGAAACATCTCTAAGAGATTTCTCAACCAAAAGCTTGTTCATGGCATGGTGACTAATAGAGTTTGCATTTCCTTTTTGAGTTTCCTCGGCACTGATACTTAGCATATTGTAAACAAAATTGGGAATATTAACTTGAAGATTATGCCTGATACAGCTAAGCAACTTAAAGTGATGAGCATGCAGATTTGAAATCCTCCCCTCACAATTTAAATACCTAATGATGTGCGTAGCTAGTTCTGTAAATGGCTATGGAAGGGATAATCTGTTGCACCCCTGCTTAGTAATTTCAAGCGGAGGATCACCCGGCCTAGAGAACTGATCTTGAGATGACCTGGCATCATGCTCATTTGGATAATGTTCTCCCACAACTGGTAACCCTATAACTTCCACAATTCTCTCTTCAGTAGCAACTACTGTCAATCCCCATATGGTTTCTTGTCCTTCTTCAAATGTACTCATGAATTCTATAGCAACCTCCTCATTAAACTCTATCAACTGAAGAAAATAGCCAAGCCAGCCGCATGCATTGAACCTACGGACTACCTCAACATCCACCAACAAAATACCATGAACGACGAGTTCATGTCTCTATAATTTTCCTCCCATCTTAATAATGCCCACTCTCTAATTTTCAGCTCTTCAACCCACTGCTAAGCTTTTGGCTTCTCTACAAATTCCCTCTTTTGAAATGTAATTGCGATTCTTGAAAATATCGATATTTTCACTTGCATTACCTTTGTTTTACTTGACATGAACTATAATAATGGCATTGATTTCAGGGGTCATCAATACCTTAAGTGCGAGTTACCTCACAAATTAATTATGATCCTTTTGAAGTAATGTCAAGTTCATAAAATCAGAATTTGAAAGTACGGGAAATGTGTGAAGGATTTAAAAAATAATGGAACATAGCCTAAGTACAACATTGATGTGACAGGGGTATGACAAGGGTAGTTTAGGAATGACACTTGGAAGTTATTACACTTGTTGGAAATTTAATGGGAAAGTAGTATTGAGAGGGGGGGTGAATCAGAAATTACTGACTTCTATCTTTTACTTTATGTATCATTTGAGAAAAACTTGAACAATCTAAGTAACATACTTTGTTAAGTAGCATACATGAAATCACACATAACACAATAGATTTTGGTAACCCAGAAACCCTTGAAAGGTAAAACTAGGGTGGGGATGACACCCACAAATCTTCACTACTGCAGATAATAAAGTTTGCCTATTAGGGCTACAAATTGTGATCAAAACATGATCTACCCTATGAGAGGTCTACTCTGTTAAAAGCTAAGAGACTTATACAGTCTACCTTGTTAAAAGATTTACAAACTTACAATAAAGTAAGCACTCGGTAAAGAGATTTACAAAAGTCTGCTAAGACTACTCGGTTAAGAGATTTACCCTGATACACTGGTCAGAATGTCTCAGTATCTGATCTTTCAGTTTGCACTGATATGCTGATTACAGATCTTCTCTTTTCTATATGATTATGATCTATTCTATCTGATCTTTCTTGATTCTATCCTTTCACTGCTTTGCTCAGTCACTGAACTTTGTCTGAATATGTCTCCTGATCATTTCCTCATACTCGCAGTATTCATTTGATCTCAATGTCTCATTTTCTCTTTTATTCACACACATCTCTGATCTAGATCTTTCCCATTACAGTAATAAAAATGTTTTACTGTTACAAGATCTACGGTTCAGATATTTTGCTATTGTCGCCTAAACTATACAATTTTCTAATTGGCTCTAGGGTTTACATAGGGATCAATGATAACAATATGGATGTGTAATCACCTCTATAATTACCTCAATAAAAAACATTATTATCACCAAAAATGGTTTACCTCGATCATTGTGCCATTCCAGACTTGTATGCCAATTCTGGCGAACTCAGCAAAAGTTAATCCTAGCACTCAACATCAGTTGTACTTGGCATCGGTTGAACTTCTCTATCACTCGGTAATCATTGATATATGTAACTTGGCATTGGTTATACACTTGGTATATTACAAACATAATGTGACCATAACTTTACTTAGCAGTACTACTACTCAGTAAGTATACAATACAAAACTCGGCCTTTACAGAATGACCCGATTGCAATGATGACCGACCATTATTGCCTAGATATATGACTAAGTGTAAGACACTAATAGTCAACAAAATTATAGAGATCTAAAATCTCCCCCTTTGACATTAGTGGCAAAAACACTTTGTCATGACATTCATATATACAACTACAAAAATATGTTTGTATTAGCCTAATACTCCCCCTAAGATATATATACATATTCAAAATTGTGTTATCTGTCCCTATTTTTGACACGACTAATTCCCCCTTGTTTTTGACACGACTAATTTCTTCATCAATAGGTAAGTTACAAATTTTCTCTAGAAACGGTTTGTGTAGCACTGTGATCATGTATAATGCATCTGTCCATGCAATTGAAGCAAGATTTAATACTTTAGTTTGTACTTCTAAATCAGTAGCTAGGCTGATGAGACCTTCGGCTGTAGACAAATGTGAATCACTTTGGATCAATGTGTTAGCCTTAGCTAACTTTCTCTGTATAGCCTCCAAATGTGGTGTAAGAATAGTTTGAATAGAGAGTAGGCGAGAATGAATCTTGCCATCATTTTCCATTAGCTCGGCTAACTTACCCTGTGTCTGCATTACCTTAACATAATGTCCAGCACTGGTGTTGGCATCCAAAGTCAGGGACTGACTTGTAGCTTGGATCTCTTGCTTGAGAGTCTCAAGCAAGTGTTGGTTCTCTTCTATGAACAATTCAACATTGCATAGCTTGGCCAGTAAAGACTGTCCGTCCACAACTAATCGCTCGGTCTCTTTTACCAAAGTTGACAACTCAACTTGTTGAACTGCGATCTCAGCAGATATCTTATCCAGCATTTTTGTCTTGAATCTGCATTCAGACCATTCAAATAGCTTATCACTGGCACAAGTAACTTCATTATTGACTTTTTGAACAATGTGGACAAGTTGTTCTAATATAGGAGCGGAACTATTTACATCCGTCAAGTTATATACTTCATTAAATATGTCCTTAATTTCATGAAGAACCTATTTTTGCTGATGCTCCCTTTGGAGTTCTGCTTGTCTACTTTTCCTTGTCAGCAAATATTTCATTATCTGTAGCTGCTCAAAAGTAAGGTTATCAGTATCCCATTTAGGAATAATAATTTCTTCATCAATTTTTACCTCATCTTTTTCCTTTGGTGCTCTCAGTGGGGTGCTACCACTCGACAGCTGTACAAGAGCTTTGATGGCCTCTTGCTCCTTTGGCACTTGTTCTTCAATGAATTTTCCTCTACTATTTCCTTCTTCTTTCTCCTTTTCCTTGGCATGAGGTCGAACAGCTTGTTCATCTGATTTTATTGCATTTGCATGTGTGTTGTGTTCTTCCTTAGAAAGATTCTAAATTTTATCTTCTACTTTAACTTCTTCTTCGGTAGAGTGAGTTAATGGTACCAACTTGATTGATTCCTCGGTAAGACTTGTACTGACTAACTCATCAACAATAGCAATTTTAGGTATAGGAGGATTATCAACAGTAGATTGTGTGCTTGTGATGGTGGGATAATCCTTGAATTGCAATAGTACAGTGTTACTACCTGGCAGGGGTGTTCCAGTTGTTGTTGTGTTCTTTAAATCATCCTCAGTTAAGAACAAGGTCTTAATGGGGCTCTCCTCCAGTATATCAACAATATGAACCTCAAAAGTATCTTGTGATTTCACTTCCTTAGGATTATTAGTCTCCATTATAATTTTCTTGTTGTACGGTTCAACAACTATTGAAGTGTTTGCAACTAAACTTTCAGTCTTTCCTTCCTCCTTGTCTTCTACCGGGGTGGGTAACAAACCAAACACTACCTTCCAAATTTTCAAACTTTCTTGAACAACATCTTCAATCTTGTGTTGAAGGATAAGATAGGCTCTAAGTTTAGGATCAAACTTGCCTCTGTATTCGTTAATTATATTTTTGATATTTGTAGGAGTGAGAGTGGATTCAACTTGTGCTAATGTACTCTCTCTTATTTCCTTCTCAGTTTGTAAAGCATACTCCCACTTTTGTGCGACTCTGTTGCACAATTCCTTTGGAATCCTATTTTCAATTTCGATCGACAGCATCTTGAAGGTGCATAACATTTCAACAATAGCATCCTCAAGTTTTTCTTTATCTCCAATACTCAGTGGTCCAAACTTTAATCTCTTCACTTCATCAATTGTAGCTATGCTAGTAATCTTACTACATAATTCATCAACAGTGAGTTGATTTGAACCTTGTTGTGTTGCCTTCCCCTTTATTGCTTCATCACTTTCTATTTCTTCATCATCTTCTATTAGAACAAGTTTCCTTCTTGACTTCTTCATAACCTTGGTCGGCACTGTCTTGGATTGAGTAGATTTTCACTTTGCAGATGCAGGGGGCATCTTAGGAGTCTCAGTAGTAGTCCTTCTTGGCCAAGGTCTAAGTGATGGTGTCTCAAACACTTTGCATTTCAACACCCTTCTTTTAGGTGGGAACTCAGCAATTATTGGTTTCTTCTCTTCTTCTTCTTATGTATCACTGCCACCAGTTGCACTCTTCTCATCTTCTCCTAACCCTTGGGTTAACTCTAGTGGTGCATCTTTGCCAGATTATTTAACATATTCTTCTAGATTCTTTACTATTTTCTTTCTTCTTATCTCAGTTGTGGTAGCCAATAATCCCAAAGAGATCTTGGATCTGGCCTCTTCAAATGTACCAAAGTAAGGAGCCTTGTTATCAATTTCCTTAGCTAGGAGGGCTGTGATTGCAGTAGTAGCTTCATCAATATTGAGTTCATAGGGTAGTGGCATCAACCATGAAACCCTAGGTAGGACTACCTGTGCATAGGTAAAGTTTGTGTCTACTAGAAAACATATGTCTTTACTATATTTCTCAATCAGAGACATAGGGACTCTAGTCCTATTCCTCATCTTCTTCTTAAACTCAATGAAATAATTGTCCATTATCCCTTCAAAATCATCACCAATCTCATTTATGAAATCATTTATCTGAATAGTAATGGGTTTCTTCTTATCCCATTTCACATCACCATGTGTAGGAAAACACTTTTTGACATTAAAGAATATACAGATCAGTAAGGAACCAAACTTACACATAGAGTTCTTTGTCGTCCTGATGGAGTTCAAGTTCTCAGCAAGTTGAGTTAGCTGGAGCTTGGCAAGATCATATGTGTGCCCTTTCTTTATTATCTTCCAAGCTTGGTCCACTACCATACAGGGGACGCTGTCCAACCAACTGGATTGGTAAAACTTATGCGAGATAACTCTAACAGCGAAGTCAATTTCCAGATCAGTGATGGTGGAAATTGTCATTCCACATTTGTTCCAGACTGCTTGTGTGTTTGCTTGAATATCTTCTTTTCCTGCACATTTCATCATTATCTTTCCGTCAATGGTAGGGTAACCAGTGACATCAAGTATCATTTCCTTCGTAATCTTCATCGGTCCATCTTCCAGCCATAATTGCATGTCGTGCACTTGACCCAACATGATCTTTATCCATTCTACCTTGAAATTTTGTGGGAAATTTAGGGCATGTACTAACCCTCAGTCGGCAACAACCTTATACTTCGGCTTCAGCACTCCGTTGACACATAATTTATCATATGCTTCCTTGATCTCATATTCACCGATTTCTCCAATTTTGCACATATAGCTAGACCTAACATCATTCATCATTAACACATTTTCAGGAATTGAAGATAGGGCTCCATTCAAATCTCCTTTGATCGCACTTTCGGATATTGCCTTGAATACCCTCAGTTTGCAAACTTCATTCCTTACAAGTTGTACATTGAAAACTTCCATTCCCTGTTTCCTGACTGGTGTGGATGAAGACGATGCCATTTCAAACTGTAATTTTTGAAAACAAAATAATTGCTCGGTAAGGTACCTTTTTGTCAATTAACCCTGTAGATAAATTTTGCCGATGGCACGCTGAGAAGATTCGGAATCTCTTTGCTTGATCTGGTTGTACAAATTCTAAATTTCTCTGAAATCTTGAATAGCCTAGTGAAATGAAATTAACGACAACTTTCCACTTTATAGAATCTAAAAAAATAGGATTAGGGCCTCATAAATGCTTCATATAGATTTTAGGTGAAATACAGTTATCTCAGCAATACTCATGTTAAACTCGGTTAAACACAAGCTCAGCCGATGTAACTGTTGTGATATAGCTTGACATAGCATTTCGGCAATAACAGGTGCTCGGCAACCATTGTTAGCTCAGTCATGACACTGATGCTCGGCATCAAAATGAAATTTTCTATTTTGCTCAGATATGTCCTAATGCATCTTAATCTATGCAGATATGGACTTTTTTTTGATTCTATGTTAGGAACTGATGTAAGGTAAGGCTTTGCAAGAATCAATTCCAGACATACCTTTCATGCTTAGTTGGAAGAAGTGTGATCACTTGATCCATCGGATTGGGTGACCTCAAATGTGCTTGCTTCACTTGTTGTTCCTCCTTCTTTCTTCCTCCATGTCTTTTCCATTTGGTTCCTCAATTTTTCACAGATATCCTCATTCTGGTTGTTAACATTGCTCGGCATAGGTGATCTATAATCTCTCTTTAAGTCATCGACCTTATTACATTTATAACAAACCATGCTTCCATTCATCCAGCTTTTGGATTTGCCTCTAAAATGAGTCTTCGTGCAATTTGCTCCAATATGTCCATGCTTACCACAATAATGACAATTGTACCATGTGTTATAATCCCAATTGTAACTGTTGCACTTGGTGACTGGTTTTGTTTGCTCATTAGGTGACCACCTTGGTCTTGATCTGCATTCAAATGCTTTGTGTCCATATTTCTGACAATTGAAACAACTTCCTTGAAACTTGGGTGAGGTGGATGAATTGCTAGCTTTGGATCTACATTCATGTGCTTGATGTCCATGCTTCTTGCAGTTAAAACAATGTCCATTAAACTTAGGTTTAGAATCAGAATTACCATGTTTGCTTCTGCATATGTTGGTTGTATGTCCTGGCTTCCCACAGTGATGACATGTGGGCTTTTTTTTCTTTGGTTTAGCAATCTTCTATTCTCCATTCTTTGATGACTCTCCTTCTTCAGTAGATAAGTGTTCATTTAGTCCAAGTGTAGATCTATCACCAGATCTCCTAGGTGACCTTAACAATTCTTCAAAATATTTTTCAGCTTCATTAGGTTTGTTCATCCTTTCATTGATTTCTTTCTTAGTTCTCAACTCATGTTTCAGCTTATCATTTTAATATTTTAGTTGATTGTTCTCCAAGTCTTTCCTACCCAATTCTTGGTTGGCTAGCAATAGTTGATTTACCATATCTAGTTGATTATTAGTCAACCTTTTTATGTCACTAGTTCTTTCATCTAGCCTTATTGCCATTTGTCTTTTGTCTTCTTCAGCCATTGCCTTATCATCTTCAGCTTTCTTTTTCTGCTCCACTACTTCATAGAGTCTGATAGATTCAATTTCCTACTCTCTCTTTAGAGTCCTGATTTCATCATTCAGTGTGGTATTTTTCTCCATTAGTTCTTTCATGGCTTTGTCATTTTTTGTAGAACTACCAGTATCAAATGGTCCAATGATGTCTTCTTCCTTGTACTGTGTCTCACTTTGTTGAATAGCAATTTCTCTTCTTTTGCTCAAAGATTTCTTCAGTTCCCCTCTGGCTGCTTCCAGCTGTTGTAATGCTAGTTGAACTTCAATCTTTTGATTCTCTATGACTTTTCCCAATTTGTAAACTTCCATTTTTAAGATCTTTTCTCAAGTGGTTAGACTTCCCTATGAGAAACCTTTAGCTCTAATACCAATTGTTGGAAATGTAAATGGGAAAGTAGTACTGAGAGGGGGGGGTGAATCAAAAATTACTGACTTCTATCTTTTACTTTATGTATCATTTGAGCAAAACTTGAACAATCTAAGTAACATACTTTGTTAATCAGCATACATGAAATCACACATAACACAATAGATTTTGGTAACCCAGAAACCCTTGAAAGGTAAAACTGGGGTGGGGATGACACCCACAAATATTCACTACTGCAGATAATAAATTTTTCCTATTAGGGCTACAAATTGTGATCAAAACATGATCTACCCTGTAAGAGGTCTGCTCTATTAAAAGCTAAGAGACTTATACAGTCTACCTTGTTAAAGGATTTACAAACTTACAATAAAGTAAGCACTCGGTAAAGAGATTTACAAAAGTCTGCTACAACTACTCGGTTAAGAGATTTACCCTAATACACTGGTTAGAATGTCTCAGCATCTGATCTTTCAGTTTGCACTGATATGCTGATTATAGATCTTCTCTTTTCTGTATGATTGTGATCTCTTCTATCTGATCTTTCTTGATTCTGTCCTTTCACTGCTTTGCTCGATCACTGAACTTTGTCTGAATACTTCTCCTGATCATTTCCTCATACTCACAATATTCATTCGATCTCAAGGTCTCCTTTTCTCTTTTATTCACACACATCTCTAATCTAGATCTTTCCCTTATATAGTAATAAAAACATTTTACCGTTACAAGATCTACAGCTCAGATATTTTGCAATTGCCGCCTAAACTATACAATTTTCTGATTGGCTCTAGGGTTTACATAGGGATCAATGATGACAATATGGATACATAATCACCTCCATAATTACCTCAATAAAAAACATTATTATGACCAAAAATGGTTTACCTCAATCATTGTGCCATTCCAGACTTGTATGCCAATTCTGGCAAACTCAGCAAAAGTTAATCCTGGCACTCGGCATCAGCTGTACTCGGCATCAGTTGAACTTCTCTATCACTTAGTAATCATTGATATATGTAACTTAGCATTGGTTATACACTCAGTATATTACAAACATAATGTGACCATAACTTTACTCGGCAGTACTACTGCTCGGTAAGTATACAATACAAAACTCGACCTTTACAGAATGACTCAGTTGCAGTGATGACCGACCATTATTGCCTAGATATATGACTAAGTTTAAGACACTAATAGTCAAAAAAATTATAGAGATCTACAACACTTCCCCTTCCCCCTACGAAAGTTGAACAAGTGTCTACACTTGTCAAATTTAGCACGAGGTTGAGGAACTGGCTTAAGGCTTATATTATACATTTAATGCAATACTAAATATAATTAATTAAACATGTGTGCTAAAAGTAAGTAAGAGGTTAGAAAGTTGTATCTGGAAATTAGTTATTGTACATGAATGTGAGCTAAGGAGAATGTTGATTCTAGCGGCCGCATTAGATTGCTGACGTGGCATTTTATTGAAAGCATTTAAAAATAGAAATTGTGGGTGAAATGGAATTTGAGTGGGTGGTAGAAATAGGAATGAGATGAGTTGATGAGAAGAAAAGAGATAAATGAATGAAGAATTATACTTCATTAAATGAAGTTTTATTATGATTGCTATCAAACATATGTCATGGTGATGCTGCAGGAAGAAGGCTTTCACCTTTTGCTGCAGGAACTATTTCCTGAGGGGCTGTTGAACTGTGCATGTTGAAATGTTGCAAGAATTCTTCTTTGGTTTGAGGCTTGTGATACAGGTGCAAGCGGTGTCCATTTACTAGCATCTTAAATTATATTGGATCAAGTGTTGTCAATTAAACTACTCCATTATCAAAGACATATTGAATTTCATAGGGTCTAAGCCATCTGGTTTGTAGCTTTCCTGGGTTCTCCTTGAATCTGGAATCATATAGTAAAGCCCAATCTCCTACTTAAAATTTCTTGTTCTTGATATGTGAATCATGCCATCTTTTATATTGGTTCTGTATTAGTTCTATTCTTTCCAATGCTGACTTGTGCATTTCATCCAATGTGTTAAGATGGAGGAGACGTTCTAATTGTGCTGGAGGAAGATTAATGTTTATCTCAAGTGTTGTGTGCATTGTTTTGTGTTCAAACTCTATGGGAAACATTGATGCTTTTTTGTAGACCAATTCAAATGGTGTGAACCCTGTTATTGTCTTCCATGTGGTACGGTAAGCCCAAATTGCCTTTGTCAATCGACTGCTCCAATCCTTGTGATGCAATTGTACTGTCTTGGTTAATATGGCCTCTATTTCTCTGTTGGTCATCTTTTCCTGTCTGTTTGCTTGTGGATGATAAGGACTAGACTTATGATGCCTTATGCTATACTCCATCAGCTCTGTAATCAAGTTTGATGTGAACTATGCACCCTGGTCCATGACTAGCTCTCTGGGGACTCCATGCCTTGTAAAGATTTCCTCATACAAGAATTTTCCTACTTTTTCATCCCTTGCATTCAGCATAGCTTTCACTTCAATCCATTTTGTCAAGTAATCTGTACAAACCAAGATGTAGGATTTTCCATTTGATGGTGGATCAATTGGTCCAATGAAGTCCATACCCCACTTATCAAAGGGTGTTATTACTACTTGTGGATTAAGTGGCATCTCATCTGATTTTGTTGGTTGACCCATCCACTGACATTTATCACATTTTTTTGTAAAACTGGCTACATCTTTGTGTAATTGAGGCCAATACTATCATGTTGTTAAGATTTTCAAGGCTATTCACTTTGCTGCAAAATGACCTCCACAAGGCTCATCATGACAAGCATGGAGTATATCATATACTTCATCTTCTCTCACACATCTTCTCATAATCTGATTTGGACCAGTGTAAAATAGATTGTTATCTATCCATGAAAATTGAAAGCTCTTTTCTACAAGCTTTTTCTTATCTTTTTGAGAAAAATGTGGGGGCATCTTATTTTCTGCAAGATAATTGGCTATGTCTGCATACCATGGGTTTTTTATTGCTATATGGAATAGGTGTTCATATGGAAATGTATCTTCAACCTGAGTAGTGTCTTCATCAACATTTTGTAGTCTAGATAAGTAGTCAGCAACTAGATTGGCCTTTCTTGGCTTATCAACAATTGTGATGTCAAACTCCTGCAGTAGTAAAAGCCATCTTGCCAATCTGCCTGTTATAGCAGGTTTGTTCATCAAATATTTTATTACAGAGTGATCAGTGTAAACAAAGATGGGATAGCTTGTGACATAATGTTTGAATTTGTTCAATGCATAAACTACATCTAGGAGTTCCTTTTCAGTAATTGTGTAGTTCAATTCAGGGTCGTGGAGGGTTTTACTAATATAGTAAATTGCATTCTCAAGGTTAGTAGGATTTTGTCCTAGCACAACACCTATGGCATAATCTGATGCATCTGTATGGATGTGGAATGGAATAGACCAATCTGGTCCTTTTAGGACTGCTGCAGTTGTTAGGAGGTTCTTTAGCTACAGGAAGGACTCATCACATGCTTGTGTCCACTTAAATTTAGCTTCTTTGGTAAGCAATGTATACAGAGGACTAGCAATTTGACTAAAATTTTGAATAAAGCATCTATAGTATCCAGCATGTCCTAGAAAAGATCTTACATCTTTTTGTTTAGTAGGAGTAGGTAGTGTAAGTATTACCTCTACTTTAGCTGGGTCCACTTGAATTCCTACTGCTGAAATGAAATACCCAAGTACCACTCCTTCCTACATCATCATAAAGAATTTCTCACTGTTAAGGGATAGATTATGTTCCTTACACCGGATGAGTACCTTTTCAAGATTTTTCAAATCCTCACCAAATGTCACTCCAAATATTGTAAAGTCATCCATATATATCTCCATACAATCATGTGAAATGTCAACAAAAATACTGATTGCAGCTCTTTGAAATGTTGCTGGAGCATTACACAATCCAAAAGGTAGAACTAAATAGGTATATGTCCCCCATGGGCATGTGAATGTAGTCTTCTCCTGGTCCTCTGGAGAAATTGTTATCTAATTATATCCACTATATCCATCAAGAGAGGAAAAATACTTCTTACCGACCAAAGTATCATGTACTTGGTCAATGAATGGTAATGGGAAGTGGTCTTTCTTGGTAGCTTTATTTAACTCCCTGTAATCCACACATATCCTCCATTTTCCCCCCTTTTTAGGTACTATTACCAAAGATGATACCCACTTACTGTCAGATATAGGATATATAAAGCCAGCATCTAATAACTTTTGCAATTATGTTTTAACTATTTCCCTTAATGTTGGATTAATCCTTCTTTGAGGTTGGCGGAGGGGTAGGCTACCTTCATTGATATGTATCCTATGAGTACATAATGTTGGGCTTAATCCCTTCATGTCCCCATAATCCCATGCAAAGGCTTTCTCATGTGTTTGTAGTAGTTTAGTGAGTTGATCCATTTGTTGTGGAGGCAACTTATTATTCACATGGAGATTATGACCTTTAGAAAGCTCAACAGTAGTTGTAAGGTCAAGCATGGATACTTCAGGTATAGGACTTGTGGTTACTTCACTAGGTAGCAACTGGTGCATAATATTAGGTTCTAAAGGTAATACACAATCCTCAAGATTATCTTCATATGTACTTAACTCTAAGACAGAACTCTCAGACACATCTTTGATTACAACACAGTCATTATTAAGAATGCTCTGAATGACTTCATCCTCCTCTTGCAGCTTTAGAAAGGATTGCCTATGTAAAATCATTAGTTGAACCATAGAATTCAGTTCTTCTTCCCCATCACCTAAGTCTGGCCATATAGGTGTACTCAAATCTGGCTGCGGTTGAGCTGGAGGATACAATGCTAATTTCTTAGTGGCTTGCCCATCTAAAATTGTCATGTTCCCTTATCTACAACTTATGTTTGCATTAGCTATTGCTAGCCATGGACATCCTAGAATAATAGGGTAACCATCAAGGTTTACTTTTGGTGAAAGGATCATGAAATCAGCAGGGTACTCTCAAGAATCTAAGGAAACTATTATATCTTCTATCATTCCATCAGGAGTAACAATAGAGCTATCTGCTAATTGCAATATTGTTGGAGCAGCTCTCAACCCTTCAATACTTAGCTTATTTATAGTATCCTTAGTCATTACATTAATGGTAGCACCTAAGTCTATTAATGCATTTTTGACAGACTGGCCATTAATGATGATATTCACAACCGGACTCCCGGGATCTGAATATTTTGGTATCACCAGTTTTCCTAGCATGATATCAGCTAATTGCCCTATAACATGAACTGTTGTAGGATCCTTTTTCTTTCTCCTAGGATTTTTAAGACAAGCTTCTTTTATTTCTTTTCTATAAACTGGAACATCTTTTATTACTTGAAATAGGGGAATTTGGACATGCATGTTCTTAAGCTGGTCAATGATATCAAATGGATAATCTTCTTGTGGTATGGGCTTCTCCATGCTGAGCCTCTGAGAAAAAGGTGGTTTAACTGGTGTATGAACATTAGCTGAGTTGGAAACATTTTCTGATGCAGCAATATTTGGCAAATCATTCTCTGAAATCGATACTGCTGCTATAGGAAGGTCTGGCACTTCAGTGATAAGGGGTTGTTCAGGTGTTGGCAAGGTAGTACCTGATCTTAGGTGTATCAGCTATATCAAGTGCATAAGCAAGGTACTGCTGAGCTTTAATAGCATACATTTTTTGATGTGGTTGTTGACTGTTGGGATTCGGTTGAGGTTGAGCGGGTAATTGTGTCTACTTTTGAGGATTTATATTCGAAGGTGGTGGCATTATTGCAGGCATGTTTGTTGGAGGAGGTAGAGGTGGATATCCAAGATTTGGATTAGGTCGTTACTGAGGTCCTCTCCACTGGTTAGTGGGCTGCCAATTTCCTTGTGGTTGTTGCCATTGGTTTGGAAATTGTGACCATTGGGGTTGCTATGGAGGATACCATTGATTTTTTTGATTATTTGGCCAAGCATTATTCCAAGTGGGTTGATTATACTATGGAGGACTTTGGACATTCTAGTTTTTCCACTAACTATTATATGGACTTGAAGTTTGTAATGGGTCTTGAGGCATACCTTGTCTCGTGGCCCATGGTTGGCGTTGAGCAACAAAGAATACTTGCTCATCCTCTCCATCTATCTTTAATTATTCAATTGGAAGATGTTGATTCTCCAAGTTTGTGACCAATTTGCACTGACAATCCTTCTTTTTTTTGTGGCAATGAGGACAGCATTCTACCAGCTGCGCCTCTGCGTCTACATGTTTCTTCTTGGTGGTCATCATGTCTAGGTGTGTATCAACATCATTGATGATGTCTTGCTTGAAGTCTAATAATAGGTTTGAAATCTCCATCTTTGAAATACCAGAGCCACTCCCTTTGGTTAGCACTGAGAGAAATCCTCTTCCTTCTTAACCACTGCTCTATAATAGTTCATACATATCTTTTGAAGGTCATCCCAAGAGGACTAAGATATATCACCTCCAGCCATGAGGTCCAGAGCTTCAAGACAATTTTCATTCACTCCTCTTATAAAAATTAGCTTCTGTGAATCTTCCTACAATGCATGTTGCGGGTTCTTTTGTAGGCTAAATAAGAAGCATGATATGTAGTCCTCTAACATCTCTTCTTCCCTTTGTGACATACAGAAGATGTTGTCTCCTCTTGAATCACTTCCCTTGCAGTATTCTTTATACTTCCTTAGAAACAAATCTCTCATTCCATCCCAATTAGCTATTGCATTCACTCCTAAGCCCATGAACCATCTGAGGGTTGACTCCTTTAGTGTTGTTGGAAATAGATTAAGCTTATGACTATCAATATTGTAGTAAAAAAATTAACACAGTATGTCAAACTCAAATAAAAAGGTGTCAGAATCTTCCATAACTAGTCCATAGAACTTTGGAAGTGCTAAAGTAGGTATGTTCTTGAGGTTTGGATTGTTAATAAGACTTGGAATTGGAAATGGAAATGTAGGAGCCACCATTACTGGAGGTGTTGGATATTGAAATTATGGTGGGAAAGTATTTTTGACTGGAGGGTTTTGAGCAACAGGCAGTCCTGGAGTAGGATTATTATTATGAAAACTGGCCAATATTTCTACAAAAGGATGGAGGTCAAATGTTTCTTGGGTTTCTTCTTCTTTTGTTGAAGATGATGCAACAAACTCAGGACTGGTATCAAGAAATGGTAATTCAAGCTCTTCAAATTCTTCTTTTAGTTTAACAGGCTCCTTTGGAAGAAATCTGTCATGAGCATCTTGCCTTCTTCAATGCATGCAAGTAAGTTGGTGACTTGTGAAGAAAGCTCACAACTTCTTTTATTAACTAAAAATAGGAAACTAATCTAAAAAATAAATGACTCTTTTGAGGTTCCTAGTTTGACACCATCCCCAACAACGGTGCCAAAAATGAATAGTCTCACAATAGGTAGAGATAATCATGCCATTGTCTCGCTTAAGGGTAAGATATCTATGCTTCAAATTACATATCCCCATCATGAAATGCATTTAGATTGTCAACCCAGGGATGTAGACTTGAAATGGGACAACACAGTTTGTGCACTAAGTTCCTTTAGGAGTCATAACACCTATGTTGTAGGAAGATAAAATGCATGAAAGGAATCTATGATATTGCTATAGGAAGTAAACATAGTTGACTATTGAATGGAATTACTGTAGAAAACTTATGAAATAAATCTAAGCCTGCCTAACAACTCAAAACATTCACTATACCCATTTCTTCAAATGTTGGAGGAACAAACATAGTGGCAATGCTGCAGGAATAAAATAGTAACTCTATTTGAAAATAGGAAAAGTATAGGAAGCAAATCTATTCTACCTTAATCTAATCCACCTTCCAAGTGGGCCCCCTTGGTTGGCTTCTGCTAACTACTCAACACAAGAGATAATCCAAAATCACTCTTCCATTAAAATCTTCTTAACTGGTTACATAACTGAATAACTCATGAAGAGCAAAAACATAGCAACTTCCACTATACGAAATACATAATTCTATCTTTCTTCATTACCTTATAAATCAGTCCAAATCCCTTTAAATCAAGGATAGACACTTATTGAAAACATAACAGAAAATTCTCATTAAACCTCGCCAAATATGGAGGAGATAAAACAACCATGATATAATACAATTACTATTGGCAATGGAATAACAGTTCTGAGGAATTATAGCAGAACTTAATTTCCTATATTCTCTAGAATAGCAGCTCCTTCAAAGCTTGGCATATCCATCAAAATTGTGTTGAATCCTCCTGCCATGGTTGGTCTTCTAACGCTCCTTTAATGCAGATGTGCCACTCTTCATACCGCTCTGTGTTTACTTGAAAGGTTAGTAACATTTGGTACACATATGAAAGTCAACATTTTCAACTCCTACTTAAATGTTAGAACACAGCTTGAAATAATTATATGAAGTACTGCATTATATTTATAATAGTCAGCAAAACATATCATTCAAGCTACCCATAGATTTTGTGGCTTTAGTTGTACTTGGCATAGGTTCACATACGTATAAGCAATAAAATGTCTTGGAAATGTTTGTCAAAGTATCAACAAAATATAAAGATCATAACAAAATTGAGGCAATAATTAGACTCATCACCAAGAAGGGGTAAAACTTCCATGTGATTATGATGTGGACCAACTTAAGAAAAACCAAGAAGAGGATAATCTGATGAGTGTGATGAGTAAACAATTCAAAATGTTACAAGCACAGATTGACCTAATGAAAAAGGTAGTTGAACCTAAGCCATTCTCTATCAAGGCCTTGTGCCCATTTCCTTTTGACAAAAGCTTGGTTATGGTGCCCTTTCTGACAAATGTAGTCTTTCCTAAGTATGACAAATACATGTGTAAATCAAACCCACAGGATCACCTTAGAGAGTTTTACACTCTAAGCATAGAATTTATGCATGATACCACATACTTAATGAGACTTTTTCCAAGAAGTTTAGGAGGTCAAGCCATGGAATGGTTCTCCAAGCTTCCACAAGGGATAAAGACTTTTGAGGAATTAGCCTCCAAATTTGTAACCCATTATTCTTATAACATCAAACATGAGATTACCATTCTCAACTTATGTGACACTAAACAAAGAGATGGTGAATCTTTCATAGGGTTCCTTCAAAGGTGGAGAACAGTTTTTGCAAGATATTTGCGAAGTATCCCCAAAAAGGAGAAAATGGAAATATTTATGAATAACTTAAATGTGGAGATGAACTATAGGCTCCAACTTCAATGTCCCCCTACTTTTGAAAAACTTATTGAGAATGGGATCAAAATTGAGGATGTGTTGGTTAAGAGGGGAGAGATCAAATTGTTCAAAGATAATAAACCCTATACCAACACTAATAACAATCATTATGTATCTAATTATAACAATAATAAAGGAGACAACAATCACAATGACAAACCTAAACTATGGTTGAAGAACAATAATAAAAATCTTGTGAATGATGGAGTTGTGAAGTACACAACTTAAAGGCTACCCCCTTTAATTTATCAAGTGGAGCCAATTCGGCATATAATGTGAATCAAACAAACAAGGCTCCTTTCAATAATACTAATTCTAACAATAATAACAACAATGCCAACAACAATCCCTTTAATAATTCCAATGTCAACAAGCCTAAGCATTTCTTTTCCACGTATCAAAGGAGAAAATTCACCTTTTTAGGTGAGCCATTGGAAAATGTGTTAAGGACTTTGGTGGTGAACAAAATCATTATCTTACCAGAACTAAGATTGTATGAACCCCAAGTTAAGCCAAATTGGTGGAATGATTCTCACCATTGTGAGTACCATCGTAATAAGGGACATAAAACTAATGAGTGCATGAAATTGAAACATCTTATGCAAGACCTAATTGACGATGGAACTATAAAAGTAGAAGGGCCTCAAAATAATGAGGATCATACGGCCTTCAAAAATTCTTTCCTAAATCATGAAAAGGGTGAGTCATCAAACACCAATCAAAATAACAAAAGAGTTAATGAGAAGGTCAATTTTACCCATACTTATGATAACACCATTAATACTTTAAGTGGTGATGAAAATACTGTAAATGTTATCATGGTAAAACAAAAGCCAAGGGAAGCAACATCTAATGTTGTAACTAGGGGGTAAGCATCAGAAATTACTCTACCAGGAAATTCCCCAAGGATTGTTCTACCAAATCAAACTTCATCTTCATCTTTGAAACAATATAATTTGCTAGACCAATTGCAAGGAACCCCTACTCAGATATCTATTTTAGAATTACTCAAGCTTTCACCAACTCATAAGGAGATTCTAGAGAAAGCCTTGGTAGAAACTAATGTACCTCTAAATTTAGATGCAGATAAATTTCAAAACATGGTAGGACATCTTGTTGCACCCCATTGTCTATCTTTTTCAAAACAAGATGATATGTCTCTAAACCACCCGCAAAATCTACTCTTACATATAGAGGTCCTAATCCACAACCATAGAGTGAAAAGAGTCATCATTGATGGAGGAACCAACTTGAATATTTGTACCCTAAACTTGGTAAAAGCCTTAGGATTTTCTGAGGAGGCTATAGATCCAAAGAAAAAGATAACCATAAAAGCCTACGATGATGAAGAGAGAGATTCCAAATGGATCATAGTACTTCCTATAAGAGCTGGTCCAATGCAGAAAGAGACCATTTACCAAGTCTTAGACCTAAAGTTGACTTATAATATCCTATTAGGGAGGCCATGGATCCATGAAATGCAGGTCGTACCCCCAACCTACCATCAATATCTCAAATTCCCCTATGTAGGACAAGAAGTCATGGTAAGTGGGGACTCAAACCCCTTTCAATATTGTAATAACATGAAGCTTATTAATGACTCCTTAGTCCCACATAATGCAGAAGGATCAATTTCCCAATGAATAGAGAAAGGACAATGTTCAAAAGATCTTCCATCTTTGAAGGGAAAAGAAAAAGAGGAAAAAGAAATTATTGTTGAAAATAACCAAAGTCCTACTAACCTAACTACATCGACAAAAGGAAAAGAGAAGGTTAGTGAGGAGAGTGCTCTTGAGAAAAAGAAAGAAGACCAAGCTAGATCCATTCAAATCTACACCAAAGATGCTCATTACCAAAAAATGGATCATATTATGAAAAAAATTGAAAAGCAATGTCAAATCAAATAAAAGGGTGTAGCTGAATACTCCTTATCCATGATGGATCTACCCTTATCTCCAAAATCATATGGAAGGCCATCCAATATACCTCATAAATACAATGATCACTTTGTGATGGAAAATACATCTTCATTCATGGATGAAGAAGATAATGAAATCCTAAATTGGCTATACAAGGATGAAGAATCAAGTGCACATGAAAAGCGCATCCAAAATATAAGCATTCCCACACATCAATATGGGAAAGGATTTCAAATAATGCATAAAATGGGATACAAGGGACAAGGACCTTTGGGAACAAGAAATGAAGGAATCATTGAACCCATCAAAATGACATGGAGAGATAGCAAAGAAAAGACTGGATTAGGGTACCTAGAACAAGGGTACACTCAAAATAAGTATCCCTTGGTATATGATCAAATCTTACAATTAGGTTCCCAAAGTGATGAAGACTTGAACAATTGGGAATGGGACTCATTTTCAAGTGAGTCATATCAAGATAAGGAATTTGATGTCATCCACACCTATACTCCTAGCAAAGGAAAATAACAAATCTCATAATCAAATCAGAATCAAGCCTCAGGTTCAAGTCAAGGAGTCTTAGATAATGTACCAAGTCAGGAGATTGAGATAAATCAATGGGTAGGAGAACCTTACATACCATCATGGAGACCTACTATGGAAGAATCCAACACTAGGTTTAATCCACGAGATTTTTATCCAATGGAAACCTTAGAGGATTCTAGTGAGGAAGATTTTGACCCTAGTTCCCTAGAACATCTTGAAGAAGAACATATTATAGATTTAAGTGATACAATGTTTGAACCTTAAAATGAATTCATGTCCCTAAACCCCATTGGACTAAACCAAAGCATTGATCCTTTGTCACTTATCTATCCAAAATTAATTGAATGGAATTCCATTGAACCTACCATCCTCCCTACATTTTTTAATGATAACTTGGTGTCCCAATACCTAAATGTCATTGAGCCTTCTTCTACCATGGAATATAAAGAAGAAGTGACAAAGGTGAGTATTCAACCTAAAAAATTGAAAGAATTTAATGTTGAAAACCACATTGTGGAAATATTAAATCAAAAAGAAAAAGAAATAAAGAACGTTTCCAATGGTGAAAACCCAAAAGAGGCACCAAAGGAAGAAGGGTTGGATACTTTTCCTGAGAAATATGAAGAAAGATCATCTATCCTAATTCAGCCAATAGAGAAAGTGAATATTGGGTCAGAATCAGAGCCAAGAATCATACACCTAGCAACATCTTTATCTAGTGAAGAAAGAAAGGACTTCATCAAGTTTTTCAAAGAAAAGCAAATCAATTTTGCATGGTTGTATGATGATATTCCAAGATTAGATCTGAGTTTAATCATGCATCATTTAAACATAAGAGAAAGAGTAAAACTAGTGAAGCAAAAACTAAGAAAGATGCATCCACACATAGCTTTGCTTGTAAAAGTAAAGTTGGAAAAAATTGTTGAAAGTGGGGTTTATAAGAGCCATTGATTATGCTGAGTGGATCTCAAATATTATGCATGTTTCCAAAGTAGAAAAATCTATCAGAATTTGCATGGACTATAGGGATCTTAATATTGCATGTCCTAAAGATGACTTTCCATTACCAAGCATAGACGTCATCGTAGATCTGACAGCTGGACATTCAATGTTCTCACTTATGGATGGGTTTAGTGGTTATAATCAAATAAAGATAGCACCCAAAGATCAAGATAAGACAACATTCACATGCACATGGGGGACATTCTATTGGAATGTTATGCCTTTTCATCTAAAGAATACCGAAGGAACCTATCAAAGAGCCATAATGACAATATTTCATGACATGATGCACAAGTTCATGGAGGACTATGTAGATGATATACTTGCTAAATCCCACTCAAGGGAAGAACATCTACCCATCTTAGAGAAAATATTTGTAAGATTGGAGCAATTTAAAGTAAGGTTAAATCCAAAGAAGTGTGCATTTGGTGTTCAATCGGGAAAGCTACTAGGGTACATTGTTTCAGAAAAAGGAATAGAGGTAGACCCCACCAAATTCAAAGCCATCATAGAAATGGGGGCACCTAGAAATATAAGTTAGATGAGATCTCTTCAAGGAAGGATCCAATACATTCAAAGGTTCATCTCTCAATTAGCAGAAAAATGCCATAATTTCACTCAACTCCTTCATAAGGATACAATTTTGATGCAAGGGCATTCTTGGGTCCTCGGTGACTTTGCATGGTGGTGTGTTACTTGGCCGGTGTTACTCGATTGCAACCTTAACTGATAGTCTCAATTATTGAAGGAAGCTCGATCATTGAAGGAACTCAGTGAAGCTTATGGTGCTTGGTAATGCCTATGTTTCTCAGTGTTGCTAGCTTGGTTAGTTGTTTCATTGGTGCTCGATTGTTCTGGTTTACTGACTAGAGTTCTTGGTGATTTGGTTGGCCGACTTGGTGCATTTATTGTTGGTATCTTTTGTTGGATTCTCCTATGTGGATCTGGAGGCTGACTTGTTGAATTTAATTATTGTAAGGCTATGTGAGAGCTGACTTGTATTGCATTTAATATATGTTAGGAGGAGTTAATGGTTTCATCCAACCGAATTGTGGCTAATGATTAGTATTTAAGGGATGTTTGGGGTAGTTGTTTAGGATGACTTAGAGGGATCATGAAAGCATATCTAAGGGTAGCTGGATAAGTAAAGTTGTGGAAAAGATCCTATGATAAATTGTAGATCAGATTGTTATCTGATAGTTTGTAATAGCAGAGCTAGTGGTTTGCATACTTGGAGACAAGGAGATTGCTTGGAGGCTTGTGAGCTCAAGTTTAGATCTGTCTTAGGGTTTCCATCATTTACTAATAGTTTTTAGAACTGAACTAGCTAGAGCTATGTTGGATCTTAATGATCTTGCAGAATTACTTTTGATTGTAATTGGCCCTAACCCAAAAGGCCTTACAGTCAATCATGTTAATGGAAAATATGTTTTGAAACATATCTTATCTTTTTGTGTTGTGTTATTCCACTGTGTTGTTCTAAAGCTACAAGGTTTAGACTATCCTTAATTGGATCCACCATCCCTTGGCTACGTTAGGTGGTATTAGAGCCAAGTTGATCTTGTGGAGTGAAATTTGATCTTGTGAGGGCTGATCCTGTGAAATTGATCATGTTGGTGAAGAGATTGTATGATCTGAGTTGCAGATCCAGAGCACTGGACTTGTGGAATCTTTCCCTCGTTATTTGTGTGAGGTGGCAGGCTAATCTAACTTGTATACAACTTGGAGATTGTCACAAGGAGGTCAGTATATGGTTTTTTGCAAAGGGTTTCTCTTATCTTTAAGGATGCCTCCAAGAAGATTAGACCCTAGAGTGATTGCAAATCTATGTGATACTATGGAATCTAGGATTACAGAGAAGGTGAAATCAGATTTCAAATCTGAGATGGAGTTGATGAAGAATGACATGGTCGCTGAGATCATGAGATTTGTTACTGCTGTACCTCAGAATGTTGGTACTAAAGATGGTTATGAGGAATCTGATGAAGACTTTGAAGCTACTGGATCTAGTGGTGATGACTAGAGGGATAGATCTGGTGAAGATAGAACTACTCGAATGCATAGATCTAGAGCTCGGTTAAGTAATAGTTACCGAATGGAAGTTTCTACTTTCTTTGGTACTTTGAAGCCCAAGAATTTGATTGACCGGATTGGTGAACTTGAAGATTTCTTTGAGATGGAAGAAATTGAAGATCCTCTTCGGGTGAGGTTAGCACAAACGAAATTGAAAGGACATGTTTCTCTTTGGTGGAAAGAATTACAAAGAGATAGAGAAGATGAAGGTGAAATGAAGATTAATCGGTGGAGGTTGATGGTGACTAAGTTGAAAGCTAAGTTCATACCTTTTGACTATGAGCTTGACTTGTTTAAGAAGTTGTAGAATCTGAAGAAGAAAGATTTGTCTGTTGAAGATTATACCGAGGAGTTCTACAAACTTACTATTCGGTCTGGACACAAAGAACTTGGTAAGGAAAAGGTAGCTCATTATGTGAATGGTTTGAGATTTAATATTTGGGATGAGCTTGGTATGCTGAAGATTGATTATGTTGAAGATGATTATCAGTATGCTCTGAAGGTAGAAGATAAGTTGAAGAGGAAAGTTGAAGAGGAAACAACATAGTAATCCTTGAGGGAAGGAAAAGATTGATCACTCAGTGAAGGATAAACCGATGACTACAGAAGATGAATAGAAACCTATAGAACCAAAGAAGAAGATAGGTAGAGTTGTCTTTAAGGGTACTTGCTATAACTATGGAGAGGAAGGACACTGTTATTTTGAGTGTGCACAGAAGAAGCTTGGTGACCAATGAGATACTGTGGTGAATGAAAATGTTCAGAATGAACCTAAATCTAAGAACTTTCTACTTCGGAAAACATTGCTCGGTACAAAGGAGGAACCTTGTTAGAGGAGTAACTTGTTCAGGACTCAGTGAAAGTTGAGAGGTAAACTTTGTGATGTTATTGTTGACAGTGGTAGTACTGATATCCTTGTTGTTGAGGACATGGTTCAGAAACTTGGTTTGAGTAAAATGAGACATCCACATCTTTATAGGATTGGCTGGTTCCAAGATGATCATGCTCTAGAAGTAAGGGAACAATGCTTTGTTGATGTTCAGATTGGCCAGTATAAGGATCTTGTGTTATGTGATATTGTGGAGATGAATAGTTGTCATATATTGCTCAGTAGACCTTGGCAATATGATTACAGAGCTATGTATGATTGTGTGAAGAATGTGTTTACTGTTGAGAATAATGACAGGAAGTTTTCCCTGATGCCTTTGCTAGATACAACACTCGGTAGGAGAAGTCTGAGTATTGGTAACCAAGTTGAGTTAGTAGATCTTGAGAGAATGAATGATCAGTTTGGAGAACAAACTTGTGTGTTATTAAGGAAAGACTTGAAGACATAGAGGAAGCTAAAGTGGAAGAGTATGCAAAGTGAAAAGGTGGAGGACTTGTATGTGAAGAACCAGTTTGGGGTTTATCTATTGAATCCCAGAAGATGTTCTTCTCACATATGAACATCTTTTCAAACCTAGGGTGTCTGATGCAGGGGCATTCTTGGGTCCTCAGTGAATCTACATGGTGGTGTGTTACTTGGTCAGTGTTACTCATTTATAGCCTTAACTAATGGTCTCAATTATTGAAGGAAGCTCAGTCACTGAAGGAACTCGGTGAAGCTTTTGGTGCTTGATAATGCCTATGTTGCTCGGTGTTTCTAGCTTGGTCGGTTGTTTCACTAGTGCTCAGTTGTTTTGGTTTACCTACTAGAGTTCTTGGTGATTTGGTTAGCTGACTTGGTGCATTTATTGTTGGTATCTTTTGTTGGATTCTCCTATGTGGATCTGGAGGCTGACTTGTTGAATTTAATTATTGTAAGGCTATGTGAGAGCCAACTTGTATTGCATTTAACATTTGTTAGGAGGATTTAATGGTTTCATCCAGCCGACTTGTGGTTGATGATTAGTATTTAAGGGATGTTTGGGGTAGTTTTTTAGGAGGACTTAGAGGGATCATGAAAATAGATCTGAGGGTAGTATATAAATGAAGTTGTGGAAAAGATCCTATGAGATCTTGTAGATCAGATTGTTATCTGATAGTTTGTAATAGTAGAGCTAGTGGTTTTCATACTTGGAGACAAGGAGATTTCTTGGAGGCTTGTGAGCTCAAGTTTAGATCTATCTTAGGGTTTCCATCAATTGCTGATAGTTTTTAGAACTAAACTAGCTAGAGTTGTGTTGGATCCTGATGATTTTTTAGAATTACTTCTGATTTTAATTATCCCTAACTTGAAAGGCCTTACAGATGGGCATGTTAATGGAAAATATGTTTTGAAACATATCTTGTCTTGTTTTGTTGTGTTATTTTGATGTGTTGTTCTGAAGCTACAAGGTTTGGACTATTCTTAATTGGATCCACCATCTCTTGGCTACATCAGGTGGTATCAGAGTGGAGTTGATCTTGTGGAGTGAAGGTTGATCTTGTGAGGGCTGATCCTATGAAATTGATCTTGTTGGTGAAGAAATTGTATGATCTAAGTTGCAGATCTAGAGCACTGAACTTTTGGAATCTTTCCCTAGTTGTTTGTACGAGGTGGTAGGTTGATCTGACTTGCATACAACTTGGAGATTGTCACAAGGTGGTCAGTGTAGGGTTTGTTGCAGAGGGTTTCTCTTATCTTTAAGGATACCTCTGAGAAGATTGGACCCTAGAGTGATTGTAGATCTCTATGATACTATGGAATCTAGGATTACAGAGAAGGTGAAATCAGATTTTAGATCTGAGATGGAGTTAATGAAGAATGACATGGTCACTGAGATCATGAGAGTTGTTGCTGGTGTGCCTCAGAATGTTGGTACTGAAGATGGTTATGAGGAAGTTGCTGAAGACTTTGAAGCTACTGGATCTAGTGGTGATGACTAGAGATATACATCTGGTGAAGACATAACTACTTGGTTGCATAGGTATGGAGCTTGGTTAAGTAATAGTTACCGAATGGAAGTTTCTACTTTCTCTGGTACTTTGAAGCCTGAGAATTTGATTAACTAGATTGGTGAACTTGAAGATTTCTTTGAGCTGGAAGAAATTGAAGATCCTCTTTGGGTGAGGTTAGCACACATGAAATTGAAAGGACATGTTGCTCTTTGGTGGAAAGAATTACAAAGAGATAGAGAATATGAAGGTGAAATGAAGATTAATCAGTGGAGGTTGATGGTGACTAAGTTGAAAGCTAAGTTCATACCTATTGACTATGAGCTTGACTTGTTTAAGAAGTTGCAGAATCTGAAGTAGAAGGATTTGTTTGTTGAAGATTATATCGAGGAGTTCTAAAAACTTACTATTCGGTCTAGACATAAAGAACTTGGTAAGGAAAAGGTAGCTCGGTATGTGAATGGTTTGAGATTCAATATTTAGGATGAGCTTGGTATGCTGAAGATTGATTCTATTGAAGATGCTTATCAGTATGCTCTGAAGGCAGAAGATAAGTTGAAGAGGAAACAACATAGTAATCCCTGAGGGAAGGAAAAGATTGATCACTTGGTGAAGGATAAACCGATGACTATAGAAGATGAAGATAGGTAGAGTTATCTTTAAGGGTACTTGCTATAACTGTGGAGAGGAAGGACACTATTCTTTTGAGTGCACATAGAAGAAGCTTGGTGACCGATGAGCTGCTATGGTGAATGAAAATGTTGAGGATGAACCTAAATCTAAGAACTTTTTGCTTCAACAAACATTGCTCGGTACAAAGGAGGAACCTTGTCAAAGGAGTAACTTGTTCAAGACTCAGTGCAAGTCGAGAGGTAAAATTTATGATGTTATTGTTGATAGTGGTAGTACTGATAACCTTATTGCTAAGGACATGGTTTAGAAACTTGGTTTGAGTAAAATGAGACATCCACATCCTTATAGGATTGGCTATTTTCAAGATGATCATGCTCTAGAAGTAAGGGAACAATGCTTTATTGATGTTCAGATTAGCTTGTATAAGGATCTTGTGTTATGTGATATTATGGAGATGAATAGTTGTCATATATTGCTTGGTAGACCTTGGCAATATGGTTCAAAGCTATGTATGATTATGTGAAGATTGTTTTTACTATTGAGAAGGATGACAGGAAGTTTTCCTTGATGCCTTTGCTAGATACAACACTCGGTAGGAGGAGTCTGAGTATTGGTAGCTGATTTGAGTTGGTAGATCCTAAGAGAATGAATGATCAGTTTGGAGAACATACATGTGTGTTATCAAGGAAAGACTTGAAGTGACAGAGGAAGCTGAAGTGGAAGAGTATGCAAAGTGAAAAGGTGGAGGACTCATATGTGAAGAACCAGTTTGGGGTTTATGTGTTGAATCCCAGAAGATGTTCTTTTCACATATGAACATATTTTCAAACCTGGAGTGTCTAATGCAAGGGCATTCTTGGGTCCTCAGTGAATCTGCATGGTGGTGTGCTACTTGGTCGGTGTTACTCGGTTGCAGCCTTAACCGATGGTCTTGGTTATTGAAGGAAGCTCGGTCGCTGAAGGAACTTGATTAATCTTTTTGTGTTTGGTGGAACTGGTGCTCAGTAATGCCTATGTTGCTCGGTGTTTCTGGCTTGGTCAGTTGTATCACTAGTGCTTGGTTGTTTCTATGGTGCTCGTTTGTTCTGGTTTACTGACTAGAGTTCTTGGTGATTTGGTTGGCTGACTTGGTGCATTTATTGTTGGTATCTTTTGTTGGATTCTCCTATGTGGATCTGGAGGCCGACTTGTTGAATTTAATTATTGTAAGGCTATGTGAGAGCTGACTTATATTGCATTTAATATTTGTTAGGAGTTAATGGTTTCATCCAACTGACTTGTGGCTAATGATTAGTATTTAAGGGATGTTTGGGGTAGTTATTTAGGATGACTTAGAGGGATCATGAAAATAGATCTGGGGGTAGCAGATAAGTGAATTTGTGGAAAACATCATGCGAGATCTTGCAGATCATATTGTTTTTTGATAGTTTGTAATAGTAGAGCTAGTGGTTTTCATACTTGGAGACAAGGAGATTGCTTGGAGGCTTGCGAGCTCAAGTTTAGATATGCCTTAGGGTTTCCATCAGTTGCTGATAGTTTTCATAACTAAACTAGCTAGACTTGTCTTGGATCTTGTTGATCTTGTAGAATTACTTCTTGATTGTAATTGGCCCTAACCTGGAAGGCCTTACAGCCAAGCATGTTAATGAAAATATGTTTTATAACATATCTTGTTGTATTATTCTGATGTGTTTTTCTGAAGCTGCAAGGTTTGGACTATCCTTAATTTGATCCACCATCCCTTGGCTGTGTTAGGTGGTATCAGAGCCAAGGGATGGTGGATCCAATTAAGGACTGTCCAAACCTTGCAGCTTCAGAACAACACAGCAGAATAACACAACAAGATATGTTTCAAAACATATTTTCATTAAAATTCCTAGTTGTAAGGCCTTCCAGGTTAGGGCCAATTACAATCAAGAAGTAATTCTGCAAGATCAACAAGATCCAAGACAACTCTAGCTAGTTCAGTTCTGAAAACTATCAGCAACTGATGGAAACCCTAAGGTAGATCTAAACTTGAGCTTGCAAGCCTCAAAGAAATCTCCTTGTCTCCAAGTATGCAAACCACTATCTCTGCTATTACAAACTATCAGATAACAATCTGATGTGTAAGATCTCATAGGATCTTTAATATTTGTTAGGAGGAGTTAATGATTTCATCCAGCTGACTTGTGGCTGATGATTAGTATTTAAGGGATGTTTGGGGTAGTTATTTAGGATGACTTAGAGGGATCATGAAAGTAGATCTAAGGGTAGCAGATAAGTGAATTTGTGGAAAAGATCCTACGAGATCTTGCAGATCAGATTGTTATCTGATAGTTTGTAATAACAGAGCTAGTGGTTTTCATACTCGGAGATAAGGAGATTACTTGGAGGCTTGTGAGCTCAAGTTTAGATCTATCTTAGGGTTTCCATCAATTGCTGATAGTTTTCAAAACTAAACTAGCTGGATTTGTGTTGGATCCTAATGATCTTGCAAAATTACTTCTTATTGTAATTGGCCCTAACTCAGAAGGCCTTACAACTGGGCATGTCAATGGAAAATATGTTTTGAAACATATCTTTTCTTGTTGTGTTGTGTTATTCTGTTGTTTTTTTCTAAAGCTACAAGGTTTGGATTGTCCTTAATTGGATCCACCATCTCTTGGCTGTGTCAAGTGGTATCCCTTGGTTGTTCTTCTCACATATGAACATGTTTTCAAACCTAGGGTGTCTGATGCAGGGGCATTCTTGGGTCCTTGGTTAATCTGCATGGTGGTGTGTTACTTGGTCAGTGTTACTCGGTTGCAGCCTTAACTGATGGTCTCAGTTATTGAAGGAAGCTTAGTTGTTGAAGGAACTCAGTGAAGCTTTTGGTGCTCGGTGGAACTAGTGCTTGGTAAATCCTGTGTTGCTCAGTGTTGCTGGCTTGGTTGGTTGTTTCACTAGTGCTCAGTTGTTTCTCTAGTGCTCATTTGTTTTGGTTTACCGACTGAAGTTCTTGGTGATTTGGTTGGTTGACTTGGTGCATTTATTGTTGGTATCTTTTGTTGGATTCTCCTATGTGGATCTGGAGGCTGACTTGTTGAATTTAATTATTGTAAGGCTATGTGAGAGATGAATTGTATTGCATTTAATATTTGCTAGGAGGAGTTAATGGTTTCATCCAGCCGACTTGTGGCTGATGATTAGTATTTAAGGGATGTTTGAGATAATTGTTTAGGATGACTTAGAGGGATCATGAAAGCAGATCTAGGGGTAGCAGATAAGTGAAGTTGTGGAAAAATCCTTACATACAAGTGAAGGGAACATGAAAACCACTTGACGCAACCAAGAAAGAGTAACATCGGATTCATCTCTCAATTAGCAAAAAAATGCCATAATTTCACTCAACTCCTTCATAAGGATACAATTTTCAAATGGGATGAGAAATGTGAAGAAGCCTTCACTTTTTTGAAGAAATATCTAATGAATCCTCCAACTCTGAGTCCACCTATAAGAGGCAAGCCCTTAATTCTATACATTTCAGTGACTGAACATTCATTAGGGGCACTCCTAGCTCAAGAAGATGAATCAGGAAAAGAAAAGTCCATATACTACATAAGCAGAACATTGGTGAAATATGAGTTGAACTATACCTTCATTGAAAGAGCATGTTTGGTCATAGTTTTTACTTCCCAAAAATTATAACACTATATGTTATCCCACAAGATTTGACTCATTACAAAAATTGATCCCTTGAAATATCTCCTCAGTAAAACAACATTAAATGGGAGACTATCCAAATGGGTCATGGTGCTAAGTGAATTAGACATAGAATATGTGGATCTAAAATCTATCAAGGGCCAAGTCATAGCTGATCAATTAGTAGAGTCACCATTACAAGATGAACATCCAATTCAAGTGGAATTTCCAGATTCTAAAATTGTGAATGTTGAAGCAAAAACATGGAAATTATATTTTGATGGTTCCTATACACAATGTGGATCAAGAGCAGGCATACTTTTGATTACTCCTCAAGGGTCGACAATTCCAAAATCATACAAATTGCTATTCCCATGCACAAATAATATAGTTGAATATGAAGCATTAGTCATTGGCATAAAATTGGCATTAGAATGGAAAGTGACAGAGCTACAAATCTATGGAGATTCACAACTAGTCATTAATCAAATCAATAATAAATATCAAACTAAAGATGACAAGTTGATACCCTACAAGAATATGATTGAGAATCTCAAGAAATAATTTACTCTTATCACATTTGAGCAAGTACCAAGAGATAAGAATAGAGCAGCAGATGCAATGGCTACTTTGGCATCATTTCTCCAAATACCAGATCAAAGCGCCAGATATGAATTCCTGGTAGAAGAAGTTGAGCAACCTGCATTTGACCCTCCCCATCCTGATACCATTTGTTTGCTAATAGGATGAACACCTTGGTATGGAGCCATTTACACCTACTTAAAAGACCAAATCCTACCTATGGACCAAACTAGAAATCAAAATAAAAGCTTTATATGCCAAGCCTCTCGTTATACTTTAATATCTGACATGTTGTATCGTAAGAGTCTAGATGGCATGCTTCTAAGATGTCTAGAGAAAGAGGAATTAGACATAGCCTTACAAGAAATTCATGAGGGGATTTGTGGGTCACATTTGAATGGTTTAACTCTAGCTAAGAAACTTCTTAGGATAGGATATTTTTGGCCTTCAATGGAAAAAGATGCTTGTCACTTTGTAAAAACTTGTCATAAGTGTCAATATCATGGGAACTTAATCCATGTACCAGCACAAGAGCTTCATCATATGACAACACCTTGGCCCTTTCATCAATGGGGTTTGGACTTAATAGGGATGATTTATCCACCATCTTCAAATGGTCATAAATTTATCATTATGGTAACAGAATACTTTACCAAATGGGTGGAAGTTGTACCCTTGTCAACTACTACAAGAAAGAAAATATCCTTGTTCATTCTAAATCACATAATTTGTAGATATGTTGTACCTCATGCCATCATAACAGACAATGTCAAACACTTCAAAAACAAGGATTTGAAAGAGCTATGTACAAAATTCCACATGATACATCACTCATCTTCAATATAGTACCATCGAGGTAATAGACAAGTAGAAGCAACAAATAAGAACATCTTAAAGATATTGAATAGAACGGTCTATAATTCAGGTAGAGATTGGCATATAAAAATAAACCCAACCTTATGGGCTTATAGGAAAAGTATCAAAATGCCAACGGGAGCTACACCATTTTCCTTAGTCTTTGGAGCAGAAGTAGTTTTACCTTTGGAGGTAGAAATTCCATCTTTAAGAGTATCCCTACATGGTTTAATAAGTGAGGAAGATTATAGGGTTGCTAGGTTACATGAACTGGAACTGCTAGATGAAAAACAACAACAAGCCTTCAATCATTTGAAAGTGTATCAGAACCAAATGTCAAGGACCTATAACAAGCATATCAAATCAAGGACATTTCAAATAGGTGACTTAGTTTTGCAAGAAAATCCCAAGAATCAAGCAGAAAGAGAAAAGAAAGGAAAATGGGAAGCAAACTGGTTAGGACCTTTTGTGATCACTTCATCTTTTGGGACAGGCACCTATAAATTAGCTGATTGTGATGGAGAAGAATTACAAGAACCTATCAATAGTATTCATCTAAAAAGGTTCTACACATGAAGCAGATGAAAGAGGATAGAGAAAAAGAGTATCAAAAAATTAGATGAAGAGCATCCTATTTATTGTACATAGTCAAAAGAGATCCTGAAAATACCAAAAACATTGAAAAGCAGAAAAAAGAAAACAAATCAAAAATGCGGAAAAGATAAAAAAAACAATGAAAATTTGAGCATGAAGAAAGCCAAAAACATTCAAAAATTATCCTCAAAAAGATGTTGTCTGGGTGAAAACCTAGCAAATAGGTGCCTTGATGATATGAAAAAAAAAATTGAAAAGAGAGAAAATACAAAAAAATCAGAAAAGAGAAAAAGTGTATGGGTGAAAACCTAGCAAATAGGTGCCTTGGTAGCAAAAAAATGGAAAAAAGCTTTAAAAATAGGAAAAGAAAGAAAATCCATTCAATCGGTGAAAACTTGGTAAACAAGTGCCATTAAAAGTCCAAGTCAGTTGCATACCTAGTAGTCATCCTTGTAAATATTGCATTCACCACCATTTGTATATATTGCATAATAAAACCCCACAGTTGCATTTGCAAGTACCTAAATATTTTGGTCACCTAATCTGCAAATTGTCCTAAGTCCAACATCGTAATCATATCAAACTAGGGGAAATCTACTCTAAAGAAAACTTCAATCAGACACCAAATCAATTCATCAAAGCCCAAGTGAAACACTCAATCAAATCCTAATCCTAATCCAATTTGAACCAAATGCAAAATTTGATCCAAGATCTCATGAAGACCTCATCTTTATTAGGATTAAAAATATGAAATGGATGGAACTACACTTGAAATATGGATTTGAGAAACAATGCAAAAATTTTCTAAAGTGTTGACTTGACTGATAAAATCATGTCTTTCTAGCAAATCGATGAAAGTTTTTAAACTAGATAAGCTATGATGAAAGCATGATATTTTATTGATTTCTGAATGACTATTTTAAGATCAAAGTTTTAAAGTATGTATTATTTGTCTAAGGACGTGATCATCAAAAAATCATCGAGGACTTGTGCATACGATGGAACTAAGATCTTTGTTTGTTTACGCAAAAGGATACCTATTAGAAATAGGAAATACTGAGAGGGGGGGGGGTGAATTAGTATTTCACAAACTTTTTCTTTTGCCCACTTATGGATATAATAGATTACTTTAGTGCATACAAAGATTAACAAGCTGATTAACAAACATAGCAGTAAATAGAAAGAACTCATAACACATGATATGTTCTCAAGGAAACCCTGGCCAAGGGAAAACCCCGGTGGGGATGGTACCCACAAAGATCACTAATCAAAAGTATCATGTTAGGGATATTGGACCCTGTTAGGAGTCAATTTACAATATATAGTAGATCTGTCCTAGTTAAAGGACTTTAGGCCTTGTTAGAAGCCTTAACCCTGTTAGGAGTTAGATTACAAAACCTGATCACCAACTGAGCTCACTACCCAAACAGGTAATACAAAATGTTTCTGACTATAGTATGGTACTTCTTACAACTTCACATCAATAGCCTTTTCTGCTATCACAATATATAACTATCACAAGTTATCCTTTTCTTTCTTTTTACACATCACATATACTCTTTCATTACATTTCAAGTATGCCTAATATATGAGTTATTAGAGCTAATAAATTTATATGGTCAGCTTCCAAAATCTTTATCCAAGAGTAGACATCTAGGATGTCATCCCTTCATAATGTTAAGTCATTATTTTGACAAGAAAAATAATCCCTTAACTCTTTCGCTAATACTGTCTCCAAAACTGTTATGTCTGCAAAAATTGTCTTCAGTAAACTTTGAATAACTTTGTCCGTACTACTCCAAAATTTATGTGCACTAAGATGGGGTGTCCTCATACTCTTTAGAAGCTTTAGTTAACTATGCAAACAAAAATATTACTCCAGTGGACGTCGCCAACTAAATCTTCATCGGGTGCTCTGTAAGGATCACTGTATCCATACTTAGACAATTTCTTCCTTCAACTCGCCATACTTTCATTCCAGATTCTGCGCTCTCAATAGAGATCATATGTTTCCATAATGACAACATCTATGCATCCACATTAGCCAAATTGCCAACAATCTCCCCCTTTGTCATTGGTGGCAACATATGGGAAAATTGGCTAAGTGTGCAAACAAAACTTCAAAGTATTTACACAAAATTGTGGCCAAATGTTATACAACACATATACAATATTATACTCCATAGAATAGCTCCCCCTATGAGTATCCTTCCTCAACATATTTTCAATTTTTTTCTATCTCTCCCCCTTTGACAACAATGAAAAAGATAGGGTGTACAAAAATTTAAAAAAAAAAAAAAAAACTTGATACCTTGTTATCAGCTATTGCAAAGCCGGTAGGCTTGCAACATAGTCACCAAACTCTGACTTCCATGATTCAAAATCTTTCTCCCATATCTTCCTGATGGATTCAGCAACATTGAGTAGAGTACTCAATCCGTATGCTGTTGTCTGACAAGCTTGCAGGGAATTAAAGCTAAACTTCTGAAAAGATGTCTTTGCTGAAAGACACTGCTCAATTTGGTCTTCAACAATTGAGGTCTTGATTGAGATATGCTCTCTCAAGATGTTAATCCTAATCATCTTTCTATTCTTCTCCTCTGCTAACATTATGAATTCATCATTTAACTTCCTTATGTTCTTCTCTACAGAACTTATCTTTACATTTGGGCTTGTCAAGGTGTTTGTTTTAGCTGGAATTGCATCTATCTTCTCTCTAATCTTCTTATCTTCTTCAGCTGTTAGGATTTCTGATTTTGTGCATTGTATATACAAATTCTTTCTAGTCTCAAAATGTTTCCTCAAATTCTTTATGCATACATCCAAATTACCAATATCATTCTGAATATTTACACTTAAATTTTGTTGCATTTCTGCTTCAAAGTCTTCCTGAACTTTTATTCTAGCAATATCCTTTAAGTTAGAAAATTTAGAGTCAAAAGATTTTATTACTATTTTAGCTTTCTCAAGTGGATCTGATTCAAATACCTTAGTGCTGATCACACTCTCAAGTTTCTCTGTCAAAACTCTAACTTTGCCTTCAAGATCCTTCACCTTCTTATTCTTTCCAATAATTTTATTAAGAGATGTGATGAACTCAAGCTGATCATCATCTTCAACCTCTTTTCCAAGGTCTTCAAAAATTGAACCAATTTGTCTCTTCTTACTGTCAGGTGCACTAGGGGTAGTGACCTCTATCAAAATTTGTTTACCTTTAACTGTCTGCTTTGTTGGAATTGATTCTGATACTGTTGGTGCTTCCACTGCCTCTGTATCCTTTTCTAATTCTGTAATCTTCTCTTGCTCTTCTAAAGCCAAATTGTCAACAATGTTTCCTAGATCATGAAATACTGCATCATCTGACTCTAGTCTCACTTTGGTTCCTTCAATGTCCATTGATTCTTTGCCAATATTGATATGTGAAGAAGATGGGACTTCTTCAATACCAACTTCCTCTGCATGTGGTTCCTCTGATTGCTTCTTCTGAGGGTCTAATTCAACATGCTTTCCTGCAACTATATCTGCAAGAACTTGCATTACTACTTGCTCAGTCTCTTTTTGTACTTCCAACTTTTTGCCTCCCATTATAAGGATTGTTCTTCTCTTAGTTCTCAATAAAGTTCCAAGAGACTTCAAGAATCTCTTCAAATGATCTTCATCCTTAACTTCACAGAACTGTCTGATTACATGTTCTCTCATCTTTATGTCCTCTTCTTGTGCTCTTTGTTTTCTATTCACAAGTCTGTTATACAAATCTTCTGGGATCTTACCATGAATAGTGCTAAGTTTCTTATCTGTCACAATCATATGTGTAATCATTGCATTTTCAAAATTCAATTTGTCAAATGATCCATATAGATCATAGAATTTATTTAACTTAGTGAAGTCTCCATGCTTCAATATATCTTCATTAACTCTTTCAATTCTTGGTTTCCAAGTTTTCTTCTTGATTGAAACTTCATCATCATCTTTAATTACTGCTACCTTTCTAGGTACAGGTGGTACAATCACTTTCTGTCTCTTATTGGGTCCTATTGCACTCACTTTTACTCTTTTGCTAGGAATAGGAGAAAAAGATTTATCTCCTTCATCTTTTTCAAGTACTTCAACTTTTACCTTTACTGCAATAGGATCAACAGGGTCTGCACTAGATGCCTGGGGTGGAATTACAAGATTTTCACTTTTCTTCAAGGCTTCTGCAATCTTCTTAGCTATGTCAAACTCATGACTTAACATACCTGATTCTTTTAGTATTTTCTTCATAGTAGATTCAACTCTCCTACTAGATTGCTTCTTTTCTCTCTGTAGACACCTAAAAATCCTTTCGAAAATAAAGTATTTTTATTTTCTAAAAAATCTCTGATGACATCATCATTTATTAATTAATTATTTATTTAATTAATTAATTTATTTTTATGTCATTAAATCCCTTTTTCTTAATTAAAAATATTTAATTAAGAAATCCCTCCCAAAAATGTTTAAATCTTATTTAAACATTATCTTCTTATTTATTAATTATTTTAATTAATAAATTGACCAAAAATCCCAAAATAAATAATTAATTTATTTTTTGCCCAAAACTTGGCCAATTTCCTTTAGACCACTAACCTCTTCCAAAATCTTCTAATTCCTTCTTAATCTTGATTAAAAGGCTAATCCCATCTTTTCTACCCTAATCCCAAGGCCAAATATTTAATTAAGATTAAATATTTAAATTTCATATTTATTAAAAATATTTCAATAAATATTCCCAAAACTTAAGCTTTTGGAATGAATAAACTTTTATTCCATAAAATCAAGGAGAATTCTAGACTCTTCTAGAATCTTCTCAAATCCAACCTCTTCACCCATCCTAATCCTAAAATCCCCTAATCCTAATCCTAATTCCTCCCTTAACCTTGTCACATTCCCTAAACAAGGTTAGCCAACTCTTAAGCTTACCCCAAAGTCAACAAAGAGGGCTTCCCTTTTTGAAATGCATTGAAGGCATTTAAGGCCTCCTTATCCCTCTTACATGCATTTATGGTGCATTTAAGAAGCCCCTCACCCCTTTCTTACACCTTTGACCTTAGGCACATTTCCCAAATTGTGCACATTCCTTCCATCTTTCAATCCAATGCCCTTGTGACACTTGTCACAAGGAGGTGATCCCTAAACTAGCACAATCCATGTGCTCCCCTTTGAATGAATCTTGGCCTCTCTTAAGGATTTCAATCCTGGCCACTCATTCTTCCTTCCCAAATTCTATAAATACCCCTCCTTTCAAGAGCAAAATCAATTAGCTTACTTTCATTCTCATGCACTGTTATGATGCCATTTTCATGTTAGATCTTAGCAAATCATTCTAATTTATTTTACTTTCAAGCATTTTTAGCTCATCATAGCTTAGTAATAATGGACTAACATAGCTTTTCTTATTGTTTTGCATAGCATAGCATCATATCACATCTCTAATTTGGTCTAAAATCAATCTTAGATTCCTCATCATGTAGCTTAATCTTCATTAAAGTATTTTTGGATCCTTGAGGCCTTAGGGGCAAATCAGGTGTTCTATACCTATTTTTGTGCCATTTTGGGGTTTTCATGGATTTCAATCCATCTTAGAACGCATTATAGTATGCTCCAAGTGCTTAGAGAGCACACCCACATCCCCCTTATCAGAGCAAATCAAACAGTGCTTGGGTGCACCTGTTTCTGGCTCAGTCTGAGGTGGCTAGCTTAGAGTTTCCTTGTTTTTGTTTTGATTGTATGCTAGATTAAACTCTTAATGTTTGATTGATTTCAGCCTTTCAAAATAGATAACAGGTACCCTCGAAAGCCTTGCTCACATTCTGGCACACCCGGTGGGACCAAATCCACAATCATTTTGATGAGATTATACTTTATATTCTTGTATTTGCAGGAAACAAATGAAATGTTGCCTTCAAGCAATTAAATGTCGCCTACAGCAATTAAATGTCACCTTCAAGAAAATAAATGTCACCTTCATGAAAAGAAATGTCGCCTACACACAATACAGTCACGCCTTCAAGAAATTAAATCACGCCTTCAAGAAATCAAATCACGCTTACAGACACTGTTTTCACGCCTGGTTACTGGAAGATTTCCGCCAGCCATAACTTCTATTCTACCTCTACTTCTTCTTCTGTCGCCTGCATGTAATTAAATCATGCCTTCGAAGAAAGAAATCACGCCTTTGCATAGTTATCTGTCGCCTGTAAAGGTACAGAATGTCGCCTGTAAGAATGAAATGTCGCCTCTGCACTTTCTAGCGTCGCCTATAAGCTGGACAGTGTCGCTTTTTGGTGTTTTTCTGTCTGGGACTGGATTTATTTTTTATTTTGCAAAAGGTCAAACTCAATCTTGAATGAAACTAAAGGAAAGAACTTAGGTCCTAAAGTGTCATTGTCATTTTGAAAATCAAACCCAATCTCGAATGCACTAAAGGGAATGAACACTCTATTCCCTCTCTTGTTTCAAATTTCAAAAGCAAGTAAACGAACACAATCTTGAATGATCTAAGGATAAAACAAAGCACATTTTCAAAGTTCCTAAATCAACTCGCAAATATCAATCTTGAATGCCCAAAAGGAAAGAACTTGCAAACGCTCAAATCATTTATGTTTTGAAGAAAAGAACAAATCAAAATCTAAACACGTGTGTCTTCATTTTCAAAAGTTCAAACATCACTTAATCAATTTGGAAAAATGAACAAACTTGCTTGATGTGCATCTAGGAGCTTTCATTTTCTGTAAATCCTTGTTAAAGTAAGCAACATAGAACATTTGGACTCGGACAAGTTCACTTGTTCTACTTTTAGCGAGGCCTGTCCGGGGAGAAAAGTGCTTCCTCCTCGGAGAATGACCTCAAACCGGTATCCCCCCTGGCCGGTATATAAATAAAGTGAAGGCAAAAAGTACTCACTTACATCTCCTAATCCACGGGCATTTTGTGCCAAATGCAAATGTCTGGGGAAAGGTAAATATTCCTCCCCTAGCGTTGTTGGCTAGGCTCTTAAGTGAGTCACAGGCGGTCAGCATAACCGGGTATGGAGACTCCACGGAACTATTAAAAAACCTGATAAAATAGAGGCTACCCTATCTACATCTGAAAGTATCAAAATCCTTGTGTAAGGACCGATTCCAAGGGGTTTACCAGGTCGCCTCAAGATTACTCACCATTTGTATTCCTTCTTGGGGATACCAAGCTGTGGGCAAGCGATTTTGATACTCACCTTCCTTAGGTAGATCTGTTTGAAGTGCTTGACAGTCAAAGACTTCGTGAAAACACTTGTTGAAACATACACTTTCAAAGCTTTATCAGAGTCAGTCATCCTGTTTGTATCCCGCAAGGTTGCTTTGCCCTTTGCGGAGATTGCTTTATCAAAAGTCTTTTTAATTTATCCTTTGCCACTTGAGAAAATCAAACCAATCAACAAAATTGATATTCAAAAAATCTTGCAGAAATCAGATATCCAAAGAGCCTTTTGTTCTCGGACCAAACCTATCAGAATTTTCCAAAGATATGCCCAATTTGATCAAACATCCAAAAGCCAAGTTGCCCAAATCCAAAGATTATCAAGAGAAGAAAGTTGCAAAAAGGAACCTTAAAAGCCATCAATCCTTTATCCAAGCAACCCAAGCAGAAGAAAAATATCAAGAAAGGTTTGATAATATTGGCTATAATGCAAGAGTCAAACAGTTTGCCTACCATTTCTGAGTAAACCATCGCTACATCAACCTTGAAAGAGAAGATTAGCTGGATCCATCACATGTCCATTCTACCTTCAGATCTCACAATCTTATCTCGGCAGTCCGTCATCCTAGCTTCATCTTAGTTTCACCCTTGCATCATCACCAAACCTTAGTTACATCCTAGAAATCCTTCTTAGTTGCATGCACCATCATCCTCTTAGCAGCATCATAGATCATCCATCCCAGTCGCATCTGCATCATCCCTTTAGAAAGAGCATTATTCCATCATCCTCCACCATCTTTTCATCAGCAATCCACCATCAGAATCCCATATCCTTCATCCAAAATCTAGCATCCATCACCTAAATCAGAACCCACCATCTTTTGTACCAAATCCAGAGATCCAAAATCCACAAACACTTAGTGTTCAGAACCTTTGAGTTGTTTCCATCCCTTATCCTAAAATCAGAAATCATCCCCTTTGTGACAAAGCATTGTCTAAAGGAAATCCAACTTGTCCTTACACAGCCTCATCATCTCGAGCAAGAGATTGGCTTGTATTGATAAGCATCCAGTTAACCGAAGATCATCAGTCTATCCTAGGTTGGCCCAAATCCTATCACTGATCCTCCATCAGGGAAAAATAACAACTCATTGTTGACACTTAGTAATCTTCCACCAACATCCCACCAATCCTCCACCCAATCTTGACCCAAATCAGAGCATCCCACCAATCCTCCATCATCACCAAGCTTTTTTACCAATTTGCCACCATCTCCCACCAATCTTCCACCATCCTTGATCCAAATCCAAGCAGTTCATCCATCCTTGCATCTCATTCTAGAAATTCATCATCCTTAGAAGTTCCTTAAGCTTGCATCCACCATCCTTTAGAGTCCTTTAGGAAACATCTTGCATCCATCTAAGCATCTGCATCTCCATGCCTGTCGAGACAAGATCTGGATCTAGGAAGCGAAGGCACATGAATCCTTATCCAATCACCAGCTCATCTGATCCCAACATTTTTACCATTGCAATGGTAGCCTATGATCCCCAAATACAAACTAGAAATACATGGGATGATCCCAATATCCCCTCAGCTCCTCTGACAATAGAAACATTTGTGAATCACCCAGAGAATCCACCAGTAGTCAATACACTCATAGCCCAAAACCAGCAGAGCATGTTCACTAATTTGGCACAAAGGCATACTCCCATTCCGCCATATCTCCATCCTCATATTCCCATAAGCACTATCCAAATCCCAGCACAAGTATACTCTCCATTCATCCAACCATTCCCTAATCCCACCTTGCAAACATCTCAAGCAACCTCCACCATTCCCCTTCTTCTGCAAGGAAGCTTCGCAAGCCCCGTAACACAAGCTATCACACCATCTACTCCATTCCCTATCACAGGTACTTCATCATCTACCATGGCCTCCCAAGCTCTTGCACAAATCCAACACTTGTCACAAAATCAACTCCCACCTCTTACACATCCATTTACACAAGCAGCTCCATCTCCTTCCACACCATTCTTTTCAGGAGGGATGCAATCATCCTTCCCCCTTGCTCCACAAGCTTCAACATCCATACCATCTTTCCCAGGGTCAACACAATCATTTCCCCCTTTCACCCAACAAACGCCAACATCATCTATTCTGGGGGCAGCACAATCGCTCCCCTTTCCTCCTCAGCAAGCTTCCGCATCAACATCACCCTTTTCATGGGTAGCGCAAACGTTCCCTTCCTTTCCCCCCCAACAAGCATCTACCCAGGCACAAGCCCATCAAAATGCCTTCACCACAGGGATGCCTTCCATGGGCTTTTCCAATCCACCATTCATATCCCAAACTCCCATCACATCCACCTTCCTGGCATCTGCTGCAACACAATTCCCACCACACATTGGCTCTCGTTGGGGCCTCACTCAAGAAGAAATGAAAGCTTGGGGCATACCAACCCATTCTCCTACATCTATGTTTGGAAACCAACAAGCCACCTCCTCACAAGCAGCACAGCAACCATCACAACTTCCACCAGCTTCATCCTTTGCAAACTATCCATTCACAACACCTAATGCCTTTCAGCAAGTTCCTCCACCTCAGCAGCAAAATTCATCCCATTTCGCAAGTTATCTTGCCCAACAACCCTTTGTTTCAAGCTTCCCCACATCAAATTCACCCTTAAGCAATGCATGAATGCACCCGACCTACATTGGTCAACCACAGAGCCAAGTTCAGCAAGGACCACCTTACCAGCAAGTGGTGTCATTCCACCAACCTCTCCCACAACAAACCCATATCATCCCCCAGCAATAGCAAGCTTCCTCCTACCAGGTGCAGCAACAAAATCCCATCATCCCACAACACTAGCAAGAAATCCCATATCCATCACCACAATATCCCCCTATGCCACATCGGCAGTATCCTCCCCAGCAAGCATCACTCCAAGATCCGCTCCAATATACCTATCCCGCTGGGCCATCTCCATATCCCACTCCATAATACCCACCTCAAATGGGAGTACCTGCTCAAACACCAATCAATGCCAAGTGGGAAGCTATGAAGAATGCTCTTAAAGAGCTCCAAACTGGTACTAAGAGCAAAACCTACAAGTTTGAAGAGGTGTGTCCTTACCCATTTGACCGATCCATTGCCGCTATTCTTTTTCCCAAGCACTTTGAGACACCTAAGTTTGATAAATATCGGGGGAAAGGAGATCCAGTCAATCATGTTAAGGAATTCTATATGGCATGCCAAGAAGTGGCTTACAGTGATAACTATCTCTTGCGTTTATTCCCCAAAAGCTTGGGAGGAACAGCTGTTGAGTCGTTCTATAAAATACCCAGTGGGACCATCACAACCTTTGCTGAACTCTCTGAGAAGTTCATCAACCACTATGCCCACAATGTTGAGAATGAGTTGACCTTGTTAGATCTCTGCAACTCAAAATAGAAAGATGGAGAAAGCCTAGCAGAATACTTGCAACGATGGCAGAACCTTACCACCAGGTTATCATACCAACCGCCAGAAAAGCATTTGACCAAAATCTTCATTGATAACCTGCATCCTGAGCTATCCCACTTCATGCGGATGAATTGTCTCCAAACATATCAAGATATCAAGAGCAAGGGGATAGGTATTGAAAAGGCCCTCCTAGATGAAGGCACAATCCGGCCCTTCAAAAATGATGCCCAAAAACTCAACAATGATAAATCTCGTTACTGGAATCGTAACAAAAATGTTGTTACTGATGGAGCCACTGATACCAAGCATGTCCAATTTGTTGTAGCTAGTCCTCCGTCAACTCCTGCATACCAACAACAACAAGCACCCATCCATCAGCAACCTCCTCAAGTCCATCAACAACCCATGCAACAATATCCTTCTCAGAATAATCAACAGAATTATCAGCAGCAAGCCCATCAAGCCTATCAAGGTAACCCAAACAATCAAGTCAATGGCGTCAATATTGCTCCCAAGCAGAAAAAACTCAGAGCTCAAAATTATCCAAAGAAGACCTTCACACCACTAGGTGAACCTCTGGATGTTATCTTTCATCAGATGGCCAAGGCCAACTTAATTACATATCCACCAATTCAACCAGTTGATGATACCACCCCCAAGCCTGATTGGTACAAAGATCATGAGTACTGTGATTATCATCGTGTCAAAGGACATACTACCCTGAAGTGTATGAGACTCAAAAACTATATCCAAGATCTCATTGATCAAAAAGAGATTCAAGTAGATACACCTGCTCAAGCCTCACCAAATGCCAATTTACAAATTTATCAGAATGTGTTCCCACAACACAATGCTGGGAAGAATCAAGCTAATACCAATCATCCCCAAAATCATGGTAAAGGCAAGCAAGAAGATCACACTACTGCCTACATCAACTATGATAAATTTGTTGGATGTATAACCCAAGTTGAGCCCACAGTCAATACCATCCATGTCAGAGGAGCAGACAGTCAATGTGCTGTTACCACCCGTAGGGGTCGAATAACTATTGCTGGTGCCCGTCCAAGGCCAGTACAAAATGCACACAATGCACAGTACAACCTCATAGAACATCTTGGGAATACACCAGCCCAAATATCCATCTTGGACCTTCTCCGCACTTCACCTCCCCATCAGGAGATCCTCGACCGAGCTCTTAAAGAAGGACATGTCCCCACAGACATTAACACCACCCAGTTTGAGACCCTTGTGGGACATCTTTCCGTAGCTTTTGCTTTATCCTTCAAACCATCTGAGATGCCAGTCGTTGCACCTGACCATACTCTTCCTCTCCGCATTGCCGTCATGGTCAGAGACTTTGCCATCAAACGAGTCTTAATAGATAATGGCTCAGCTCTAAACTTGTGTACTTTAAAATTCATTCAGTAGATTGGGTTCACCCAAGCTGATATAGCACATGAAGTGATCACTATCAAAGCCTATGATAACTTGGAGCGTACCTCAGAAGGTACCATTACTTTGCCCATTCAGCTGGGCCCAGCAACACAAGATACTATTTTCCATGTTGTTGATCTTGACCTACCATTTAATATCCTCCTAGGCCGACCATGGATTCATTCCATTAAGGCTGTACCATCTACTTACCATCAGTGCATCAAATTTCTGCATCAAGGCACTGAGGTTACCATCCATGCTGACCCCCAACGCTTCGCATACTATTGTGCGATGGAAGCATCATTCCCTCACTCCACTCATTGTCCTGGAACTGACATTGGTACTTCTATTGCCAGCTCATCCCGATCCCATTACGATCCAGAAACCATTCTCACCTCCACCCTCTCTTCCATCAAGATCAATAACCAGGGTTGTGGTGAATATAGCCTACATGATGCATTTGTCGTAGGGGCCCTTCCGCTTGATCCACATACTCAAGGGCGCCCAGATCACCAAAGCAAGCCTATTGAAGAGCATCATGAAATCAAGAAAATCGGATCTATGACTTTTGAATCCCATGGCAACATAAATAGTCAAGAGATGGATCCTGACATAAATAGGTGGTTGTATAAAGATCCCCCATCCCCTGACACTCAACTTCTTGGCTATTTCAAAGATAAGTATCCAAAACAATATAAGTATACCACTGAATAATGGCATTATCAAGGCGGTGGTCTAGGGCCACAAGAAGGCGGCAACCAATATCCCATCACACCATCAAAGAATCCTGAACATCAGGGTCTCAGTTTTAATACCCCTCGCCTGCATATACAAGGGCCCAATACCACAACTGGGGGCACCAACATGACTATCGTTCCCCTCTTAAATAGCCAGGATGACCTCATAACGATCGAAGACATCCCTGAAGAGAAAGAAATCAGATCCTACGATGATATCTTTGACGATGACACCCTCCTGGGGACTTTTGTCCTCCGACAACTCACCATAAATCTCATAGAACTTCCCCTCACCCACCCTGAACTCATAGACTAGGACCAACCAAGCATTACACACATCGATGAGTTCCAAAGCATGGAAGCACTCCTAGAATTCATGGGGGCATCAGGCCCACAATCAGTTCAAGATTCAGAATCAACTCACATCTATAAGCTTGACCCAGAAGGATACTTCAGAGAGGAGGCAAGCTTTAGCTGCAAAAGAGAAATAGAAAGAGTAAAACATGAGTCCTTATGTGAAAACCCTTCTAGGGCACATTCTGATTCCAAAAAAGTAAAAATAAAGAGCGTATCTTCTAGTGAAAACTTGGCAATTCAAGTGCTAGAAGATGAAGACTTGCCTCTTCCTCCCATCCAGGATTACAGACCTGAGCAATCACCTATCATAATAGAAGAAACCAATCCAGTCAACTTAGGTACAGAGGAATGTCCGAGGATCACCTACATTGCAGCCAACATGATAGAAGGTGAAGAAATGGCTTTCACTGCGCTACTTCAAGAAGCTACTACGAACTTTGCATGGTCATATGCACACATGCCTAGGCTTGATCCTAATCTTGTCATTCATCATCTAGCAGTGGATCCTAATGTCAAGCTAGTAAAGCAGAAGCTACGCAAAATGCATCCCAAAGTAGCTCTATTGGTAAAATCAGAACTACAAAAGCTCCTAGATGCAAAGATTATCAGAGCTATAGATTACTCAGATTGGATCTCCAACATGGTACCTATCACAAAGCCTTCAGGAGACATCAGAATATGCATAAATTTTAGGGACTTGAACAAGGCATGTCCTAAAGATGATTTCCTGCTACCTAACATAGACATGATCGTAGACCTTACAGCGGGCCATGAAATGTTGTCACTAATGGATGGATTTTTAGGCTACAATCATATTCGTATAGCAGAAGCAGATCAACATAAAATAGCATTGGGGCACCTTCTGCTACAACATGATTCCATTCGGGTTAAAGAATGCAGGAGCCACATATCAGAGAGCGATGACAACAATCTTCCATGACATGATCCACAAGATCCTAGAAGACTATGTGGACGACATCCTTGCAAAATCAAAAACATGCCATGAACACCTTGACATTCTTGAGAGTGTATTTGATCACCTGCAGCACTATGGGTTATGGCTCAATCCAAAGAAATGTGTCTTTGGCGTTACATCTGGAAAGCTCCTAGGTTTCATAGTATCATGACGGGGCATAGAGATTGACCCTAAGAAGGTCAAAGCAATAACAGAAATGCCTCCACCAAGAACACTCAAACAGCTCAAAAGCCTACAAGGAAAGCTTCAATCAATGCGTCGATTCATTTCTCAGCTAGCAGACAAGTGCCAACCTTTTACGCATCTCTTATGCAAAGACACAAGCTTCAAATGGGATCCCATATGTCAAAGAAGCTTTGATAAGCTCAAGGAGTATCTTGCCAATTCTCCAATCCTAGTACCACCAATTCCAGGATGCCCTCTCATACTCTACATCTCAGCAACCACTACAGCACTGGGGGCACTCTTAGCTCAGCATGATGATGACAACAAGGAGAGAGCCATCTATTACATCAGTCGAACTCTTGTCGGATATGAGCTTAATTATTCACCTATGGAAAAAGCATGCCTTGCAGTGGTCTTTGCCACTCAAAAGCTTAGACATTACATGCTCAATCACACAATCAAGCTCATTTCAAAGGTGGACCCCCTCAAATATCTGCTATCAAAGACAACTCTCATAGGTCGTATGGCAAAATGGGTCATGATACTCAGCGAGTTTGACATCCAGTATATTGATCGCAAAGCAATCAAAGGGCAAGTCATTGCCGATCAGCTAGCAGAAGCACCGCTGGTGGATGCCTATCCACTAATCATGGAATTCCCTGATGAACACTTATGTGTGATCGAAGAACAACCCATGTGGAAACTATACTTTGATGGCTCCTACACATCACATGGATCAGGGGCAGGAATCCTATTTGTCACACCTCAAGGTGACTACATCCCAAAATCATTCAAATTGGGATTCCCATGTACCAACAACATTGCAGAATATGAGGCACTCATCTCAGGTCTCAGAACAGCCATTCAGTGGAATATCACAGAATTACAAGTGTTTGGAGATTCACAGCTAATTATCAAACAAGTCCTAGATGAATATCAGACAAAGGATGATAAGTTGCTACCTTACAAAGATCTGGTGGACAAACTGAAAGAGCATTTCCTACATCTACAGTTCACACAGATCCCAAGACTTTAGAACAAAGCAGTAGACGCAATGGCAACCATTGGATCCTTGTTAGAAATCCCACGTGACGCATCACAGTATGAATTCCTAGTCGAGCAGCTACATACGCCAGCTTATGAGAATGCCGATGCAAAAATGGTGTGTGTCTTGGTTGGTCCTCAGTCCCCATGGTACCACGACATCCACGCATATCTAAAGAATGGTATCATATCTCCCCATCTCACCAATAACCAACGCCAAAACCTTATTCATAGAGCTTCCTGCTACACTCTTGTAGCCAACACCCTTTATCATCACGGGTATCACAATATCCTCTCTAGGTTTTTAGATTCAAACGAGACCGTCCTGGCTTTACAAGAGGTTCACGCTGGAATTTGTGGTGCCCACATGAGTGGCATGGTTCTAGCTAAGCAGTTGCTTTGAGTTGGGTATTATTGGCCAACCATGGAACATGATGCTTGTGAATTTGTCAGAAGATGTTTACCATGTCAGCAGCATGCAAATCTGATTCATGCACCAGCACAAGACTTGCAGCCCATTGCGCCACCTTGGCCATTTTCATGTTGGGGCTTTGACCTTGTTGGCTTAATCACTCCCCTTTCCTCGGATGGACACAAGTACATAATAACTACCACAGAGTACTTCACCAAATGGGTTGAAGCGATTCCGCTCACCCTAACTACTGGCATCCAAATATCCAAGTTCATCCTTTACCACATCATCTGCCACTTCGGCATACCATCTACCATTTTCACAGACCATGGCACACCTTTTGAAAACCAGCATGTGGATGATCTATGTGCCAGACTCCACATCCATCACCGTTTCTCTAGTCCATATTTCCCTCAAGGAAATGGCCAAGCTGAGGCAACCAACAAAACTATCTTGAAAATCCTCAAGAAGGTTGTCAATGATTCTGGTCGTGACTGGCACCTCCAAATCCATCCTGCCCTTTGGGCCTACCGCACTTCCTATCGCACTCCCACAGGCACCACCCCATATTCCCTTGTATATGGTGCTAAAGCCGTTCTGCCGATCGAGGTCGAGCTCCCATCATTGCGAGTCTCCATGAAGAACTACACCACTGATGAAGATTATTGTGTAGCCCGTCTCACACAGCTAGACCTGTTAGATGAAAAGAGACAGCAAGCATATGATCACCTAGTTGCATACCAGAATTGACTCAAAAGGAGTTATAACAAGAAGGTCCATCCTAGATAGTTCCATGTTGGTGACATGGTTCTCAAAGAAAATCAGAAGGTCCAAGCAAATCATGAAAAGAAAGGCAAGTTTGAGCCTACTTGGCTGGGCCCCTATGTGGTCACCTCATGCTTCAGCTCCGGAGCTTATCAGCTATCTACACTAGAAGGAGAGCCTTTGAATGATCCAATCAACATCATACATCTGAAGAGGTTCTATGCCTGAACCAGATCCTACATATTCAAAAAATCCATAAAAATTGGAAAAAAGCAGCAAAAAATCAAAAAATCAAAAAATCAAAAAAAAAGCAAAAAAAAAAAAGAAGAAAAGAAAATAATCATCCAATGGTGAAAACTTGGCAATTCAGGCGCCTTGGACAAGTATGTTGGTGAAAACCTGGCAAACAGGCACCATACATAATGGACCGAGTCATTATCTATCAAACTCCCATCCCCCATCCCACCATCTCAGTCCTTTTTCTCCCATCCCCATCCCCATCCACCATCCCCCAGCATTCCTTTTTCCATCAACCTTCAGCAACACCACAATTCCTCTTGCACATATCTTGTACCATATCTTGTATCCACTCTTGTATATCTTGTACACTCCCCTGTGTCGCACCATCCTTCCTGTATAGCAAGATCTTCCTATCCCCAATCCTGAGCTTTTGTACATATTCATTGTATATCTTTTCCCATCCATTGTACATCAGTCCTTGTCAGTCCCGCAATAGCATTTTATCAGAACACTTTGTCCTACCCAGCCTTGTACTTCAACAACATCACTTGTCGACTATTCTTGGTCACCGTGATTATTCTTTGACTTCATCATTTGCCAGCAAATGACAACACTCATTCTCTCATCAATCAGCGGGTCCTTGAGGATGTATCCTTCCTCCTGTCCGATCTAATCTTCCCCCCATCAAATCAGTCAAATCAAATCTCTCTCCTTGGCAAAGGATGTCTTTTTAGAGTTATCATTTTGACCTTGGATTTTGTCCTTTGGGTCTTGTTAATTTTTTACAGCTTCTCATTGTTCTCTACTCAACGTCACCATGATCCTTTATATCATGGTGTGCTACGAATGAGGATAATCTGGGGCAAGGTCTTTTGATCTTTTGCTTCTGCCTGTGAGTCAGTCGTGTGTTTGTGGTTTCTTCAGCATCATTTCCACCATGCCTCCTTCGGGTTTCATGCGTGATGCTGGGGCAACCCTGCGTGTCTTTTTAGCATCAATCCTATGCAACACTGGTGACAAGGCCTCGTGATCCCAGTATCCTTGGCAGGTCTCTAGCATTGCTATATTAAACTAGGTTGTGCTCTCCACATTTGCACTTGGAGCTTCCCTATCTCCCCTGCATCCTGCATCATATAGATTAATCTTGCATCCTCATATAGCTGCATCCTGCATTTTGCATTCCATCTCATCTTGCATTCACCCATTTTTTGCTCTTGGAAGCTTGGTCATTTATCTCCCCTTCTTCCTAGACCCTTCCTTCTTTGTTTCCTTTCGAGAAAATTCCACAACATTTCCTCCTTGCGTTATTTTCTCGAGGGGGCACAACCCCTTATTCCTCCAAATTCTAGCCTTGGGCATCTTATTTTCTTGTCTTTGACGCCATGCCACTTGCGGCATCGCATCAAAGAGGGGCAAAATGTAGACACCTAAAAATCCTTTAGAAAATAAAGTATTTTTATTTTCTAAAAAATCCCTGATGACATCATCATTTATTAATTAATTATTTATTTAATTAATTAATTTATTTTTATGTTATTAAATCCCTTTTTCTTAATTAAAAATATTTAATTAAGAAATCCCTCCCAAAAATGTTTAAATCTTATTTAAACATTATCTCCTTATTTATTAATTATTTTAATTAATAAATTGACCAAAAATCCCAAAATAAATAATTTATTTATTTTTTGCCCAAAACTTGGCCAATTTCCTTTAGACCACTAACCTCTTCCAAAATCTTCTAATTCCTTCTTAATCTCGATTAAAAGGCTAATCCCATCTTTTCTAACCCTAATCCCAATGCCAAATATTTAATTAAGATTAAATATTTAAATTTCATATTTATTAAAAATATTTCAATAAATATTCCCAAAACTTAAGCTTTTGGAATGAATAAACTTTTATTCCATAAAACCAAGGAGAATTCTAGACTCTTCTAGAATCTTCTCAAATCCAACCTCTTCACCCATCCTAATCCTAAAATCCCCTAATCCTAATCCTAATTCCTCCCTTAACCTTGTCACATTCCCTAAACAAGGTTAGCCAACTCTTAAGCTTACCCCAAAGTCAACAAAGAGGGCTTCCCTTTTTGAAATGCATTGAAGGCATTTAAGGCCTCCTTATCTCTCTTACATGCATTTATGGTGCATTTAAGAAGCCCCTCACCCCTTTCTTACACCCTTTGACCTTAGGCACATTTCCCAAATTGTGCACATTCCTTCCATCTTTCAATCCAATGCCCTTGTGACACTTGTCACAAGGAGGTGATCCCTAAACTAGCACAATCCATGTGCTCCCCTTTGAATGAATCTTGGCTTCTCTTAAGGATTTCAATCCTGGCCACTCATTCTTCCTTCCCAAATTCTATAAATACCCCTCCTTTCAAGAGCAAAATCAATTAGCTTACTTTCATTCTCATGCACTGTTATGATGCCATTTTCATGTTAGATCTTAGCAAATCATTCTAATTTAGTTTACTTTCAAGCATTTTTAGCTCATCATAGCTTAGTAATAATGGACTAACATAGCTTTTCTTATTGTTTTTCATAGCATAGCATCATATCACATCTCTAATTTGGTCTAAAATCAATCTTAGATTCCTCATCATGTAGCTTAATCTTCATTAAAGCATTTTTGGATCCTTGAGGCCTTAGGGGCAAATCAGGTGTTCTATACTTATTTTTGTGCCATTTTGGGGTTTTCATGGATTTCAATCCATCTTAGAATGCATTATAGTATGCTCCAAGTGCTTAGAGAGCACACCCACATCCCCCTTATCAGAGCAAATCAAACAGTGCTTGGGTGCACCTGTTTTTGGCTCAATCTGAGGTGGCTAGCTTAGAGTTTCCTTGTTTTTGTTTTGATTGTATGCTAGATTAAACTCTTAATGTTTGATTGATTTGAGCCTTTCAAAACAGATAACAAGTACCCTCGAAAGCCTTGCTCACACTCTCAAACTTATTGCAGAATTGAAATTCTCTTCATAGGTTCCAAACCTATTTGCATGACCATCCAACTCACACTTTAACAGTCTATTCACATATCCTACTATTTCTGCTTCAGATACTTCATAGCCAAGAGGGTCTATGAATTCCATTCTAGGCTCAACTGCTTCAATGTAGGTGAAATCAGTGTCTATGATAAAACAAATGTCATCTTTATGCTTTTCAACTAAGGATTGAGGAATCCTTGATTTGTTCTTAACAATATTCTGAAAAGTCTTCAATACAAGCTTCACACTGTCATTGACTTTACCAATTAAGTGCTTCATGTAGACTGAGTTTATTCTTTCCATTGTGTTCACATTGTCACTCCAATCAACTATGTAAGGAAATCTTCTCATAATATGGAAAAACATATAGGTTATCAGAGATGAAAACCTAAACTGTGTGTACTTAGCCTTCTTAATCTTTTCTAAGTTCCCAAATAAGTGAATTTTCAAAATTTCACATAGGTCTACTTGTTTCTTCTCAATAAACATAAGATAAGCTACATGAACCATTCCTGCAGCCATGTCATCTTCCCTTGAACTACCACAAAATTTAGTTGTTAGGATCTTGCAAAGGTACCTAACATCATCTTGCTTAATCTTACTTATCACAATTCCTCTACCATTATAACTAGATCCAGTGTTGTCTAAAACAATCTTTCTCATATTCTTTTCATTCAGTGGAATCTCTCCAACTTTTGATAATCCAGTGACATCATGAATTAGGTCGGTAGTTATATCAATAACTCTATCCTCCATCCAGAATTTCCCATTGTGGATTCTACTTAAAATGATCTTGGTACATTCCTCATCATTAAATTCATACTTCATGGAATAATTGATAATTTCATTGTTCTCTAGGTGCCCATAAGCTGGTTTAACTAACATGTCTTGATTATACAATTTCTTGTAATCATCACTAAAATCTGCATCTCCCAAAGTTTCAAACTTGCAACCTAAATATCCTTTAACATTCTCAATGTGCAATACTCCATCTGGTATGGATGATAGTGCTAGTTTGTCATCAATTTCAGCTGGTTCTACTAGTTCTTTCTTAATCTTAGGTCTATTCTTATCCTTAACATTATGAACCATAGAAATATCCATCTTATCAACTGATTAAAGATCAAAAATACCTCAACTTTGCAAATCTAGGGTTTCGGTATGATCGTCACTGCAAACTGCTTCCAAACTTCTTCAAATCATCCTCAACTTGCTTTTTCTTCTTTCAAATCTCTTTTCAATCACTTTGTAATCGTGATAACTTTGATTTCAACCTTATAACACTTCACATTAACTCGATCTGACATCGCATTCATTCATTTTGCTGTTAAAACCTCAAAAAGCTGATTCTGCAAACCTGCAACCATAAAAAAATTTGCGACCTCGCAAAACACAATATTTTATTTTGCGCACTTAACCATAGCATTAGTACAACATAAAAAACCTATATCTAACTGCGCAAAACTTAACTCATTCAAATTCCTAATCTACATTAATCCTAAGTCCTAAACTACATAAACTTACATAATTTAAGTACTTAAAGAAGGGTTAGGTAAAGATTAATCCTTACCATTAGTTACATTACCTTCCTGACTACTTTTAATGCTGAATATACCTCCTTGATCTGTGCCTTTATCAAATTTTACTTCATCTTTATTGCTACAGGAACCTTTCTCTTTGTTTCCTGCATTTTCATTCCTTCTTGCATTGTTCCTAGGGTTAGGGTTATGATGATAACGTCCATTGTTCATTCTACAAACTCTTTTTGAGTGTCCAAACTTGTTACATATCTAACAAATGATTCCATTGTTTCCAAATCTCTGTCCTTGCTGGTTAATCTGTGACCTGCAATTTCTAGCAATATGTCCTACTTTTTTGCATCTAAAACATACTACCACTTTTCTTTGATTCATTTCTTCAATAGATTTCTTATCTGCATTGTTAGTATTCCCAATCATTCTATCATAATTATTCAAAATTACTTTAGGGCTTCTACATTCGTTAGCTCTATGTCCAAAACTATGACAATTATAACAATGTCCATTAACAGGTTTAAATTGCTTACCTGTGCAATCTCTCTTCATGTGCCCAATAGTATTACAAGAAAAACATCTACCTTTGAATTCTCTTTGCATACCTTTAGATGATTCTTCCTATTTTGATTCTTCTTGCTTTGATTCTTCTTTCTCTCTAGGTGGTTCTTCTTTAGATGGATCTTCCAATGTGTTCTCATCTAGCTTCATTTCCTCCACACTTTTAGATGTCTTCAGATCTGGCTTCTTACTTTCATGGTTTGTTCTAAACATACTAAATCCACATCCAGTCCTATCAAAGAATGGTTCTTCAAAAGAAATTCATTTTTTAGTCTTATCACTATTTGAATATAACCTTTCAAGTTGTTTTTTAGATTGAGTTAATTCACCTTTCACAATTTTATTATACTTCTCAAGTTCCACATACTGCACTTTTACTTTTTCAAATTTAAATGTTTCCTTTTCAAGTCTTGATCTCAGATCTTCATTCTCAATTTTCAATTTTTCATTATCAGATCTCAAATTTCCATCTTTCATACTAAGCTTCAGATTTACTATCTTCAACTCATGCTTAAGGATCTCATTTTCTTTTTCTAATTCATCACAATCTTCAACAAGCATATCAGATTTCTTTTCAGATTTTAGATCTTCAATCTTACCTTTTAATTTGTCAATAGCATTCTTTGCATCTTCATACTTTCTTCTTAAGGAGTTTCTTTCATCAGTAAGCATATCAATCTGTTCAAGAGCTTCTTCAAGATTCTTCTGAAGTTGATCCATATCCATAGAGATCTTACTCAAGCTGCTAAGCTTTCCTTGACTGTTCCTTCTCCGAGTAACTGTGCTCTGATACCAATTGTTAGAAATAGGAAATACTGAGAGGGGGGGTGAATCAGTATTTCACAAACTTTTTTTTTTTCCCACTTATGGATATAACAGATTACTTTAGTGCATACAAAGATTAACAAGCTGATTAACAAACATAGCAGTAAATAGAAAGAACTCATAACACATGATATGTTCTCAAGGAAACCCTGGCCAAGGGAAAACCCCGGTGGGGATGGTACCCACAAAGATCACTAATCAAAAGTATCCTGTTAGGGATATTGGACCCTGTTAGGAGTCAATTTACAATATATATAGTAGATCTATCCTGATTAAAGGACTTTAGGCCTTGTTAGAAGCCTTAACCCTATTAGGAGTTAGATTACAAAACTTGATCACCAGCTGAGCTCACTGCCCAAATAGGTAATACAAAATGTTTCTGACTGTAGTATGGTACTGCTTACAACTTCACATCAATAGCCTTTGCTGCTATCACAATATATAACTATCACAAGTTATCATTTTCTTTCTTTTTACACATCACATATACTCTTTCATTACATTTCAAGTATGCCTAATATATGAGTTATTAGAGCTAATAAATTTATATGGTCAGCTTCCAAAATCTTTATCCAAGAGTAGACATCTAGGATGTCATCCCTTCATAATGTTAAGTCATTATTTTGACAAGCAAAAATAATCCCTTAACTCTTTCGCTAATAATGTCTCCAAAATTGTTCTGTCTGCAAAAACTGTCTTCAGTAAACTTCAAATAACTTTGTCTGTACTGCTCCAAACTTTATGCGCACTAAGATGGGGTATCCTCATACTCTTTAGAAGCTTTAGTTAACTACGCAAACAAAAATATTGCTCCAGTGGATGTCGCCAACTAAATCTTCATCGGGTGCTCTGTCAGGATCACTGTATCCATACTTAGAAAATTTCTTCCTTCAACTTGCCATACTTGCATTCCAGATTCTGTGCTCTCAATAAAGATCATATGTTGCCATAATGACAACATCTATGCATCCACATTATCCAAATTGCCAACAATACCTTGGATATTTTGATGTTAAATATCATAATACCAAAATCCACTTGCAACATAGAATCTGACAAAATTGGTATTTGTACTCTCATGATTGACTCCAATCAGTGATAGTCATACCAAAAGATGGAAAGCAACGTAAGAGGTGAAAAAGGTATTCATATCATCATAGTTGAACTAGTGATGATTGTACTAAATTTGGATATCACAAACTACTCAATGATGAATATAAGCTCCAAATTTTTGAATAGTGACAGTTAGTTGCATACATCTTAGATTAAATGCATTTAAATTATTTGCCTTTCTTAGCATAAAAATAAAATTGCAAGAGGAAAATAGAAATGGGGGTGGAGTTAAATCAAAAATCAAAGGAACATCAAAAACTATATGTGATCGAGTGTGTTGGAAATCAAAAATAAAAAACAAGGGTGCATTACATTATTTCACTTGCATTTGTTAGATTCAGGTAATCTTGCATTCATTTAGGAATTCTCCCTAGAGTTCAATTAAGTTCATCACATTTAGCTTGCATCAATTTTACTAAAGTTAATTGCATTAGTTTACATCATTTAATTTAAAATTTCATTAGGTGACATTGCATTAGTTTGCATTCATTTTAAAGATCCATCTCATCTAGGGTGCATTCTTTGAATCATTCATATTAAACCATTAAGCTCATTTAGGATTACAATTCATTAGATAGTGTTCATTGCATCCATTAAATCATTTCATTCAAATAGACATAAGTTCATCATTAGAACATCATTAGTTGCATGTCATTTAGTTCATTCAAAAACATTGCACATTGCATTATTCATCTAAATCCAATCATTAAAAATTCATTACATTTACATTCATCATACATTATATATCATTGCATCTACATTCATCAACATCATTCATCTATATAACATATAACATTTAGGGCCATATAAATCATTAATCATTAAATATCCAAATTCATCCATTACATCATCATCACATGTTGCATACCATAAATCCATTACATATTCATTATATATATATATATATATATATATATATATATATATATATATATATATATATATATATATATATATATATATATATATATATATATATATATATATATATATATATCATTTAAATCCATATATCCATAAGTATCATTACATCGCATTAGTCATTAAATCATTACATCACCATATAACACATTTATGTATCATTTGCATCCATAAAAAATCATATATCATAAATCATTATAAATCATTATGAAATCCATATCGCATACATTCACCTATTTTATGTCATACATAAGACAAGCATTTAAGCATAAATAGAACATGTCCAACCATCTCATTAATTGCATCTAGAAAAGCATAAAACAAAACATATAGGAGATAGAATCATATAGATCTACATATCATAGAAAAACACCTAAAAAAATGAAGTCCAACACATGATGATGTCACATAAAGAGAAATTGTCAACTAAGCATCAAAGTCCATGGTATCATCATCAAAGCAATAAACAACAGGAAATCAAAGTCCATCAAAGTATCAACAAGTATCTAGGCATAACATAAAGTACATCAATTGATCAAAAGATACAAATAGAGTCCAATGTCTTGATATCAAAAATGGGTCATCATGTACATCAATGAATAAATAATATATATCAGCTCAGCATAAATCAACTACCAGAACCACTGGCAACATCAAGACCACAGTCACTATCACAAGGTCTACTAGAACTAGCCTATAAATCATGCTGACTCATAGCAGCCATGAAGGTCTACATCATCAAACTCAGCTGAGTAACCTACTATCTCATTTGTAACATCTTAGACTGCAATGATCTGACATCTGAGGCTAAGGCTGGTGTAGGAGTCTGAGTTAGAACTTGTGTAAGGGGAGTCTGTGGAGGAGCAGTAGAAGAATATGGAATGGAAGATGATGGAATGGATGATGACAGAATGGACAAAGATGGAATGAAAGAAGAAGAAGATGGAAGAGATGAAGAAGATGGCATAGCAGAAGAAGTAGGAGCTTGTACTAGAGGAGCTTGTGGGATAACCTATGGAATAGCATGTGGAGGAGGAGCTTGTATTAGAATACCCTACGACTGATCTAGAAAAATTTGTGCGGCCTAAGCATCAACATCAGCTACCACCTGAGCACCAACCTGTCTCTAATATCAGACACTATGATGGCCCCATCTGGCTACAGGATCCACAACAACCCGATGTAAAACTCTATCCACACCAGTACCTCAAACCCTAGGCTGACCACCCCTCATCTGAACCCCACCTGATGCAGGAGCATCTCAGGTCCTTGGAAATCTTGTGTCACCAAAAACATGTTTGAAGTTTTATGTGTTGCTTGGTTCCTTCTTTGATCAAGTTGGTTTGGTGTTGCTCAGTTTCCTTTGTTTACCGGTGTTGGTCGGTTATCTCTTTGGCCCTCGGTGAATTTCCCTGCCACTCGGTGATGCTTGTCTAGCACTCGGTTATCCTTGCTTACTGAGTTGTTTATTTTGGATTTTTGTTGAGGCTAACTCTTGCATTTATATTTGGTCATGGATCTAATGTTGGTATCTATCATTGGGAAGTGTGTGGACCTAGATCTGGTCATTCCTTTTGTTGATGGTGGATCTGAAGGCTGACTTGGTTCGGCAGCCTCTTGTATAAATGTAGTTGTTTGGTTAGAGTTTTAGGAGTCAGTTTTGGGGGAAAGATAAGTTTTGATAGAAGATAGAAGATTAGAGGTTGTTGGCAGATCCTTACATGCTGGAGGACTTATGTAATTGATTATAATATCTAGCCTAAATCAGGAAGGCCTTACAGCTCGGCATGTATGAATCAAATTGAAGATAATATATGAAATTATTTGCATTCTCTCTCTCACTATTGTGTTTGTTTCTTCCGCATGTGATCTTTACAAGATCGATCTGGTCAGGGAGTGCCTTTGGCCCCTCTCCCCATCTACTCTTATGTTAGGTGGTATCAGAGAAAGGTGAGCTATAGATCTAGGTTTGTGAATCTAGGTTTGAGGGTTCCTTCTTGTCAAACCCTAGGTGAATTGTTGTGGGGTAGCAGATTGTGATCTAGCTTGTAATTGCAAAGGGTTTCAAGATGGTTCGTGGGAGGCAAGATGCAGATCTAGGATTGGCAGACATGTTGAGACAACTTGCTGCTAGATTAGAAGTTGTTGAAACAGCCCAGAGAAGAGGAAGAACAAGTTTATGTAGAACCTGCATCGACGATGGATCAAGGTGAGGAAAGATTGTTGAAGGCTTTGATAAATCTGAAGTCTACACCACACTTTAATCCTCCTGCGTATAGTGGAAAATTGGATTATGATGAATTGGTGGACTGGATCACTGAGATGGAAAATTACTTTGAATATGAAAATGTACCTGAGGAAAAGAAGGTGAAAATTGCAAGCACAAAGTTGAAGAGTCATGCATCCTTGTGGTGGGAACATCTACAGTTGGATAGAAAGAGGAAAGGCAAAGAAAAAATCAAGGTATGGAATAAAATGGTGAATAAATTGAAAGGGAAGTTCTTACCTTGTGATTATCAGATTAACCTAGTTAGGTGAATGCAAAGTTTGAGGTAGAAAGATAGCTTAGTAAAAGAATATATTGAGGAATTCTATAGACTAGATATCAGATCTAGACATGATGAAGATGATGTGGAAAGAATTTCTAGATACCTGAATGGTTTGAGAGTTTCCATCCAAGAAGAAATTAGTTTGGTCAAATTGGAGAACATTGAAGAGGCTTATCAATTTGCATTGAAAGTTGAGGAGAAATTGAACAAGAAACATGAGCAAAGACAAAGAGGTAGAGGTGGTAGATTCCCTAGGGGAAGAGGTAGATATTATGGTGAAAATAGTAGATTTGAACCTAAAAAGACAACTCTGGATAAAGGCAAGACCGATTGGAAAGGTGAAAGTTCATCTAGAGACAAAGGCAGTAACTACCAAGGTGGTTATAACAGAGGTGGTTTCTGAGGAACTTGTTACAATTGTAGGGAAGAAGGACATAGATCATTTGAGTGTACACATGCAAGTAAGAAGGTTGGTAACAGTAGAAATGCTTTAGTGCAAGAAGAGTCACTGAATGAACCTAAGAGGGAAAATAACTTGATGGTAAGGAGAGCACTTTGGAGTGAAAGTAATAAGGAAGATCTGGTAAGGAAAATTTTGTTCAAGACCAGATGTAGAGTTTCTGATGAAGTTTGGAAGGTAATCATTAACAGTGGTAGCTCAGAGAATCTGGCATCTAAGGAAATGGTCACAAAGCTACAGTTGAAAAGGTTGGAACATTCGAAGCCCTATCATATTTCATGGATCAAAGATGAGCATACACTCTTGGTAAGTGAACAATGTTATGTCAATTTGAAAATTGGAAAGTACTATGATAAGGTGTTGTGTGATATCATGCCTATAGATTGTTGTCATATTTTGTTGGGTAGACCTTGGCAATATGATAGACATGCTATATATGATGGGACATTGCATAAATATACTATTTGGGCTTATGAGAGAAGACAGATCTTGTTACCTATGATGGAAGAACCTGTTAGTAATGTTTGCACATTTGTGAAAGTTTTCTTAATGGAAGGAATAAAGTTTGTTAAGGATTTGAAGAAGAATGATGTATGTTTTACTGTGATTCCTAACAAACTGAGTAAGAAAATAGAGGATAGTGTCCCTGAGGAAATTGATAAGTTACTCACCGAGTATAGTGGAATTATTTTTGATAATGTACCTAATGGTTTGCCACCAAAGAGAAGCATTGATCATTGCATGGATCTAATCCCTGGAGCTAGTTTACCGAATAAAGAACCACATCATTTGACACCTACCAAGAATAAGGAATTGAACTGACAGATTCAAGAATTGTTACAGAAAGTTTGATCAGAGAAATTTTGAGTCCTTGTGTAGTACCTATTGTATTGGCACCTAAGAAGAATGAAGAATGGTGAATGTATACTGATTCTAGAGCAATCAACAAGATAACAATGAAATATAGGTTTCCTATATAGAGAATGGATGACATAATGGACAGTTTGACTGGAGCAAAGTATGTTACCAAAATTGATTTGAAAAGTGGATATCATCAAATTAGAATCAGAGAAGGTGATGAGTGGAAGACTGCTTTTAAGAAAAAAGAAGGTTTGTATGAGTGGTTGGTTATGCCTTTTGGTTTAACTAATGCACTGAGTACTTTTATGAGATTGATGAATGAATTTTTGAAGAAATTATTGGGTAAGTTTGTGATTGTATATCTTGATGATATTCTAATATTCAATAAGACTAGAGAAGAACATTTGTTGCATGTTAAACAAGTATTACAAAGGTTGAAAGAAGAAAAGTTGTTGATAAATCTAAAAAAGTGTTCATTCATGAAAGAGGAGATTGTGTATTTGGGATTTGTGATTTCAGCTAATGGTTTGAAAATGGATCCTGAAAAGGTTGAAGCTATTTTGAATTGGCCTACACTTGAGAATGCTAGTGAGGTAAGATCATTTCATGGTTTGGAAAGTTTTTACCGAAAGTTCATTAGGAATTTTAGTTCAATTTGTAATGCTATGACTGAGACTATGAGAGGAGATAAAAGAGAATTCAAGTGGACACATGGAGCTGATAAAATTTTTGAGACTATGAAGTAGAAGGTTGTTGAATTGCCTATTTTGGCATTGCCTGATTTCAATAAAGTATTTCAAGTGGAATGTGATGCAAGTGGTAGTGCAATAGGAGCTGTGTTGAGTCAAGAAGGTAAACATGTTGCTTTCTTTAGTGAAAAGTTGAATGATACAAAAAGGAAATATTCTATGTATGATCAAGAATTCTATGCCATTGTTCAAGCACTGAAGAAATGGAGACATTATTTGATACCGAGTGAATTTGTTTTGTATACTGATCATAAGGCTTTACAATATTTGGGTAGTTAGAATAAGTTGAGTCAGAGACATATGAAATGGGTTGAGTATTTGCAAAGTTATACATTTGTGATAAAGCATAAGAGTGGAGTCACTAACCGAGTTGCTGATGCATTAAGTAGAAGAAGATCTTTGATGACCGAGATGAAAATTGAAGTTCTTGGCTTTGATGACATGAGAGATTCTTATGAATTTTGATCCTAATTTTTTTGAGCCATGGAGAAAGTGCAGAGACCTATTCAAGATCAACCAAGTACTCAATGGGAAGAATATTTTATTCAAGAAGGTATGTTGTTTAAAGGTACTCAGTTGTGTATACCAAGAGGAGCAATGAGAACTAATTTTATAAAGGAGAAACATTGTAGTGGTTTGGCTGGACATTTTGGTGTTGATAAAACATTGAATTTGCTTATGGAGAAATACTTTTGGCCACAGTTGTATAAAGATGTTCAGAAAATTGTGAAAAGTTGTGAAATTTGTCAAGTTGTAAATTGAGTAAGTTAGAATACTGGATTGTATACACCGATTTTTGTTTCTGAGAAACCTTGGATTGACATCAGTATGGATTTTATTCTTGGCTTACCGAAGACAGTAAGAGGTAATGATTCTATATTTGTTATTGTGGATAGATTTTCTAAAATTGCACATTTTATACCTTGTAGAAAGACATCAGATGCAGTACATATAGCAGATCTTTTCTTTAAGGAAATTGTCAGATTGCATGGATTACCGAGGAGTATTATCTTTGACCGAGATAGTAAATTTGTTGCATAATTTTGGAAGACCCTTTGGAGAAAGTTTGGCACCAAGTTGAAATATAGTTCTACATTTCACCCACAAACTGATGGACAGATAGAAGTTGTAAATAGAAGTTTGGGAAATCTTTTGAGATGTTTAGTTGGAGACACACCTGTGTGCTATAATTGTGTCACACTTCTATGGATCATTACATGCAAGGAAACTCAAGAATGAGCCCTCACAAATCGATCCATAGCTCCCTAGGCATGGAGTGCAAGGGTTTTTTAAGAATGCTCTCAGCTAGAGCTATTTAGCCTATAACCTTGCTAGTAAACCATGCAATGGGAGATTCAATGAAGACAAGGGCAAGAATGCCAATATCCTCAAGAATCAAGAATGAAAATGCAATGCAATGCTATGCTAGAAATGGAAATGCAAGCTAAGCTATGAAAGGAAATATGCAAGTGTTACAACCCAAGCTAATTAATCTATGTGAGCTAATCTAGAGCATGGAAATGAAGCTAATCTAAGAAAGCATAAATATGAAGCTAAGCTAAGAATGCAAGAATGAGATGTAGATGCTAAGAATGCTCCAAATCTTCAAAAACTCCAAAGTGACCTAGAAATCCTGCAGCATAAAGTTAGCATAAAAAGTTGAGGATCTAGAATGAAGAAGAGAGCTCTCCTTTTAAAGGAAATGAGAAGGAATGGACCATGGAGATTAAGAGGCAAAAGATTTAATCAATGGTGGAGCTTGAAAGAGGAGCAATCCATGTGCACAAGTATCCTCCAATGAGAAAATAAGAGTTGACTTTTGTGTCCATATGAGACAAAAAGTGTTTTTTCCCTTTTTATAAAATAAGAATAATGTTTTATTTGTGCAACTTAAGATAAGAGGAAAAGTGGGGGCTTTTTATTTATTAAAAGGGGAGGGAATTCCTTTTAAATAAATAAAAACTTAGGATAAGATGGTTAGCCCATAGAAAATAATCGAATAAATGATAGAACTAGGATTTGATCAAGAACAAGCAATTTATGATTTAGCAAAAGGGGCTAATAGTCTAGATGACCATTTTTAGGTGTAAACAACACCAAGTAATTGGGATTTTATGTTAGCACAAGCAGAGTTTTCATACAATAATTCAGTGAATAGGAGTACTAGAAAAACACATTTTGAGATTGTAAATGGCATACAACCAAGAGGTATATCAGATTTGAGGGATATTGCTGATGAAAGAAAGAGAAGTGTTGAAGGAGTGAAGTTTTCTGAATACATGAAGACATTGCATGAAGATGTGCAACATAAGTTGGAAGTAAGTAATCAAAAATACAAAGACAAAGCTGATAGATCAAGAAGACATAAGACTTTTTCAGTTGGTGATGAAGTGATGGTTCATTTGAAGAAAGGTCGATTTCCTGTTGGAGCATATGGGAAGCTGAAAATGAAGAAGTTTGGCCCTTGCAAGATACTGAGGAAATTTGACAGTGGAAATGCATATGAGATTGAGTTACCTAATGATATGGATATTTCACCTATATTCAACATTACTAATTTGTATGAGTATCATGAACCTGATGAAGAAATAACACTACAGATGGATTATCCTAAGAAACAGATGGAAGAAGTTGAGCAAATTTTGGAGCAAAGAATTGGCAGAAGTACAAGAGGAAAATAGTATATGGAATACCTAGTAAAGTGGAAGAATAAATCGATTGAAGATAGTGCATGGATTTCATAATCTGAGTTGGATGCATCTCGGATCATACCTATTTCATGATTCTGAGAATCATTTCAAATAACCCCAGGTGTCTGATGCATGAGCATCTCGGGTCCTTGGCAATCCTGTGTCACCAAAAACATGTTTGAAGTTTTATGTGTTGCTCAGTTCCTTCTTTGACCAAGTTGGTTTGGTGTTGCTCGGTTTCCTTTATTTACCAGTGTTGGTCAGTTATCTCTTTGGTGCTTGGTGATGCTTTTCTGGCACTCAGTTATCCTTGCTTACTGAGTTGTTTATTTTGGATTTCTATTGAGGTTGACTCTTCTATTTATATTTGGTCATAGATTTAATGTTGGTATCTATCATTGGGAAGCATGTGGACCTAGATCTGGTCATTCCTTCTGTTAATGGTGGATCTAAAGGCTGACTTGGTTCGGTAGCCTCTTTTATAAATTTAGTTGTTTGGTTAGAGTTTTAGGAGTCAGTTTTGGGGGAAAGATAAGTTTTGATAGAAGATAGAAGATTAGAGGTTGTTGGTAGATCCTCGCGTGTTGGAGGACTTATGTACTTGATTGTAATATCTGGCCTAAATCAGAAGGCCTTACAGCCCATCATGTATGAATCAAATTGAAGATAATATATGAAAGTATATGCATTCTCTCTGTCACTGTTATGTTTGTTGCTTTCGCATGTGATCTCTGCAAGATGGATCTAGTCAGGGTGTGCCTTTGGCCCCTCTCCCCATCTACTCTTGAGTTGTCACCCCTAGGAGGAATAGGTGTGGTAAGAATCACTAGGATCATAACTTGGCCTCCTCTACCTGCTTGATGACCTAGTCATATGTGAAGAACCCATCTCCTACCACCCCCACCTCCATCCCTATCACTGCCATCATCATCTGACTCCTCCTCTATCCCTGGCACTCGCTCTGCCAGATTTTTGAACCTCATAAAAGGGTTCTAAGTGAACCAATCAACATAATCATAAGTCATGCCAACATCTATGAAATGATCTCTCATATCCCAAGGCAAGTGACCTAGCTGCAGTACTTCCTGGTGAGCTGTCCTATAATCAATCTATGGCCCCCACATGGACCTCTCCACCTAAACTCAAGTGTATAGTTCCAAACCCTGTGGCATACCCTATGTATGACCATAGTGTTGTAATACCTGGAGGAAGCATAATCTCTCAATGATAAGCAAAGTGCTAGGTGTGCACATGAAGGGAAGCTCAGATGCATCCTCTGGCCATGCCTGGCATCTAATATATGGTCACCATATGACCTGATCTACATCATCAATGATCGGCCACCAGTAATCCAACTTACCCAAGTGGGCCTAGACTACCATACCCTCGTACATCCATGAAAAAGGCCATCTAGGATCACGGTGCCTCACATAGATAGGCCTAGTCACTGGGATATGCTCCCATGTCCATAGTTTTAGCAGAATAACCCTCGTAGATAGAGTAGCCCCATGATGGTACACAACCGAATGAAGCTCATGATATAACTAGGAAGAAACACAAGTACCCCAATCAAACCATTGGGGCTGAGCAATCAGATCCTTAAGGATGTGCCCCCATTCAACCACAAAACCATGCCCTCAATGATCAGGAATAAGGAAGCTGCCAATTAGAGCACCCAACATCGCAGGAAGACTAGGAAAGATGGGAACTAAGCCCACTAGATATGATCATCACCAATAGTCAGGTCCTAAAACACCCACCAACAAGTTGTACCATCATATACCTGATCATAATACACCAACTCTCCATTAGTGGGGATACAGAGGATACGATACACATCCTCAAGAGTGATGGTCATCTCTCCCATAAGAAAATGGAACATGTTATGGTCAGAGTGCCACCTCTCTACCATAGTTGTAATGAGTCCATGATTCACTTAGAATCAAGGTAGGATGAGTAAGAATGAGAGACTGCATCTACCGATGAGCCTACAATCTGGACTGTTGAGGTCATCAATCATCTGAAATAGTAAGGGATATAAGACTCTAATGGCGAGCGACTTAAGCTCGGCCTGCAAAAAGCAAGTTTAAATCACATCAATTTTTGAAAACAATATATTTTGAATCATCCTAAGTCAATCAAACATTTAAAAATTATCAAACCATAATCAATTTTCCTGATCCTATTCAGAGAGGATGGAAAATTTATCATCATTCATCATCTAAATCGAGATTGACAATCAACAATTCAAACTAAATTGACTCAAACTAAAATCCTATGACTTGCTACCAAATCAGGTCTGTTACCTAAGCCAATCAACTGATTGACGACACTGGACGGTTCGGAAAACTAACTTAGTCATTTGCATTTTTACCAAACAGGGTAAAACCCCTATTAAAATGATTAAAAGTGCTAAAAGGAAAAAGTGCAATTTTAAATGGTGTACGTGCTATTTAAAAAGTTAAAAGCATTGTTCTAAGGTATACGCACTAAAAGACCTTGTACATGCTAAAAGAATACCATGTACGCGCTATTTAAAAAATCAAAAGTGCACATAATATTGAACGCGCCAAAGAAAAAGTTAAAGGCAAAAAGGGCCCTAATTCCTATGTGTGTACGCCCAATTTAAAATTGTAGAAGCACTATGGAAAACTGTGGAAGCGCTAAAAGGGAATTATACACATTATTAAAATTGCAACAAAAAAAAAAGATTTTATCTAAAAAAATTCAATTTTTTTCAAATTAAATGCATAAAATTGACAAATCAAGTTAACGAGGTACATACCGGAGGTCCATAGCCAAGTGGTCGTAGATACTGATGCCCTCACTCGAACTGATGCTCATGAATCAGGATAACCATGCTAAAAAGCTCATAAGGCTCAGAGAAGAAAAGTCAAAATGCTGAGTGAAAATGAATAGTAAAAATGACTTTTTACCCCTATATATAGGCCATTTTGACCTAAAAAGGGCATCTTTGACCAGAAAATGACCAGCGACCCAAATTTTTCACCAATTCTGCCAAATCAGGGACATTTTTCATCAAACAAATGTAAATTCATTATCGGAAATGAAATTGAAATTCATTACAATTTGACCTAATTAATGCAAAACTAACCTAAACCGTCATATTTTTTTCAAACAACTATCAAATTTCATTTCATTTTCGAGGGGACATACACTCAGATAATCAAGAACAACATCAGTATCATCAAATCAAAGCGTAATATTTTATCAAAAAAAATTTGCTTATCAATCGAAAGGGGCATCAAACATCAAATCAGATCAAAATAGGTACCATATCAGTTAATTCATCATCGAATCGACCATCAGGACATCAAATCAATCAAACTTCATTAGAATCTGCATCTTATACTAAACATCAAAATTGACCATCGATGGAATCAGGACTTCATATCAAGGATAATCAAAACATTCTTTGAATCGACACGCTTCGCATGTTGACTCAAAGAGGGGCATTTGTAATCACCTAAAATTAGACAAGCTAAATCAAGTGAACAACTAAGGCAAAAATCAGAGCAATTGAATCAAATCAAGCATTTATCAAATCAAAATTCAAATCAAGCCTTAAATCAATTTAATTAAAAATTAAAAGTCATAAATTCAACTTATATCAAATAAAGAATGATAAATCAATCAATTGTGTAATTAATCTAATTAATTACATAGTTCATTTAAATCAAATCAACCCATTCAAGGGGTACACATGGCTAAAGATTTTAATTAAATTCAATTAATTAAATCTTATGTTCCCTCAACCACCAAATGGGAGAAAATTCATCAACCAATAGGATTTAAGGATGGAGCTCACATGGATCAAGCCTAAATCGAATCTCAATCACTCACTTGGAGAATGCATCTTGTCCACTCATTTTTTCCTTTGGTCCCAAGATTTGAGGACAAAATATTTAAATGGTCTCCAAAGGTGGAACCATGGAATTAACCCTCACCTAATCATGATCAAATCAACCACACCCCCTACCCTTGCCAAACTCTATAAAAGCAAGGCATAATTCAATCAATAATCATCCATAAATCTAATAATAGGATCAAACCTCTTGCAATTTATAGCTAGAAAGGAAAATATTAGAACTAATTAAGCCTTAATTTCATTTTGAATTGAACTCTTAGTTTACTTATCATTCATTCTCATTTTAGGACTGTCACTAATGGAAGCTTTCTGAGAGCTTTGCATTAGCATCCCTAAATAGAGGTCCATATAGTGCTTAATTGTCAATTATTTGCTTAAATAGCTTACTCATTGTGGTAATTTAGTTTATTTATTCATTTATTTGCAATAATAATCCTATGAAGGTGCTTTCCCTAGCATACACTAGGGTGCATAGTTACCATTTTATTTTCTTAAATCAATTTAGGCATAAGATCTTGTTTCCTTCTTCTATTTCCTCCATTGTTCTCTGATCCACAATCTCACTGAAAACATAAAGAAAAATATGAGGCTCATACTTCATGAAGGGCTCATAATGTTGACTTATGAATATTATAGTGAAATTACTCCTAAATCCCCTATCAGGGATAGTAAGGGTAAAAGAAAAGTGGATAAGAATGACAGTGAGGATTTCGATCAGAAGGCCCTTAAGATCTCCAAAGGAAAAAATACCAAAACCCCAAAGATCTTGGAGAAATAATTCAACAAAGTCAAGGGAATGGAAATAGATGATGATAGTGATAATTCTAATTAGAAGTCTACTAGGGTTTCCATGTAAAAAACTATTAATGGGTCCCCCGCTAAAGTTAAGCATTTTGAGGAAGATAAGGGGATGAATACTTAAGATGATGAGGAGTCTTCTGAGGGATTTGGAAATAATATTGGGGATGAATCTTCAAATTCAAATACGTGTCAAATCCTTTTGACTAAAGGAAAGGATGGTGGAATGGAAGAGGATAACAAGGGCATCTCTAACCAGGGCTCTAGTCATGTTGTTGATGGTATGGAGAAGGGTTCCACCTCTATGAAGAATGATATGTATAAATCTATTGAGAAAGGTATGGACCAAGCCATTAACTTGGTTGGTTACCCTAGTTTGGTTTTTATTGTTCTTGGGTCTGTGTCCAAGCATGCTACTACCTCTCAAAAAGATGCTTTTGTTTGTAAAGGGGATTCCGTATAGTTGAACGTGGATAATCTCCATGACAAGCTTGAGCCTACTTTGGGTTTCATGTAGAGGGCCAAAGATAAAGCCAATGATTCCCATAGGATGGATAAATGGATCTTCAGTGAAATAAATAGTCTCAATATGAGGAAAAGGGCCCTATCTACCAATTTTGATACCATGAAGGATGTCATTGAGAAAAAGGTTGATATCTAGGCCCTAGAGGAAAATAAATGTCTGCTAGAGAAATTGGAGAAAGAGAGAGTTGACATAAAGTATCTGGAGGATAGGGTTGATAAGATAAATATGAAGAACAATAATTTTGAGGACACTTTGAAGAAAATCCTCCAGAACAACCATAATAGTATGAAAGTTTATATTGACAACTTGAAGGCCTTGGTGGTTAGGTTAGAGGATGCTTATCAAGAGAAAGCCATTGTATATATTGAGCCTAATCAGGAGATGGTTGTTGGTTATTCTAAAGGTTCAGGTAAATGCACTAGTTCTAGTCTCAGGAAGAAGGCCACCTCTATCCCTAAAGATATCCAAGATCTCAAGGATATTGTGGAGAACATGATTGTGATGGAGGAGGAGGTTGTGGCTAATCTAAAGGAGTTGGCTTAGTTTTTCCTCGTGGTGTCTCTCTAGAATTTTTTTTTGTCTGTTGTTGTGTATGGTTCCTATTCTATTCTATTTCTTCTTTGGTTGGTCTTTTGTTTCTACTAGTTTTTGGATTTTGGGTTCTATTATCTTGTCTTGTTTCCAGCAGTGTTTTGCTTTGATGGATCTTAATGCTTTTCTATTGTAACTATTTGTAAAGGGTTTTGGGGTCGCTTCAAAACCTATTTTTTTCTTTAATCAAAAACATTTCGCACTTTACCATTGTTTTATAAATGGGACAATTTTATTAAGAGATTGAAACCCTAATTTTTTGTGTTTTCCTTTCTGCTACCATTTTGTGGTTTTCATTCTTAGATGTCTTGTTTTCTTCCTTGTTTTCTTATGTTGTGTTTTTCCACCCCATCAAAAAAAATAAGCATCCCCATAACTAATAATTTTTGAGGCTCCAACATTTTTTAGTATTAGAATATCACCTCTACATCCTCATAGACATATCTCAAAATTCATCCTTCAATACACAACTTTAACATTGTTAGAAGTAGTATAAGTAATATGTTCAACCTTCTGTGTAGTTCATTTTGAAGATAAAATGTATTGTGAAGGGAAGAAATAATTGTTTAGTAGACTTGTTGATAAAAGAATTGGAAGCATCTAAAATTAGGAGCTTCCTATTTTTTACAATTCATTATAGGTTAAGGGCTATTGACATTTAATCCCTTTAATTTGCAATAATCTGCAAAAAAACTTGATTATATCGATTAATCCTAAATCCAAGAGCCAGCCAATTTTTTCCCTGAAAAAATTGTTGACCCAATTTTCACTGACCTTTTGCATTTAAAGTGCATTAAAATCATGTTTTAGTTAATAAAAAATAGAAAAAAACATAAAAATAATTTCAAAAACCTACGAAACCCTACAAAAAAATCACAAAATAGATGAATAACTCAAAAATGGGGTTAATTCCAAGATGAAAGTGAAGTCAATGCAAAAATGGTGTGGAAACAATTTGTTATTTTGTCTATTTAGTTTTCTTTTTGAACTCTGGAAAACCCTAAACAAAAAAAAAGTGGGAGGAGCAATGGTGGTCATCAACTGAATTTTAATGGGCCTTAATCATCCTAAATTATGGGGGGCATGTAAGATAGTGTCAAAGTAGCTAATGAATTTTCTCTAAATTACATATTCAATATGACCTGATCTCTTTATGCATCTCACCCCATAGATTTTGATGCAATCAAATGTATAATTAATATTATACACTAATTTTAAAATCATAACTATTACCCACTATTATAGATGACCCTTTAATAGGGAAGCAATGAGCCCCTATAGTTTATAATTAATAGCTTTCTCAAATATTGAACTACCCCTACAAAACTCCTTGCCTCAATCACAATGAAATTCTTAGATTACATCAAAATAGTTTCCACTTTTTATAAATTTCACTTTTTATAAATTCCTAATAGTAGCTAGATTGTTTGATAAATTTTGATCTCAGCTACTTTATACACTTAGATAATATTTGATCTCAGACTTAGACAACTATTTGGTAGATGTCTTCTTTAAAAGTTTGATGAGTTTTCATCTCAGTTACTTTATAGGATTAGCTAATATTTGCTCCCAGATTTAGACAACTATTTTTTGAATGTCCCCTTAAAAAGTTAATTGAATATTTGCCTATGTAATTAGCAATAAGACTATAAACAAAAAAATCAATTTTCTACAATTCATTATATGTAAAGGGCTATTGACAATTAATCTTGTTAATCGTTTTGAATGCCATCGATATTGATTTAGAGGGTTCAAGATTATTTAAATATATATATATATATATATATATATATATATATATATATATATATATATATATATATATATATATATATATATATATATATATATATATATATATATATATATATATATATATATATATATATATATATATATATATATATATATATCTTACAAGAGGGTATCTATAGCTTTTGTTGGGAAAATGGTGTTATATACCTTGCATAATAATGTTTATTATTGTAATATTTTATTTTATTATGTAAATGTTATACCTAGATGGATGTGCAACATGTAGATATTCGCATGGAGTATTCTTGGGGCCACTTGATGAATTGTATTGTAACATTTTACTATTATTTGATGTAATTATTTAATATTGAGGAAATAAGTTAAATAAAGTACCCAATATTGAATGTAGGTCAATGGGGTTAAGTAGCATATGGTTTATGTAATACCACTTAGTAGTTTTGTAGAAGCTTGTTTCTATAAAAGCAACCACATGGGTAGTTGTTGAGATTATCCAGGTTAGCATTTGTGGAGGTTGGGAGCATGGCATGGGATGTGTGGATTCATGCTTGTTCACAAAGAGTTCTTGTTTATGGCTAGGGATTTGAATTATTTCATGGTTATATTGCATTGGTGATTCAGGGAATTTAGCTGACCAACCATAGTCTATAATTTGTCCACATCTAAGTCTTTAGGCACATTGGTATTGAGCAGAGCTTGATCAAGGATCTCTCTATGACTCGAAGAGATTTTTAACAGCTCTAAAATAGAGATTTGGGCTGGCGTGCACTACAAATGGTCTACTAGATTGAACTTCAGAGGTAATGCCAGTTGTTTAGGTCCTATTGTTGTAATTGGTGGGTTTGATGTTGAAGCCCCTTTAAGAGTGAGCTTAGCTTGGTTCCTCATCACAACATTAGATGATTCAGTTTTATCTTGCACTCCTTTAAGATTAATCACATGGATGGATGGTTTGCATGGTTCTACCATATGAATCACATTATCATTGTTAGTATATGTGTAATTTATTTTGTTACTCTTAAAGGATTCTCCTTTTTCATAATTGGGAAGTGGAGTCTACAATGATTTATTATTGGTATGATGGCCATCCACTTTAATCTTTCCCTCTTTAATTAAGTCTTGAATAACATGTCTTGATTTCATGCAATTATTAGTCATGTGTCCTTTATTGTGATGAAAACCACAGTAGTCATTATCATTCCACCACCTTTGTTTTTCTTCTGGTTCCCAAGGTTTGGAATCAGGAATTGTGATAATTTTTTTATCCAAGAGTGACTTCAAGACCACTTCTAGTGTATCTCCCAAAGGTGTAAATGTCCTCTTGGGTCTTGCTAACCAAGGCTCATTTCGAGTATTAGGTTTATTAAAAGTCTTATTAGTTGTTGGCATCACTATCAAATTTGAGTTCTTGTTTGCTTGGAGACTTGACGTAAGTTTGAAGACTTCTGGTTTTGGTTTCACATTAGGAGTATCCACAACTCCATCATTAACCACATTCTTGTTCTTGTTTCTGTACTTGTACTTATCTTTATTGGGATAGTATTTGTCTTTGTTCTCTTTATTTATAATAAATTCTCCCTTTTTTATTAAGACTTATTCAATCTTGATGGCACTATCTATAATTTTATCAAAGCTTGGTGGACCTTGTAGTTGTATAGGAAAATTCATTTTAGGTACCAATTTATTGATAAAAATGTCCATCTTTTCGCTTTCAGGTATTTTTCGAGCGTATCGTGCGAATATCTTCCTCCATCATTGTAAGAATGTTAGGAATGATTATCCACTTTTCTATTTTGTATTACATAAATCCAACATAGTCACCGTGTGTTGGATATTGTATGAGTATTGTTGGATAAATTTCTCCACTAGTTCCTCAAATGTTTTGATACTTGTGGGTAGTTTTGAGAATCATTCCATTGCTTGTCCACCTAAGCTTCATGGAAATAACCTCATTAGGTAAGTTTGTTCATGCATGAACTCCATACTTGATGTGCAAAATTCCCTCACATGATCTTGAGGGTCGAAATTACTAGTGTACTTGTCATATTTTGGAATTGTAACATGTTGATGAAATGGTATCATCTTAAAGCCCTTATCAAAAGGGAAAGGACAAATGTTCTCTAACGAGTATTGTTTTATTGGTTTGTCCTTTTCTTTCTTTAAATCTTGGATTTCTGCTTGCATGGAAAGTAACTATCATTTCAAGATAGATATAAGACTAAGGTATTCTTTAGATATAGGACTAAGGTATTCTTTTTGTTTGAGTTGATTCACATCATAGTCCTTAGGTAATTTTACTCCTTGTGATGCAAGTTCCAAGAAGTATTTCTCTTTTTTTCTCATCCAACGTTCTTTCAAGGATCTTTTTAAATCTTTTACTTCTCAAAGCCCTTTGATATTTTTGTTATGTAGGGTCTTCATCATCATCAGATTCATAGTGTGTTTCATGATTTCATTCTTCTTCTTTGTTGTTTTGTTCATCTTGGTCATCTCGTTCGGTATGTCTATCTTCCCAATGGAATTCATTTTGGTTTGACATGTTTGTATTATTAGGGGTCACTCTGTGGGTAGTGCTAAGAGTAGCTCCAAATAGGGGATTAATCTATGAGGTTTCTCCTTGTTCAAATGTCAATAATGGCACTTTGTTTAAGAATGGGTTTCTTTCCAATTTAGAATACTTATGTCTTGTATTAACCATGAAAACTTGATTAAGAAATTTTTGAGTGTCCTTATGTGTAAGTGGGTCTGAAAAATGGGTCCAAGTGTGAGTCCATGGTTGCAATAGTGGGTTTGAAAATATTTGAGGATCCAACATCAAAGGGTTAGAGTTCCCTGATAGTGAGTTGGGAACCAAGTGTAAGTAAAAATGTTTGAAATTTTTTGAAAGCTCCAACATCAAAGGGTTAGAGTGCTTTGATAGTGAGCTGGGAACTTGACTAAATCTGATGCGATAAAGAACTCCATGACTTGACCAACACGGGATATAGACCAAGTAAGGATAACAAGACACACTCAAGAAATGACTCTCTTAGGTTTGTAGGATCACTGGTTCTAACAGCATAACCTAACAAAAGGCTCAAAAGGGTACTCAAAAATCCAAAAATCAGGTTTTCAACATGTGCAGAAATGCTTTTGACCCCAGATGTGACACTTTGAATGTGATTTCCAGTTAATGGTCCTAGATGCGACATAGGAAATATAGGGTGCGATCCCTAATCTAGATATGACCTAGGGTATACAGGATGCGATCCTAAAATGACCAAATGTGATTCAGAATTCTTGGTACAACATAGAATACGAGATGCAACTGTATGATGTCTTGTTCAAGGGAAAATTCTATTAAGTTTGTAAAAAATTGTCTTCTCTGTCTTATTCCAGGGAGTTCTAGGTGTCTAAAATTGCTTGTAGTTTGTTCATTTAGGGGATTTATCTTGGATTTGTACTTCAAACACATCAAACAATGGTTTTTAAGAGAAAACATGTCTATGTTCCCCTAAACCTTATAGAGATTGGAAATGCTTGTTCATTGACTTAGGAACACACTCAAAGACTCCTCGAAATATGACAGTCCAACAACATGCAATGGATGTTGGAGGCCATATTAGCCGAGTAGTAATGTCAATGAGGGCTTGATATGATGAAGTTCTTAGGGCAATTACTATTTGCCTTGTACAAGCATTACCAACCTTTCAGAGGTAGTTCAGGTAGCATCTAACTTATGGTTCTTAATGAGGGAATCCATTCACAATTGACTCTCATAGTCCCACAAGAGAGATTGAGGCCTATAGCCCTATGAGTACTCAAATCTTTGTAGTCTCACAAGTGAGATTGAAGCGGCTTCGCTCTACACAAAATCCAAGCATGTTCATGGAAAAGATCAGCTCAAGGTTCCATGAACAAGATCAACTATATATTTTGAGATTTTAATCTCAAGGAAACGTATTATATTATAGTGAGGTGGAAGGGTTGGCTTCTACCTATCCTCACTTGGGTCATTCTTGGGAGCTTTTTACCTCAACTGGTAGGCCCTCTAATTAGGAATGTAATAAAGAAAAGAAGATTGGTGGCTTAGAGGTCTAGATTTCTGATTCTCCATGAAGGAGAAGGGCATAATCTCCTATCTCATGTCATTTTCTCCTATCAAACACATCATGCAAATTTAAACTCAATTTACCCCAATTTGACCCAAATTTTAATCTAACTTTTGTGTTTCTGATTTCCCCAAAGGGAAAATAGCATAATCCTCTGATTAGGTTTCAAATTGACTTCAAATTGTATTAAAGTTCCTAAAAATAGCAAGCATAATATTTGATTTGATCTTTTCCTTCAAGGAAACCTCCAAACAACCATTAGTAGTCTCTTTCTTACTGATGTCTTGGACAATTCAACCTGCAAACCAATGTTAAGCTATCATAATCAATACAAATCACAACAATCACCCATTAGACATCAACAAACTCAAATTTGTAATAAAAATCCCCAGATGTGATCCTATTTTCTACCAGATGTGATCCCCTTTCCCACATGCGATTAAGAACCCTAGATGTGATACAAAGTAAACAAGATGTGATACCTGACCAAATGTGATCCAGGAAACCCCAGATACGATCCAATAAATCCTGGGTGCGATCCAATTTCTTGAATGTGATCCAATTTCTTGAATGTGATCTTTTGTTGATTGAAACACGACAAAAAGAGTTCAAAATGCAAAAATCTAGGGCTTGGCCCGATGATGGGTGCCATAAATATGTGTGTATTTTGTGGTACCTGTTAATCTAAAAACACAACACTTCTATAACTCATTATATCAATTGTTAGTACATGAAAAGCAATCAAAATCATAACAATTGAAACCAAATTATAGCTTCCTAGTCATAGAGAGTATGATCTAATTGTTAGTGCTCTTAGACCGTGCATCAGATCAGTGACATTACAACTATGAAATGGAAGATTCAAGTGATAATAGACATATTCATTAATGCAATTAAGAAGAATTGATAAGCTAGAGTTGGAATGAGTAATTTTGATAAAAAAAAATAGAAGAATTGATCTAGATTTAGAATTTAAAATGACAAAGTTTCCTTATACAAATGATCTAGATATCAAATAAATTAAATGAGCTTGGTTTTATAGATTTCCTCTTGGAGGGAAAGGTTGAATTTAAATTCAATGGTTGAGATTCATCCATGATGAATGGTTGATATTGATTCTCACTTGATCCGTGTGAGTGATCCATGTGATTAACTCTCATTGGTTGGAATTAAATCCTTTGTCCTTTTGTGAATTGAAAGGATAATAAGACAATTAATTGATTCACATTAATTAATATCACTAGCCATGGGTATTTTTTGAGTTTGATTTGATTAAATGACTAGGATAATTAATTAAGGAATTATTTTTTATGATTGATCATTGATGCTTGATAATTGATGAATTATGTAATTAAATCGATCTAATTCAATTACACAATTATGCTTGAGATTAGCTTGATTTGGTATTGATTTGATCACTTGATTTGAGATTTAGGGCATCTAGTTTAGCTAGACCATTTTTAGGTGATTACAGGTCGCACCTTTGTTATTCCTTCATCCTCGTGTTCCTTTCATTTTTACCCAAGATATTAAAGAGCAATATCACCATCCTATAGTAGATATATCAAATATGTGCTCAGTCTATGTAAACACTATTTCCCCAAGACAAGAACTAGAAAGAGAGAAAAAAACATACCACTCCATCTCTCTCTTCCATGTTGGATGTATGCATAATATCATCACGGGGAATGTCACCATAACATGGTGGATAGATGCATATTATTTCAAATGAAGTGGAAAGATAAATGGAAAAATTTAAAATGCATACACCACAAAAAACACATCTAAGGACAATAAATGTATGGACTCAAATGTTACATATTGCATCATCTCTAAAATTGTTAGTATCATGCTTGACCATACCACATGTCAAAGGAGGTTTACTGTCAATCAAAATCACAACTCCCTGCCTAGTCCCATCATGAATGAGATGATGACCACCCTATCAAAGTAGGAGTGTACACAATTCATCAAACAAAAATGCATACTAACTTTGAAAGGAACTTATAAAATAAGATAATGTTGTGAATATTATGGTGGCCTCAATTCCACATGTAAGGATAAATATATTCAATGTAAGGACATGATACATCTATAGTAGAATGCTAAAATACCAAGTCTTTATCAATTCCCTACCCTCCTCAAAATGAATTTTATTTTCCTTCCTATCCTCCCTCATCTGACCCTTATCAGAAGATTGTTGTAATTTTTTTATCCTCCAACATGTGTTAGAGGAGGTTCTTTTACTAGAAATTCCATTGCAGCCTATAGCAGGCCATTATGAACTGGCTAGAGGATGCCCTACAATAATCTTATTGATCACTCAACATCACATACGTAGGAATCCAATAAATATATTGAGCCTATAAAAGTTTATAAAAGGACATTACATTCACACAAATTTTAGGATGTCATGATACTAAAATGAAGACAACCACAATGCCATAAATATGTTTTATAGTGCAATCACAAAGCACCTTGTATTTTATTATTCTTGCCTCTAGCGAATGGATTATTTTTCTCCTCCTTTTCTCCAACCTCTTAGTCCTATTGGAAGACTCCATTGGAGGTTTGTTCTAAGAAATTTCTGTCAAATGAGGTCCCTTGTCTACCAACTCTACTAAACCCTCCAAATTCCCACCACAAACCACATCAAAACCACCCTACTAGAACAAAAGTGTACAATGTACATCATTAAGAAATCAATACCAATGATTCAACAAACTTATAAATCAACATAGTCGCCTCAATTCCCCACATAATATCACACATTATTAGTCAATAAGCACAAAATGTGTGTATTACATTGCTAGATTACCTTGATTGTTGATTGACTTCCATCATGGATGCTAATTGTGTTTGTCATCACAATATCCCTCATCTGAATCCTTTTCAAATACTATTTTGCATCTTCCTTATGTCGATCGTTTCACTACGTAGGTTTATCCATAACAAAATCCATTTGAGAATGTAGAATGCCACTATGATTTGCCTCAACAACACCCTATCATAACCACATTGGTCACTTCACAACACATTTCTATGCATTTAAATATCACATTCAACTTAGAAAAATATAACAGTATACACTAGGCATGAAAACTGGAAATTATTATTTTGGCTAGTTTCTTATGTTCTAGCAAATGCAAAATCATCTTCATTCTCTCCTCCTTAACTAGATAATTGTTGTAAATGTGCATTTCATCATCAATCTCTTTTTTTCCTTCCTTAATGAGATCATCGTAGGATTGTTAGCCATATTCTTTGCATGCAAGGTCAATCACACTTTTTTTCTTTCTTATTCTTCCCCTATCTCATCTGGTAGTTGACATCTATCTCCCTCTTCTTATAGTATTTATTTAATCCCTTAGAGATAGCTCCCCTTTATTTTCATTATTTACCCCCAAAATGTCCATGCTCTCGTGCTAGAATGAATGGGAGGTTGTGCCTGACCATTCTATGCATATGTAGCCTAAAAATATCCAAAAATCTATGACCTCCATTTGCACATAGTCTGTACATACAAAATTAATACAATTCACCTCCCAAATATTTAGTTATATGATACATGCATTCCTGCACAAACAATAATGGTTCAAATAGTGACCCAAAATACCAACCTAAAAAAACACAAAATTTATTTACCTGTATAGTAACAAGGGATGAATGACTTTATTATGTATACAATTAATAAAGGGAAATAATAAATCAGAATAATAACTACACCTCAAATTTACTTGAACACGCTCTCCCTTTTTATGGGTGCTTGAACCATGGATGAACCTTTCACCATCATCATCATTTGTACTCTCATCCTACTCTTCATAAGAAAATTCACCCGATGAATTCTTAGTATAACCATCACAACTATTTTTATTTGTGTCAACGTCACCCACAGGCTTGTTAGGCCAACCCACTATTCATTTTTTTCTTGTTGTGGTATATCAAAGACACATTTTATATTCTATTGTATCATCTTAAAATGGAAGCACTTCCATGTTAAGAGCATTTATCCCTCCGAGTGAGTAGTCTGGGGTCATGTTAAGCACCTTGATCAGGTCTTTGCATGTATATGGTTGTTTCCCCTTGTTTTGCTTCTCTCCCCCTTATTTCCAGCCTTTTTCTGACAGTTTTCTATGAGAATCTAGAGTTTTTGACTGGTAGGGTCAAAGATGACCTAATAGGGTCAAGGATGACCTAGATCCCGACCTAGGTTAGGCACAACCTCGACCCTGACCTAGGGTGGTGTCTACCTCATCCTTGACCCCAGGTCCAATTTTTTAGATTCCAGGAGTTACGGGATGTCAGGCTTTGAAAAGTTTTTTTTTCCCGCTTTCGGGTCGGCTATTTCAGGTTTCAGAATGGTAAATCCTTAAATTGCATTTAATTTGGGTCCATTTCTAGGGTTTAAGGTTAATTGGGATTTAATTCTCCAATGTCAGCCTCTCTAGAAGTTTGTGCCCTAGATCACTATAAAAGGAAGCCTTCCTCTCACATTTGATCCATCACTTTTTCACATCTCTTTTTTCCATCAAGTAATTTCATGATTAATACATCTATCTCTCAAGTTCATTCATCTTCAAGCATTCAAGTGTTCAAGCATTCAAGCATTCATCAAGGAGATCCATGGTTAGCTATTCAAGGATTCAATCTCTTTGGAGCCCCATTGAAGATTTCTCCATCCATATTCATCCAAACCTCTTCCTATGCAAAGATCCATTCAAGATTGGTGTTAAAGATCTAGTTCCATTGACTAGAGACATCCTACATGTAGACACCTAAAAACCCTTTAGAAAATAAATTATTTTTATTTTTTGAAAAACCCTTGATGACATCATCATTTGTTAATTAATTAATTAATTAATTTTTATGCCATTAAATCCCTTTACCTTAATTAAAAATATTTAATTAAGGAATCCCTCCCAAAAATGTTTAAATCTTATTTAAAAATTATCTCCTTATTTATTAATTATTTAATTAATAAATTAACCAAAAATCCCAAAATAAATAATTTATTTATTTTTTGCCCAAAACTTGGCCAATTTCCTTAAGACCACTAACCTCTTCCAGAATCTTCTAATCCTTCTTTAATTTCGATTAAAGGCTAATCCCATCATTTCCTAACCCTAATCCCAACTCAAGAATATTTAATTAAGATTAAATATTAATCCTAATCCTAATCCCCCCCTAAACCTTGTCACATTCCCTAACCAAGGTTAGCCAACTCCTAAGCTTAACCCAAAGTCAACAAACTTCTAGAAACTTCTCTTACATGCATTAAATGCATTTAAAGCCTCCTTATCCCTCTTACATGCATTTATAATGCATTTAAGAAGCCCCTCACCCCTTTCTTACACCCTTTGACCTTAGGCATATTTCCCAAATTGTGCACATCCCTCCCATCTTTCAACCCAATGCCCTTGTGACACTTGTCACAAGGAGGTGGCCCTGAACTAGCACAATCCATGTGCTCCCCTTTGAATGAATTTTGGCCTCTCTTAAGGATTTTGATCTTGGCCACTCATTCTCCCTTCCCAAATCCTATAAATGCTCCTCATTTCCAAGAGCAAAACCTCCATTCACCTTTTATTTTAAGCATTATTATCATGCTCATTTAGCTCTAGACTTAGTATAATCATCCTAATTTAGTTTACTTTCAAACATTTTTAGCTCATCTTAATATAGCTTTAATGGATTAACCTAGTTTCTTCCATTGTTTTGCATAAGCATAGCATCATATCACATCTCTATTTGGTTAATAACAATCTTAGTATGAACATCATGTAGCTTAACCTTCATTTCAACATCATTTGGATCCTTGAGGCCTTAGGGGCAAATCAAGTGTTCTATACCTATTTTTGTGCCATTTATGGGGTTTTCATGGATCTCAATCCGTCCTAAAATGCATAAGGAACATGCTCCAAGTGCTTAGAGAGGACACCCACATCCCCTTAAGCAAGAGCAAATCAAACAGTGCTTGGGTGCACCTATTTTTTAGCTCAATCTGAGGTGGCTTAGCTTAGAGTTTCTTTGTTTTGGATTAATTTCATGCTAGATTAAAATCTAAATCTTTGTTTGGTTTGAAAACTTTCAGAATAGGTATCCTCAAAAGCCTTGCTCACATTCTGGCACACCCGGTGGGACTCAAAACCACAATCACTTTGATTAGATCATACTTTGTATTTTCGTATTTGCAGGAAACAAATTAAATGTCGCCTACACACAATACAGTCACGCCTTCAAGCAATGAAATGTCACCTACAAGCAATGAAATGTCACCTACGAGCAATTAAATCACGCCTACAAGTAATGAAATGTCACCTACAAGCAATTAAATCATGCCTACAAGCAATTAAATGACGCCTACAAGCTCTGTATCAATGCCTATTTTCTGACAGATTTCTGCCATCGATAACTTCTATTCTATCTCAAAACTCTTCTTCTGTCACCTACAACATAAGTAATCATGCCTGCGAGATAAACTTTTATGCCTTCAGATACAAAAGTCTCACCTGTAAAACATTCCGCTATCACTCTGAGTATTTCTCTGCTGCTTGGAAAAGTTTCTTTGTCGCCTGTAAATCTTTCTCTGCTGCCTGTAGCCATTTCTTTGTCGCCTGGAAAATTTCTCCATCGCTTGTGCATATTTAGCTGTCACCTATGCATTTTCCAGCATCGCTTGTTGGCTGGACAATGTCGCTTTCGTCTTTTCTGTCTTAATTTGTTCTCAAATTGGTAAAAAGAAAAAGTCAAAACAAATCTTGAATGAAACTAAGGGAAAGAACTTAAGTCCTAAACAGTCATTATCATTTTGAAAATCAAACACAATCTTGAATGATCTAAATTGGAAAGAACAAGCATCCCTATTCCTTCTTTTTTGAATTTCAGTTCAAACAAACTCAATCTTGAATGATCTAAGGATAAAACAAAGCTCTTTTCAAAGTTCTAAATCAACACGCCAATCTCAAATCTTGAGTGCTCAAAGAAAGAACTTGCAATCACTCAAATCATTTTCTTTTTGGAGAAAGAAAAAATCAAACTTTAAACACTTGTGTCTTCAGAAGTTTTCAAAGTTCAAACACACTTAATCAATTTGGAAGAAAGAACAACTTGCTTGACGTGCATCTAGGAGCTTTCATTTTCTTGCAAAATCCTGTTAAAGTAAGCAACGTAGAACATTTGGACTCAGACAAGTTCACTTGTTCTACTTTTAGCGAGGCCTGTCCAAGGAGAAAAGTGCTTCCTCCTCGAAGAATGACCTCAAACCGATATCCCCCCCAGCCAGTATATAAATAAAGTGAAGGTAAAAAGTACTCACTTATATCTCCTAATCCACGGGTGTTTTGTGCCAAATGCAAATGTCTGGGGATGGTAAATATTCCTCCCCCAGCGTTGTTGGCTAGGCTCTTAAGTGAGTCACAGGTGGTCAGCATAACCGGGTATGGAGACTCCACGAAACTATTAAAAACTTGATAAAATAGAGGCTACCTTATCTACATCTGAAAGTATCAAAATCCTTGTGCAAGGACTGATTCCAAGGAGTTTACCGGGTCGCCTCAAGATTACTCACCATTTGTATTCCCTTCTAAGGGGTACCAGGCTATGGGCAAGCAATTTTGATACTCACCTTCCTTAGGTAGATCTGCTTGAAGTGCTTGACAGTCAAATACTCCATGAAAACATTGTTGGAACATACACTTTCAAAGCTTTATCAGAGTTAGTTATCATGTTTGTATCCCACAAGGTTGCTTTGTCCCTTGTGGAGATTGCTTTTTCCAAAAGTCTTGTTTATCTATCCTTTTCCATTGGGAAACATCAAACTGATCAACAAATCCGGTTCGAGATACTCAAAACATTTTGCAGAGAAACCCTTGGAATCAAATATCCAAGAGCCATTTGGTCTCAAACCAACTATCAGGAATTTCCCCAAAGTTATGCCAAATTTGATCAAACATTTGAAAGCTAAGTTGCCCAAATCCAAAGATTATCAAGAGAAGAAAGTTGCAGAAAGAAACCTTAAGAGCCATCAATCCTCTATCCAAGCAACCCAAGTAGAAGAAAAATATCAAGAAAGGCTTGATAATATTGGCTATAATGCAAGAGTCAAACGGTTTGCCTACCGATTCTGAGTAAACCGTTGCTATGTCAACCTTGAAAGAGAAGATTAGCCAAATCCTTTGCATGTCCCATTCTACCTTCAGATCTCAAAATCCTATCTCGGCAGTCCTTCATCCTAGTATCATCCTAGTCTCATCTCGGCATCATCACCAAATCCTTAGTTGCATTCTAGAGTCCTTAGTTGCATTCATCATCATCTTCCTACCAGCATCATAGATCACCCATCCCTGTTACATTTGCATCATCCTTTTAGAAAGAGCATTGTTTCATCATCCTTCACCATCTTTCCATCAGCAATCCACAATCAGAATCCCAAATCCTTGATCCAAATCCAGCATCCATTATCCAAAATAGAATCCACCATCCTTTGCACCAAATCCAGAGATCCAAATCCATAAGCACTTAGTGTCCAAAACCTTTGAGTTGTTTCCATCCCTTATCCTAAATCAGATATCATCCCCTTTTTGACAGAGCATTGTCTAAAGGAAATCCAACTTTTCCTTGCATAGCCTCATAATCTCAAGCAAGAGATTGGCTTGTATTGATAAGAATCCAGTTGACCGAAGATCATTAGTCTATCCTAGGTTAGCCAAATCCTATCACCGATCCTCCATCGGGAAAAACAACAGCTCATTGTTGACACTTAGTAATCTTCCACCAGCATCCCACCAATCCTCCACCCAATCTTGACCCAAATCAGAGCATCCCATCAAGCCTCTATCATCGTCAAGATTTTTTACCAATCTGTCACCATCTTCCATCAAATCTTCCACCATCTTTGATTCATATCCAAGCATCTCACCAATCCTTGCATTATAGAAATTTCATCATCCTTAGAATTTCCTTAAGCTTGCATCCATAATTCCTTAGAGTCTTTAGGAAATATCTTGCATCCATCTAGCATCTGCATCTCCATGCCTATCGAGACAAGATCTGGATCTAGAAAAAGAAGGAACATGAATCCTTATCCAATCACCAGCTCATCTAATCCCAACATTTTCACCAATGCGATGATAGCCTATGATCCCCAAATACAAACTGGAAATACATGGGATGATCCCAATATCCCCTCAGCTCCTCTAGCAATAGAAAAATTTGTGAATCATCCAGAGAATCCACCAATAGTTAATGCACTCATGGCCCAAAACTAGCAAAGCATGTTCACTAACTTTGCACAAGTGCATACTTCCATTTCGCCATATCTCCATCCTCGCATTCCCATAAGTACTATCCAAATCCCAGCACAAGTATACTCTCCATTCATCCAACCATTCCTTGATCCAACCTTGCAAACATCTCAAGAAACCTCTACCATTCCCCTTCTTCTGCAAGGAAGCTTCGCAAGTCTTGTAACACAAGTTGTAACACCATCTACTCCATTCCCTATCACAGGTACTTCATCATCTGCTATGGCTGCCCAAGCTCTTGCACAAATCCAACGCTTGTCCCAGAATCAACTTCCACCTCTTACACAAACCTTTGCACAAGAAGTTCCACCATCTTCCATAGGCCAAGCAACACCATTCTTTTCAGGAGGGATGCAATCATCCTTCCCCCTCACTTCACAAGTTCCCACATCCACACCTTTTGTGCCAGGAGGGATGCAATCATCTTTTCCTTTCAATCCCCAAGCTTCAACATCCACACCATCATTTCAGGGGTCAACGCAATCATTTCCTTCTTTCACCCAGCAAACCTCTACATCATCTACTCTCGGGGTAGCGCAATCATTCCCCTTTCAAAATCAGCAAACTTCCACATCACCTTTTTCATGGGGAATACAAGCGTCCTCTTCATTCTCCCCCTAGCAAGCATCTACCCAGGCACAAGCCCAACAAAATTCCTTCACCATAGGAATGCCTTCCATGGGTTTTTCCAATCCAACATTCATATCCCAAACTCCCATTACATCTACCTTCCAGGCATCCGCTGCAGCACAATTCCCACCTCACACTGGTTCTCATTGGGGTCTCACTCAAGAAGACATGAAAGCCTTTGGAATACCAACCCATTCTCCTATGTCCATGTTTGAAAATCAACAAGTCACCTTCTCACAAGAAGCACAGCAGCAACCATCACAGCCTCCGCCAGTTTCATCCTTCACAAGCTATCCATTCACAACACTTAGTGCTTTCCAGCAAGTTCCTCCACCTCAGTAAAAAATTTCATCCCATTTCTCAAGTTATCTTGCCCAGCCACCCTTTGCTTCAAGCTTCCCTAAATTAGTTCCACCCTTAAGCAATGCGGGAATGCACCCGACCTATATCGGTCAACCACAGAGCCAAGTTTAGCAAGGACCATCTTACCAGCAAGCGGCATCATTCCACCAACCTCCCCCACAACAACCACACTTCCCATCACAACAACAAACCCCCATCATTCCCCAGTAGCAGCAAGTTTCCTCTTACCAGTTATAGCAGCAAGTCCCAGTCATCCCACAACACCAACAGGCAGTCTCATATCGACCACCACAATATCCCCTTGTGATGCATCAACAATATCCCCAATAAACATTGCTCCAAAATCCCCTCCAATCTACCTATCCTGCTGGGTTATCTCCATATCCCACTCCACAATACCCACCTCAAATGGGAGCACCCACTCAAACACCAATCAATGTTGATTGGGAAGCCATGAAGAATTCTCTTAAAGAGCTTCAAACTGGTACTAAGAACAAAACCTACAAGTTTGAGGAGGTGTGTCCTTATTCGTTTGACTGATCCATTGCCACTATACCTTTCCCCAAGCACTTTGAGACACCTAAATTTGATAAATATTGGGGGAAAGGAGATCCAGTCAACCATATTAAAGAATTCTATATGGCGTGCCAAGAAGTGGCTTATAGTGATAACTATCTCTTATGCCTATTCCCCAAAAGCTTGGGAGGAACCGTTGTTGAGTGGTTCTACAAAATACCATGTGGGACTATCACAACCTTTGCTGAACTTTCTGAGAAGTTCATTGCCCATTATGCCCACAATGTTGAGAATGAGTTAACCTTGTCAGATCTCTGCAACTCAAAATAGAAAGAAGGAGAAAGCCTATTAGAATACTTGCAACGATGGCAGAACCTTACCACCAGGTTATCATACCAGCCACCTGAAAATCATTTGACCAAAATCTTTATTGATAATCTGCATCCTAAGCTGTCCCACTTCATGAGGATGAATTGTCTCCAAACCTATCAAGATATCAAGAGCAAGGGGATAGGTATTGAAAAGGCCCTCCTAGATGAAGGCACAATCCGGCACTTTAAAAATGATTCCCAAAATAACCCCAACAATGATAAATCTCATTATTGGAATCGTAACAAGAACGTTGTTACTAATGGAGCCACTGATACCAAGCATGTCCAATTTGTCATGGCTAGTCCTCCATCAACTCCTGCATACCAACAACAATAAGCGCTCATTTATTAGTAACCTCCTCAAGTCCATTAGCAACCCATGCAACAATATCATTCTCAGAATAATCAGGAGCAAGCCCATCAAGCTTATCAAGGTATTCCAAACAATCAGGTCAATGTCATTAATGTTGCTCCCAAACAACATAAGCCCAGAGCTCAAAACAATCCAAGGAAGACCTTCACACCACTGGGTGAACCTCTGGATGTTATCTTTCATCGAATGGCCAAGGCCAACCTGATCACATTTCCACCAATCCAGCCAGTTGATGATACCACTCCCAAGCCCGATTGGTACAAAGATCATGAGTACTGTGATTATCATCGTGTCAAAGGACACACTACCCTGAAGTGTATGAGACTCAAAAACTATATCCAAGATCTCATTGACCAAAAGGAGATCCAGGTAGACACACCTGCTCAAGCCTCGCCAAATGCTAATTTGCAAATTTATCAGAATGTGTTCCCACAACACAATGCTGGGAACAACCAAACTAATACCAATCATTCCTAGAATCATGGCAAGGGCAAGCAAGAAGATCACACTACCGCCTACATCAATTATGATAAATTTGTTGGATGTATAACCCAAGTTGAGCCCACAGTCAATACCATCCATGTTAGAGGAGCAGATTGTCAATGTGTTGTTACTACCCGCAGAGGCCGGATAACTGTCGATGGTGCCCATCCAAGGCCAGCACATAATGCACACAATGCATAGTACAACCTCATAGAACATCTTGGGAACACACCAGCCCAAATATCCATCTTGGACCTTCTCCGCACTTCACCTCTCCATCAGGAGATCCTTGACCGAGCTCTCAAAGAAGGACATGTCCCCACAAACATTAACACCACCCAGTTTGAGACCCTTGTGGGACATCTATCCATGGCATGTGCTTTATCCTTCAAAACATCCGACATACCAGATGTTGCACCTGACCATACTCTCCCTCTCTGCATCGCCGTCATGGTCAGAGACTTTGCCATCAAACAGGTCTTAATAGATAATGGCTCGGCCCTGAACTTATGTACTTTGAAATTCATTCAGCAAATTGGGTTCACCTAGGCCAATATAGCACATGAAGTAATCACCATCAAAGCCTATCACAACTTGGATCGTACCTCTGAAGGTACTATTACTTTGCCTATTCAACTAGGCCCAACAACACAAGATACCATTTGCCATGTTGTTGATCTTGATCTACCATTCAATATCCTCCTAGGCTGACCATGGATTCATTCCATCAAGGCTGTACCATCCACTTACCATCAGTGCATCAAATTTCTGCATCAAGGCACTGAGGTTACCATTCATGTTGATCCCCAACCCTTTGCATATTGTCATGCAATGGAAGCATCATTCCCTCACTCCACTCATTGTCCTGGAACTGACATTGGCACTTCTATTGCCAGCTCATCCCGATCCCATTGCGATCCAGAGACCATCCTCACCTCCACCCTCTCTTCCATCAAGATCAATAACCAGGGCTGTGGTGAATATAGCCTACATGATGCATTTGTCGTAGGGGCCCTCCCACTTGATCCACATACTCAAGGGCACCCGAATCACCAAAGCAAGCCTATTGAAGAGCATCATGAAATCAAGAGAATGGGACCTATGACTTTTGAATCCCATGGCACATTAAATAGTCAAGAAATGGATCCTGACATTAATAGGTGGTTGTACAAAGATCCCCCACCACCTGACACTCAACTCCTTGGCTACTTCAAAGATAAATACCCACAATCACACAAGTACACTTCTGAGCAATGGAACTATCAAGGTAGTGGTCTAGAACCACAAGAAGGTGGAAGCAAAGATCCAATTACAGCATCCAAAAACCCACAACATCAGGGTCTTGGCTTTAATATCCCTCTCCTACATATACAAGGGCCCAATACCACAATTGGGGGCACCAACATGACTAGCGTTCCCCTCTTGAATAGCCAGGACAACCTCATAGAAATCAAAGATATCCCTGAAGAGAAAGAAATCAGATCCTATGACGATATCTTTGACAATGACACCCTCCTAGGGACTTTTTTCCTCCAACAACTTGCCATCAATCTCATAGAACTTCCCCTCATTCACCCTCAACTCATAGATTGGGACCAACCAAGCATTGCACACATCGATGAGTTCCAAAGCACAAAAGCACTCCTAGAGTTCATGGGGGCATCAGGCCCACAATCAGTTCACAATTCAGAGTCAACTCACATCTATAAGCTTGACCCAGAAGGATACTTTGGGGAGGAGGCAAGCTTTAGCTGCAAAAGAGAAATTGAAAAAGTACGACATGAGTCCTTATGTGAAAACCCTTCTAGGGCACATTCTGATTCCAAAATAGTAAAAATAAAGAGTGTATCTTCTAGTGAAAACTTGGCAATTCAAGCGCTTGAAGATGAAGACTTGCCTCTTCCTCCCATGCGAGATTACAGACTAGAGCAATCACCTATCATCATAGAAGAAACCAAGCTAGTCAACTTAGGTACAGAGGAATGTTTGAGAATCACCTACATTGCGGCCAATTTGACAGAGGGTGAAGAAATGGCTTTGGTTGCGCTCCTTAGAGAATCAATCATAAATTTTGCATGTTCATATGCACACATGCCTAGGCTTGATCCTAATCTTGTCATCCATCATCTAGAAGTGGATCCTAATGTCAAGCTAGTAAAGCAGAAGCTGAGAAAAATGCATCCAAAAGTTGCCTTATTAGTCAAAGTAGAGCTTGAAAAACTCCTCCAAGCCAAGATTATCAGAGCTATAGATTACTCCAATTGGATCTCTAACATGGTGCCTATCACAAAGCCTTTAGCTGACATCAGAATATGCATAGATTTTAGGGACCTGAATAAGGCATGTCCTAAAGATGATTTCCCACTACCAAATATAGACATGATTGTAGATCTTACAACAGGTCATGAAATGTTGTCACTAATGGATGGCCTTTTAGGCTATAATCAGATTTGTATAGTAGAAGCAGATCAACATAAAACAACATTCACAATTCCATGGGGTACCTTCTGCTACAACATGATGCCATTTGGGCTAAAGAATGCGGGAGCCACATATCAGAGAGCGATGACAACAATCTTCCATGACATGATCCACAAGATCTTAGAAGACTATGTGGATGATATTCTTGCAAAATCAAAGACATGCCATGAACACCTTGACATTCTTGAGAGTGTGTTTGATCGCTTGCAGCACTATAGGTTAAAGCTCAATCCAAAGAAATGTGTCTTTGGTGTTACATCTGGAAAGCTTCTAGGTTTCATAGTATCACGACGAGGCATAGAGATCAACCCCAAGAAGGTCAAAGCAATAACAGAAATGCCTCCACCAAGAACACTCAAACAGCTCAGAAGCCTACAAGGAAAGCTTCAATCAGTGCATCGGTTCATTTCTCAACTAGTAGACAAGTGCCAACCTTTTACACATCTCTTATGCAAAGACACAAGCTTCAAATGGGATCCCATATGTTAGAGAAGCTTTGATAAACTCAAGGAGTATTTAGCCAACTCTCCAATCCTAGTACCACTATTTCCAGGATGCCCTCTCATACTCTACATCTCGACAACCACTACAGCACTGGGGGCACTCTTAGCTCAACATGATGATGAAAACAAAGAGAGAGCCATCTACTACATCAGTCGAACTCTCATCGGCTATGAGCTTAATTACTCACATATGGAAAAAGCATGCCTCGCAGTGGTCTTTGCCACTCAAAAGCTTAGACACTACATGCTCAGTCACACAATCAGGCTCATTTCAAAAGTAGATCCCCTCAAATATCTGTTATCAAGGACAACTATCACAGGCCGTATGGCAAAATGGGTCATGTTACTTAGCGAGTTTGACATCTAGTACATAGATCGAAAAGTAATCAAAGGGCAAGTCATAGATCGGAAAGCAATCAAAGGTTAAGTAGCCTAAAAATATCCAAAAATCTATGACCTCCATTTGCACATAGTCTGTACATACAAAATTAATACAATTTGCCTCCCAAATATTTAGTTATATGATACATGCATTCTTGCACAAACAATAATGGTTCAAATAGTGACCCAAAATACCAACCTAAAAAAACTCAAAATTTATTTACCTGTATAGTAACAAGGGATGAATGACTTTATTATGTATACAATTAATAAAGGGAAACAATAAATTAGAATAATAACTACACCTCAAATTTACTTGAACACGCTCTCCCTTTTTATGGGTGCTTGAACCATGGATGAACCTTTCACCATCATCATCATTTGTACTCTCATCCTACTCTTCATAAGACAATTCACCTGATGAATTCTTAGTATAACCATCACAACTATTTTTATTTGTGTCAACGTCACCCACAGGCTTGTTAGGCCAACCCACTATTCATTTTTTTCTTGTTGTGGTATATCAAAGACACATTTTATATTCTATTTTATCATCTTAAAATGGAAGCACTTCCATGTTAAGAGCATTTATCCCTCCGAGTGAGTAGTCTGGGGTCATGTTAAGCACCTTGATCAGGTCTTTGCATGTATCTGGCTGTTTCCCCTTGTTTTGCTTCTCTCCCCCTTATTTCCAGCCTTTTTCTGACAGTTTTCTATGAGAATCTAGAGTTTTTGACTGGCAGGGTCAAAGATGACCTAGTAGGGTCAAGGATGACCTAGACCCCGACCTAGGTCAGGGACAACCTCGACCCTGACCTAGGGTGGTGTCTACCTCATCCTTGACCCCAGGTCCAATTTTTCAGATTCCAAGAGTTACGGGATGTCAAGCTTTGAAAAGTTTTTTTTTCCTGCTTTCAGGTCAGCTATTTCAGGTTTCAAAATGGTAAATCCTTAAATTGCATTTAATTTGGGTCCATTTCTAGGGTTTAAGGTTAATTGGGATTTAATTCTCCAATGTCAGCCTCTCTAGAAGTTTGTGCCCTAGATCACTATAAAAGGAAGCCTTCCTCTCACATTTGATCCATCACTTTTTCACATCTCTTTTTTCCATCAAGCAATTTCATGATCAATACATCTATCTCTCAAGTTCATTCATCTTTAAGCATTCAAGTGTTCAAGCATTCAAGCATTCATCAAGGAGATCCATGGTTAGCTATTCAAGGATTCAATCTCTTTGGAGCCCCGTTGAATATTTCTCCATCCATATTCATCCAAACCTCTTCCTATGCAAAGATCCATTCAAGATTGGTGTTGAAGATCTAGTTCCATTTACTAGAGACATCCTACATGTAGACACCTAAAAACCCTTTAGAAAATAATTTATTTTTATTTTTTGAAAAACCCCTGATGACATCATCATTTGTTAATTAATTATTTATTTAATTAATTAATTAATTTTTATGCCATTAAATCCCTTTACCTTAATTAAAAATATTTAATTAAGGAATCCCTCCCAAAAATGTTTAAATCTTATTTAAACATTATCTCCTTATTTATTAATTATTTAATTAATAAATTGACCAAAAATCCCAAAATAAATAATTTATTTATTTTTTGCCCAAAACTTGGCCAATTTCCTTAAGACCACTAACCTCTTCCAGAATCTTCTAATCCTTCTTTAATTTCGATTAAAGGCTAATCCCATCATTTCCTAACCCTAATCCCAACTCAAGAATATTTAATTAAGATTAAATATTAATCCTAATCCTAATCCCCCCCTAAACCTTGTCACATTCCCTAACCAAGGTTAGCCAACTCCTAAGCTTAACCCAAAGTCAACAAACTTCTAGAAACTTCTCTTACATGCATTAAATGCATTTAAAGCCTCCTTATCCCTCTTACATGCATTTATAATGCATTTAAGAAGCCCCTCACCCCTTTCTTACACCCTTTGACCTTAGGCACATTTCCCAAATTGTGTGCATCCCTCCCATCTTTCAACCCAATGCCCTTGTGACACTTGTCACAAGGAGGTGGCCCTGAACTAGCACAATCCATGTGCTCCCCTTTGAATGAATCTTGGCCTCTCTTAAGGATTTTGATCTTGGCCACTCATTCTCCCTTCCCAAATCCTATAAATGCTCTTCAATTCCAAGAGCAAAACCTCCATTCACCTTTTATTTTAAGCATTGTTATCATGCTCATTTAGCTCTAGACTTAGTATAATCATCCTAATTTAGTTTACTTTCAAACATTTTTAGCTCATCTTAATATAGCTTTAATGGATTAACCTAGTTTCTTCCATTGTTTTGCATAAGCATAGCATCATATCACATCTCTATTTGGTTAATAACAATCTTAGCATAAACATCATGTAGCTTAACCTTCATTTTAGCATCATTTGGATCCTTGAGGCCTTAGGGGCAAATCAGGTGTTCTATACCTATTTTTGTGTCATTTATGGGGTTTTCATGGATCTCAATCCATCCTAAAATGCATAAGGAACATGCTCCAAGTGCTTAGAGAGCACACCCACATCCCCTTAAGCAAGAGCAAATCAAATAGTGCTTGGGTGCACCTATTTTTTAGCTCAATCTGAGGTGGCTTAGCTTAGAGTTTCTTTGTTTTGGATTAATTTCATGCTAGATTAAAATCTAAATCTTTGTTTGGTTTGAAAACTTTCAGAATAGGTATCCTCAAAAGCCTTGCTCACACTACATTCATTTGGAGCATTCCTACTTGTGGATTCAAGGATTCGAATCCTCCACAAGGACTTAAACATAAGCAAGGTGAATAGTTCCATTTACTTTGTTTATACATGTTGCAATTTAAATTCAATTTCAAGGTTAATTCCTAAATTGGGGTTTGACCAAGGCAAACCCCCCATCCAAACAACAAAAATCATTTTTCTTGCAGGTACATGTACAAGACAGTGAATTGAAGTGCAAATCCGAATACCCTTTTTGATGAACTTTCAAGATCTGCGAATAGATTTTCCGTCGGAGTTGTTTTGGGTCAAGGACGACCTTCAGTGGGGGGTAGGATCTGGCCCCAGGGTAAGACCTTGCCCCGCTATTTGGGTCAAGGATGACCTGGTTCCCGAAAGACAAAATTTTCTTGTGTTTTCTCCGTCTCGACATTTCCAGTCCGAAATAGGTCGTAGAATTGCCTGAAACTGTGCACAAACATCAGAAATCAACATTTTCTAGATCTACCCTATTTTAAGGTTAGTATTTGTCTTCTATTTATTTCAAATTTCAAGTATATACTTCTTATAGTAAATTATAAGATTTTCCCCTTTCTTCATATTCTCCATTGTTTGATTCTTTTGTGCATTGATCACTTCTTTGTGATTAATCCATTTGGATCTTTCCTTTTGGGAATTTGGACTGAGGATAGATCCTATATTCCATCCCTATATCATACATCTTACCCCTATTTAAATTCAAACCCTATTTATTTTGGTGAACTACTATTTCATATCATTCATTTTGGTGAACCTGATGTGCTTACCCTCCTTTCTTTTGTGGATTTAGATGCTCTATTGTGTTAGATCTTCCTTTGTATTCCCTTGTGTGTTCACCATCATCATTCATTTTGGTGAACCTAACATACTTACCCTCTTTTATGTTGTGGAATTGGATGCCCTATTGTGTTTTGTGGTGTTAGATTTTCCTTTTATATTATCTTGTTTAGATTGGTCTTTTATGTTAAATCTTGCATGTTAATTAGATTTCTTGCATTTATATTTCAAAAATACAAAAAATTGCAAAATTTCTTTCAAAATACAAAAATATTCATGCTTTATATTTTCTTAGTTTAGTTCATTTGCATTTTATTGGTTTATGAGCTTTACTACTTCTAGTCCTTCTTATAATATTCCGGTTAAATGAATTTGTAGACTTATGGGTGCCTTTGATCCTGAATCTTCCTCTCCTTTCCTTAGGATCCTGGATGATAATTTGATTCTTCATGATTCCAATCCCATTATGGAGCAAAACTCTTCTCACTCATCTCATGATGAGGATGATGCTTTAAGAGTTCCTCCTGAACAAGTCCAAAAACTTTCAACTAAACTTGATAAAATGGGTAATTGGCTTATTCAAGAAAACCATAATCAAGATTCTATTCAAGCTATAGAGGCTCTTAAAAAATTTCTTCATGATAGTGATCAAGGTGTTAACCTCTTGTGTGGTATTACTCACCTCGTGCCTTCAAATGTTAAACCTTTAGCTCAAGAAGCTCAAGATTTAGGGTTCATTCCTCCTGTCACTAGTGTAGAACCTTCTTATGTTCCTTTACCTAGTATTCCTACCTATACTCCTTCTTTGGTGACTGTGACGGTTCCCTCTATAATCATCCAAAAATGGTCATCTAGACTATTAGCCCCTTGCTAGCATTATTTGCTAAAATCATCAATTTCTTATTCTTGATCAAATCCTATTTTTATCATTTATTCGATTATTTTCCATGGGCTAACCATTTTATCCTAAAGTCTTTATTTATTTAAAAGGAATTTCCTCCCCTTTTATTAAATAAAAAGCCCCCACTTTTCCTCTTATCCTAAGTTGCACAAGTAAAGCATTATTCTTATTTTATAAAAATAAGAAAAGGCCTTTTTGTCTCACATGGGGCACAAAAGTCAACACTTATTTCTCATTGGAGGAAACTTGTGCACATGGATTGCTCCTCTTTCAAGCTCCACCCTTGATTAAATATTTTGCCTCTTAATCTCCATGGTCCATTCCTTTTCAATTCCTTTAAAAGAAGAGCTCTCTTCTCATTCTAGAGACCCAACTTTTGATGCTAATCTTATGCTGCAGGATTTCTTGGAGACTTTGGAGCTTTTGGAGATCTTATTGCATTTAGCCTTCATTCTTGCATTCTTAGCTTAGCTTCATGTTTATGTTTTCTTAGCTTAGTTTCCTTTCATGCTCTAGATTAGTTCACATAGCTTAATTAGTAAGGATTTGTAATACTTCTATCTTTCATTTCCATATCTTAGCTTGCATTTTCATTCTTAGCATAGCTTGCATTGCATCTCCATTTGGATTCTTGAAGATATTGGCATTCTTTCCCTTGTCTCATTGAATCTCCCATTGCATGGTTTACTAGCAAGGTTATTGGCTTAATAGCTCTAGCTGAGAGCACTCTTAAAACCCTTGCACTCCATGCCTAGGGAGCTCTAGGTCGCCTTCCCAAGGTTTCTCATTCATTGATTCTCTTGGAAGTAATGGCTTAGAGAAGTGCACATTTTAGTGTGTACATTTTTGGCGCCCGCCATGGGGCAGAACAAATTTGTTTTGCCTTTCTTTTCTTGCATTTCCACTGCATGTTTCAGCTATTTTTTATTTTTTTTATGATTTTTGTACACTGTCCGTACTTCTATGTGTCATAGTTATGGAATCTTGTGCGAAGTTTCTCACTATATTGCATGAGGTTTTGCTGGTGCTAGCACTTCTGCACGTGAAAAGGTGTTTTATCACCTGGGCCTATGTACTTTCTCGCATGATCCCTTGTACTTTCTTGCGTGAGCCTTCGTACATTCTCGCACGGGCTTGTGCTTTCTCATGTGCTTTGTCGTTTGATTAGCTATTTTACTTGCAGATTATCTAATTTTTTATGTGCTAACCATTGTGGAGCTAAAAAGTTGTGCTTGTAGGTGCTCTCATTGCTTGAAATATTTTCTTAAAAGAATGCATGTCAAAGCTCCAAATGCACAAGGGCTACTAATGGTTTTTGCAGGGCTGCCCAAAGCATAAAAACCAATCAAGTGCTTGTTTAATTGCTTTTGTTTTGAGTGTGGCATATACTAGTTGTTTCATTTCTTAGGCACTTAATATCTTGTTGTAGGAGTCTTTTGGTGGTAGGAGAGTATGCTCTTCACCCTTGTGGTGAACCAAAAATCTTGACTCACTTCTAGATTTTGAAAGCAAGAGGGTAATCGAACTTTGCTTGGTGTGTTTGGGAGAAATTTTTGAGCTAGGATAATATGCTCTTCACCCTTGAGGTGAACCAGAAATCTTGAACCTCAAAGATTAATCCACTCTTTGTTTAGTTTAAGATCCTTTAGCGAGCCTGTTCTTGAGCAATCAAGAGGAATGACCCAAGTGGGGACAAGCTTTTCACCGGCTATTCTGACCCACTATAAACTCAAGGCTATCAAGGACACAAAACCTTGGTAGATGTAGTACTTGTCTTCGCTTAATGTGAGTACTTGTGGGATTGTGACCATGAGGAAAATGTTGAGCAAGAATGCTTAAGGTACTCTTGTGGCCGCGAGGTCCATTACTTGCCACAAGGTAAGGAGTCCCTTTGGGGAGCAAGAGGAGTATTATGAATGAAAGCCCTTACTAAGAACCATAGATAGAAGCTACCCCATTTTTCCACTTAACATCTTGGTGCAAGGATTGATCCTAGTGGACTAACCTGGATCACCCCAAGATTACTCACCATCTATGTTCCTTTGGTTGTGTCATTGGTACTTCCACGACAAAGCCAACATCTATTGTGGGCAACCACTTTGTGTGAGGTGATGGGACATCAAGTGTGGGCCAAGTTGTTAAGTATTGAGCCTTTGTCCTTCTAGGCTAGTAAGTTCTTGAAGTGTTCTCGATGTGATCTACCCATGCAAACATTCTCAAACATTAAACATCATGGTAGCGCTCATAGAATTTTTCATTTTTGTATCACAATTGCTTATCTTGGCAAGGTTTCTTTTGCTCTTTCGCAAGTGTTTTATGACATGTTTGATCACCTACTATTTGTAAACTTGTCTATTTCCTAATATTATTGTTCTTAAAGCCAAGAAATTGTACTTGCAACTTACAACATTGACCAAATTACTTTCAAAACTGAGTTTTTCATGTTCACTGGTAAAGAGTCATACAACATTGAAACATCATCGCACCCCCCTCCTGAAACAATATCACCCTGAGTTATTCTGTTGTCTTGCTGCTGTTGCAATCTAGAGCTGCTAAACTTGAATTTTAACCTATCGTAGAGTATCTTTCATGTTCTTACCTAAAGCTAGTTTGTTATCTGCATGCTTAGGTTTGTTCTAGACTAAAAAAAAATGAGCTAAAAATATTGGGTTTGAGCCTAACAAATGCTACTCTTGATCACTTGTCATACCACGATTACCTCTCTAGCTACTTGCTAATCGAGCTTCTTGCTCATCTCTCAGCTTGAGTCAATTGATTATTGTAAGTTCTTGAGCACTTTTGACAAGCCATCTCTATTCTTCTATCTTGACAAGTGATCTTCATTAGCTTTGCTCATCTCAATATCTAAAAAACTTTGTCTCATTCTATTAGTCAACCAACAATTCTTTTCACGCCGGTTACAACTAGGTCTCAATTTGAGCAGGAGAGTCACCCTCCATTCAATTATACACAGTTACCTTCTCCAACCAAATGCTCACGAGCACCAATTAGCAATGATAGTTCTAGTCCTAACCAATCTAAGGATTCTAAGGTCACCCCATGGTACAAAGGAGGCTTCCTCTTTTCCGCATTCAAGACCTCCAAGAACATAGACAGTGTCTCACTCAATCTCACTAAACAAGAAAAGTTCTGCCATTTGCAAGAACACTTTGAGCATAAGGACAACCAAGCTTGTTTAGACAAAATGGATGCTGCCAGATGCATGGCTATGAAAGGAGTGTCTCATGAGCATAGACCACTTTTTGGTACTAATGGCAACTATGGCAACAACACGCCACCTAGGTCTCCTCCGAGATGGACTTTTGCTATACCTTCTTCACCTCCTAGAACCCCCTCCCTCTCATCATGAGGAAGAGGCCACCGATGAGATTTATAGTGAGGATCTTATGAGGTTTGAACAAGATGAGGTCTCCCAATGAATGATGCATAAGCTTTTAGAGTGTAATGGAGACCAATATTTTCAATTCATGACTTCTAGAGGATACAAGCTTCCTCCCGGTTATGATGTTTGACAAATTGTCCAAGAAAGAGTGCCAATAGAATTGGAAATCCTTAGAGAGGAATTAAAATGGACAAATCAATGTCTTTCCCAAATGGCAATTGAAAGGGAGCCTCCAAAGGTCTCTTTTGTAGAGTCTATATGTGCTCTTCCCTTTGATAGTAGTCTATACATGGTCCCATTTCCTAGGGATATTGAGGTTCCCAAATATGACAAGTATGATGGAAATGGTGACCCCCATGACCATGTGCATCACTTTTATGCTCTTAGCATGGAATTCCTTCATGAAGACACATTTCTACTACAACTGTTCCCTCGAAGTTTAAGAGGACAAGCTTTGGAATGGTTTGTGAAATTGACACCGCCTCTTAAGACTTTTGATGAGTTGGCTAGGCGCTTCACCCAGCATTATTCATACAACATCCAACAACCTATCACCATGATAGATCTCAGTGCTCTAAGGCAAAATCAAGGTGAGCCATTTGCCACTTACTTACAACATTGGAGATCATTGTATTCTCGATATCCTCATCAGCTACCCGAAATGGAAAAGATCGACATTTTTGTCAACACTCTTGTGCCTGAGCTGTATTATGATCTAAGGAAACAACTGTTCTCCTCTTTCAATGACATGGTTGAAAGTGCATATCAGATTGAGGATGTGGCCATAAGAAAGGGGGATATCATTATTAATAAAGATACTAGAGGTAATGTCAAGGACAAGGACAAGAGTAAACCTTGGAACAGAAACAAGTATGCTATTAATGATGGGGTTGTGGATGTCCCAAAAGCTAAAGAGCCTACTTTCAACCTTTCTAATTCTATCTATGCAACAAAACAACAAGAGGCTACCAACACTCATAGTGCTCCTAAGCCTCAGTACGCAGACAAGCCAAAGAAGCAATACCACTAACAGGTCTACACCAAGTTGGTTGAGCCATACGATGTGATTCTTAAGACTTTGGTTGCCAATAAGTATCTTACACTTCCTGACAATTCTCATTCCTATGATCTGCCAGTTAAGCCTGATTGGTGGAGAGAAGATCATTTCTACCACTATCACAGAAATAAGGGACACAAGACAGATAATTTTTTTAAGCTTAAAGATGCTATCCAAGATCTCATTGATGGAGGCACCATTCTCACAAATGGCTTAGTTAAAAAAATTTGATCACAAGGCTTTCAAGACCCCTCTACCTAAGTATGAAAAAGGGGAATCCTCTCAAGCAAATAAGAAGAATCATGATGCAAAGATCAACTATACATATACTCATGATTCTCCTGTGATCAACATGGTAGAACTCATTGAGAGTGTTCTTATGATGAGATCTCAAGATGATAATAATGCCAATCATGGTATGCCAAAGTTGGTCTTGCAAACACTGGATGGTTCATCTTCCCGAAGTGAGACACTGAATGTTGTTACTAGGGGGCAAGCCAAAATTGTCCTTAAAACCACACATGATCCCAAACAAGCCTCTTCTTCCAAACAAGTGGCTCCTTTAGTCTTGTCTAGCTATGACCTTGTGCACCAATTGCAACGGACACCCACCCAAATATCCATTTTTGAGTTTCTTGAGTTATCCCCTTTGCACAAGGAGATCCTTGAGAAATCTCTACGTACAGCAAATGTCCCCAATGACATTGATCCAGATCGGTTCCAGGCTATGGTCAACCATATCTAATCTCCCCACTACCTATCCTTTTCTACAGAGGATGACACATCTCATAGCCACCCCCGTAATCTTGCTTTACACATTGAAGTCCAAGTATACCATACTTGAGTCCACTGAGTCCTGATAGACAATGGTGTGGGGTTAAATATTGTTTCTTTCCATGTGGTGTAACAGTTGGGTTTGTCAGAATTTGTTGTAGATCCTAAGCAGAAGATTACTATAAAAGCATACGATGAAGTGGAAAGATCTTCCAAGGGTCTTGTTGTGCTGCCTGTCTGAGTGGGCCCTATCACGAAAGACATTGTGTTCCAAGTGTTGGACATCCCACTTGCATATAACATTCTTCTGGGTCATCCTTGGATCCATGACATGAAATTTGTCCCTTCCACCTACCATCAGTGTGTCAGATTCCCATACAATGGCACTGAAGTTGTGATTCCTGGGGATAATGCTATAGCTATCAATACTCTAACTATTGCTAAGATGTTTTTTCCTCACAAAAAACCTTCTCATGATATTAATGCATCCTTGATTGCTGCTGAGAAAAAATTAAAGATGATGAGTATTGGTATGGGTGAATATGCACTGGATTCCATTGCTGCTATGCCTACTTCTCCTGAATCATATGGGAGACCCTCTGACAAGTCAAAACCTTTTGCTTCTGCTATGACAGTCTTTGATACCTTTGTTCATTCATCCGTACCCCTAAAGGCAGAAAAAGAAGAGCAAGCTGTTAGGGAGTGAATCTATAGAGACGAAGAGAGCAACACGACAATCGCTACTCCTATCTCCCCTAAGCGCTATGGTAAAGGCTATAAATTTTTGTAGCAAATGGGCTATCAAGGTCATAGACCTATTGTAATACCCCAAAAATGGGCTATAAGTTCATTAATCTCCTACATCATCAAATCGAATGAAATCGACATCAAAGTCCTAACCTAAGGCACATCTAAACATCATCGAATCATAATTGATTATCTTAAATTCTGCATCGGAGAATATTCCTAGTAATATTCCTAATCATCATAATTATCTTTAATTTTATAATTATTTGGCAATAAATCACATTTATCCTAAAGTTTGATTAATTGAATATTTTCATATTTAATTAATTAGATTTAATATTTGCCACTTAATTGTGTAATTAAATTTAATTCTATCTATTATTAATTGTATTATTTAATTTTGACAATAAATCTAATATCATATGAATAATTGATTAAATTCTTATTTAATTAATTAAAGCAAGTTGTCATTATTTAATAATATAGTTTTTAATAAACGTTTGATTAAATAATTGATTAACCCATAAATCAATTGTTTTATTTTTAAAAGCAGTTAAGTTGGAAATAAATCACTTTATTATTAAATTAATTCATAAATGAAACATGCACAATCACAAAAGCAAACAACTATCAATTATCAATTAAAGCTAAACTCTATTTTGAGTTAATCTTTGCTTTTGCATGTTTTTGTGGATTAAATTATCTTTATTTAAAAATAACTCAAAAATCAACCTGAGTTATTTGAGTGATTTATGGTTTTTTCCCATGCACCTCCAAAGCCCTGGATTTCTATAAAATGAAAGCCTCAGCTCATCTCAAAGCATCTCATATTTTGCACAATCATGCTGGAGAATTGCGATTGGAAGGCTCAAAGCTTATTGTGAATCAACATTGTTGTGAGATCAATTTCAAATTCATTGCTTTCATATTATTGTTAGAATCTTCATTCTCATATCATATCATTTCTAGATTAGCATTGCATATCAATTTCCATATTAGCATAGATTCATATCAAGTTTTTATCATTCTTATTGCATAGAAAATTCAAAAATATAGATTAATTGCATTCAATTCATATCTAGATCAATTGCATTCAAATCCTTCGTTTAGGTGTCGTCTAGGTCACTGATCTTGATAACAATCTGAGAACATTAATCTCGCACCTACTAGAAGGCAGTAAATCGCTTGGTTAGATAGTTTTCAATTTTGCATGATTTCGATTATAGCTAACCTCTAATGTTTTACTGAAGTGTTGTGTCTACAGATCAGGTACAATTTTCACACACACACCTATAAATGATAATGGGCATGCCCTAATTGAGCCTTTGAGTCATACCAATGGCTGACCCTCTAAAGATACCACAGGTTTAGGATACGGTGCCAATGATGACCTCCCTAATTGTTCCATAAATGCTCCCATGATCAGTGATTTAGACACAGATACAAATGACTCACCACTGCACACTATGGCTCAAATGGGAGATAGTCTCCCTTATACTTCAATCCTTTGGGGAGAAGAATGCATACCTGATGAGGACACGGCTGAAGCCTCTACACCTAAAAGGAGACAATACAGAAATATCTTGCGATTGGTCGATCGAGGAAATCTCACATGTAATGACTTGGGTGCCTCTACTTCTCGATGTCCTAAGCCTTCTTGGTGCAAACATCCCCATAGAAGCTCAACAACGAATTCAAATGAGTATGAATGGGATACTCTCTCAGAGGGATCTTCCATGATGGATATGGAAGTTGATGTGGTTCATACTTATAGTACCCAACCCAACGTAGTTGATGAGTCTCACATAGGGTCTGACGAGTTCAATCCATGTATTACTTTAGTGGACCACGCTGGTCCTTTTATGTCAAATCTAGATCTTCACACTTTTGGAGCTTACTCTATAGGCTCAACCTCTCTTATCACCAAAGATGACACATACCGCATAAATGCCCTTGAACCTGTCACTTCACTTCCTCTCATACACTCAGATCTCATTGATTGGTCCACCCAGGATCAACGACCCGCATTGCCTTCTTTCAAAAATGACTATGAGATCACCTGCTACCTCAATGCCATTGAACCTATTACTTCTTCCACCAGTGAATCAGCGACAAACATGATTGAATCAAATATCAAGTACCTCAATCATAAAATCAAAAGAAAAAAGCAATGGTCAGATGGTGAAAACCACATTGTGGCGGTATCCAAACTTTAAAATAGTAAAAATAAAGACGTATCTAAGGGTGAAAACCTCTCCAAGGCACTTAAGGATGAGGTACTTGGTAGTCTGCCCAGCTATTTTCAATAAAGGTCTTCAGTTCTAATAGAGCCTATGCAGCCCATCAACTTAGGGACATATGACTCTCCTAAAATCATACATGTGGCTCAGTCTCTTTCAGCAGAGGAGAAAGAATAATTTGATGCATTCTTTCAAGAGAAAAAAAATCAACTTTGCATGGACATATTCTGACATGCCTGGTTTAGACACTGAGCTTATCATGCACCACCTTTCCATTGCTCCAAGGGTAAAACCTATCAAGCAGAAGCTTAGAAAGATACATCCCCATGTGGCATTACTGGTTAAGGCTAAACTCGAGAAACTTCTGAAAGCCAACTTCATTAGAGCTATCGACTACGCTGAGTGGATTTCTAACATTGTCCCTATTTCCAAACATGACAAGTCTATTCGCATATGCATTGATTTTAGAGACCTGAATAAAGCATGCCCTAAGGATGATTTTCCACTTCCAAACATTAACATGATAGTGGACATGACAGCAGGCTACAAAATGTACTCCCTTATGGATGGCTTCTTTGGGTACAATCAGATCAAAATTGCCCCTGAAGACCAAGAGAAGACTGCATTCACCTATGCATGGGGTACCTTTTTTTGGAATGTCATGCCCTTCGGTCTTAAGAATGCTGGTGCAACCTATCAAAGGGCTATGACCACTATATTCCATGATATGATGCATAAGAACATGGAAGACTATGTTGATGACACGCTTGCTAAATCTCAACAAAGGAGCACTCATCTATCCAATTTGAGTTTGATATTGGACCAGATGGAATGATTACAACTCAGATTAAATCTTAAAAAATGTGCTTTTGGTATCACTTCTGGGAAACTACTAGGGTACATCATATCAACAAAAGGAATCGAGGTAGACCCAGAAAAGGTGCAAGCTATCATGGAGATGCCACCTCCTCACAACATCAAACAATTAAGGGGTCTCCAAGACCATCTCCAATCTATTCAACAGTTAATTTCTCAGTTAGCTAATAGAGCTCAACCCTTCAATCTGAATTTGCATAAAGGAGCTACTTGTATATGGAATGAGGAGTGTCAAAAGAACCTGGACCAGATCAAGGATTACCTAGCATGACCTCCTATTCTTATGCCACCTATCCAAGGGAAACCTTTGATACTGTACATTTCTGCTACGAAAAATTCCTTAGGAGCTCTCCTTGCACAACATGATGATATGGGCAAAGAATGAGCTATTTACTATATCAATCACACTCTAGTTGCTTATGAACTCAATTACACCAACATTGAAAAGGTCTGTCTAGAAGTGGTGTTTGCATCTCAAAAACTTAGACATTACATGCTTGTGCATACTACATAGCTGGTTGCCAAAATTGATCCTTTAAAGTATCTCCTAAGTAAAGCTGTGCTTACTGGACGACTTGGTAAATGTATGTTGATTCTCTCAGAATTTGACATTCAGTATGTTGAACAAAAAGCTATTAAAGGGAAAGTAATTGCAGATCAATTGGTTGAGTTCCCCATAATTGATAATGCTCCTCTTCAGATAGACTTCCCAAATGCTTCAGTCATGCATATTACAGGGTGTGCATGGAAAATGTTCTTTGATGGTTCTTATACACAGAATGGGGCTGGTGCTGGAATCTTGTTTGTTACCCCTCATGGATACACCATTCCTAAATCCTATAAACTTCTCTTTCCATGCACCAATAACATAGCTGAATATGAAGCCCTTCTGAATAGTGTTAAGCTTGCCCTTGCATAGAGGATCACTGAGTTGCATATTTTTGGAGATTCTCAGCTTGTCATAAACCAAGTCAATGATGATTACCAAACAAAGGATGAAAAGTTGATTCCCTACAAGAGGATGATAGACTCACTGAGGAATTATTTCACATCTGTCACATTCCAACAAATTCCTAGAGCTAAGAACAAGGCTATTGATGCCATGGCTACTTTGGCATCCATTCTGCAACTGGAAGAGCACGAATCACCCTTTGAGTTCCCGGTGGAAGAATTGCACTATCCTGCCTACAATTCCCTTGATGACCATGTCATTTACACTATGGTTGGTCATGAATCCTCATGCTATGCCACCATCTTTTCCTATCTCTGAGATCAAGTTATCCCTAAAAATCTAACATGCAATGAGAAGTGCCAGCTCATTCGCAATGCCTCACACTTTACCCTCATCTCTAGTGACTTGTATAGGAAGGGTCTAGATGGAACTCTCCTTAGGTGTCTAGAAATAGAGGAGTCAAAAAAGGTGCTAACTAATGTCCACGATGACATATGTGGGTCACACTCTAACGGTCTTGCTCTAGCTTGGAAATTGCTTAGAGTTGGTTACTATTGGCCTACTATGCAAACTAATGCTGTTCAATATGCTAAGTCATGCAAGAAATGTCAACTACATGAGAATCTCATTCATGCTCCTAGACGTGAGCTCATTCCCTCTGTTACTTACTGGCCATTTCAGCAATGGGCCTTTGACTTGGTAGGCAAAATTTATCCTAGTTCTTCGAGTGGGCATAAGTTCATCATTACAGCTACTGAATATTTCACTAAATGGGTTGAAGTTGTCCCATTGTCTGTAGTTACAGGCAAACATGTTGCCCTATTTATTTTGAATCACATCATTTACTGCTATGGTATTCCTTCTTCCATAGTCACGGATAATGGCGGCCAGTTCAAAAACAAAGACCTGAAGCACTTGTGCAAAAAGTTCAAAATCAAACAACATTGGTCTTCTATTTACTACCCTCAGGGGAATGGCTAAGAGGAGGCCTCAAACAAAACATTGTTGAAAATTCTCCACAAAATAGTGCACAAATCAAGCAAGGATTGGCATCTATAGATCAATCCTGCACTATGGGCTTGCAGAACTTCTATCCGCACTCCTATAGGTGCCACACCTTTTTCCTTGGTCTATGGTTCTGAGGCTGTCTTACCATTAGAGGTTGAAATACCTTCACTGAGAGTCTCTCCCCATGGTTTGATTACTGATGAAGACTAGAGGGCCATGAGAGTGCATGAGCTCACTACTTTGGAAGAACATTGCAAGGCCACTTTTGATCACATGTGCACCTATCAGAAGAGAATGTCTACTGCTTATAATAAGAAAGTTCATCCTAGAGAGTTCCAAGTGGGTGAGCTAGTTCTTAGAGAAAATCCCAAAAATCAGTAGAATAGGGAGCAGAAAGGCAAGTTTGACCCAAATTGGTTAGGCCCTTATATTATCACAGCAACATTTTGGTCTGGATCCTATCAGCTATCTACCCCTGAGGGAGAAGAGCTTACTGAGCCTATTAATGTTCTACATCTAAAAAAGTTCTATGCTTAAGGTTCTTGAGCTCTTTTGTGCATATTTTTATTGATCCTAAAAAAATTCAAAAAAATTCATATATGATGTTCAAAAAATCCTGCAAAGCATAAAAAGTACTGAAAAAATGAGCATCCTAGTGAAAACCTAGCAATAGGCGCTTTGATGTCTCACCCAAAAAATAAAAAAAATAAAAAATTCAAAAAAAAAATAGAAAAGTGCCTTGGTGAAAACCTGGAAATAGGCGCCTTGGTAGCAAAAATATATAAAAATTGGAAAAGTCCTAAAAAAATCTATCAAGTGGTGAAAACCTAGAAACAGGCGTTGCTTGAGACCCTTGCACCTATGTCTATCAGTCTTGCATGGCGCTCATTCGCTCCACTTCTTGCTTTGCCTCTCCTAGCCTAGAATTGACTCTTGTCTTAGTCTAGGGGGCATATGTTGTTCTAAGCTTATCTTGGGTCTTTTTTTGCATTCGAGTTTCTTGGGCCACTTAGTTCCAATGGTGTTTTTCAACACCACCCCAACTATGTTTTTCAACACTTCCCTAGCATCGAGTGTTTTTCAACACTTATCAAATATCTTACCCGCAGTCTAGAATGATAAGATATTTCTCACTAGCAGATGTGATACTCAAAGTTTGACTCTCTGACCTACACACACAAACTTAAACACTCGACTCGCTGAGACTGGTTTGACTTTATTTCTTTGTGTGTTGTCTATGATGATTTCTTTGATGAGTGTTCTCTCCCTGATAGTTTTCAATGATGCTAAGCTAGAAGACTGGGGGCATGAAGACATGTTTTATTTGCTTTCTGCTTGTGGGTATATCTTGTTGATCCTCATTTTCATGATCATTTATGCTTGTTCCACTTGACACTAGGATCTACAATGTATTATCCTTGACTATTTTTTCACAAGTGCATGCTTATAGTCATCTTGACTTTCCTTGTGTCTCGATGCGAGCATAATCTTGCTATATCAAACTTAGGGAACCTCATTGCATTAGTCATCTTGACCTACATGTCTTTGATGCCTAGGTGAGATTTCCACATTCCTATCTGATATAGATCATATTTAGATTCACATAGTTATACTAGTGTGTATTGTATGATCTTGTGACGCTACCAATAAAGCTCGATGATGAATATTAGAGTCTAAAATATTTGTGACCTTGCAAGTAAACCACTTTTCATAGTAGCTTGCATTCTTAAGTTCATGATAGTTATTTTTGCATCTTGCATATGAAGAGATCTCTCCTTTCATCTTTCACAGACTTATTAGTCAAACTGCACTCACCTTTCGCTTCTTCCCGATCATGTCTTTTGCTTCTTGTCTTCACCTTGCGTTCACCTTGATCATCAAAATCACATTTCTCCTTCTTCTACGTAGTTGGCTGACCTTTTGAGGCCTGATCCTTTGATCTTCACTGGGGCATCCTTTCCTTCTTCATATCCATCTCTCTCACCCTTCTAGTCTTTCATTCATCTCTCTTTGAGGTCTTGACTGGGGCATATCTTCACTGCTTGATGGTTATCCTATCATCTTTCATATTTGATTATGATTTCTAGTGATTTGATCATGTTGCTCTTGCTTTTGCCTTCCCTCTACCTGATTTCACTTTCAATCCTGAGGGGGTAGACACATCATATCCTATCGGCTATTCTCCAGAGCATATGCTTGACCATTCCATTTTCTCTAATTGATCTATCTTTGCGCTTGACATGTTGGTTCTCATCTCAAGTCTTGATACTGTCCATCTCCCTCCTAAGTGTTCAGTACTATCACTACCAGGCTGACCATGTAGGATTTGCTATCTCTCTGCACTTCATTCTTTGGAGTCAAATCTCTATCTATTACCTTCTTGGCTGATCTATTCTTTGACGTAATGTGTTCCCAGATCGATCACACATTAGTCAAAGAGGGGCAAATGTAATCACCCAAAAATGGTCATCTAGACTATTAGCCCGTTGCTAGCATTATTTGCTAAAATCATCATTTGCTTATTCTTGATCAAATCCTATTTTTATCATTTATTTGATTATTTTCCATGGGCTAACCATTTTATCCTAAAGTCTTTATTTACTTATAAGGAATTTCCTCCCCTTTTATTAAATAAAAAGCCCCCACTTGTCCTCTTATCCTAAGTTGCACAAGTAAAGCATTATTCTTATTTTATAAAAATAAGAAAAGGCCTTTTTGTCTCACATGGGGCACAAAAGTCAACACGTATTTCTCATTGGAGGAAACTTGTGCACATGGATTGCTCCTCTTTCAAGCTCCACCCTTGATTAAATCTTTTGCCTCTTAATCTCCATGGTCCATTCCTTTTCAATTCCTTTAAAAGAAGAGCTCTCTTCTCATTCTAGAGACCCAACTTTTGATGCTAATCTTATGTTGCAGGCTTTCTTGGAGACTTTGGAGCTTTTGGAGATCTTATTGCATTTAGCCTTCATTCTTGCATTCTTATCTTAGCTTCATGTTTATGTTTTCTTAGCTTAGTTTCCTTTCATGCTCTAGATTAGTTCACATAGCTTAATTAGTAAGGATTTGTAATACTTCTATCTTTCATTTCCATAGCTTAGCTTGCATTTTCATTCTTAGCATAGCTTTCATTACATCTCCATTTGGATTCTTGAAGATATTGGCATTCTTGCCCTTGTCTCATTGAATCTCTCATTGCATGGTTTACTAGCAAGGTTATTGGCTTAATAACTCTAGCTGAGAGCACTCTTAAAACCCTTGCACTCCATGCCTAGGGAGCTCTAGGTCGCCTTCCCAAGGTTTCCCATTCATGGATTCTCTTGGAAGTAATGGCTTAGAGAAGTGCACATTTTAGTGTGTACACCCTCTATTCCTATGAGTGTTCTTCCTGTGTCCCTTCCTACATCAAAACATTCTTATCATACTATTCCTTTTACTTATTCCAATCCGCTTCCAACTGTAGTTCCAAGTGTTCCTCCAGTTGTATCTTCCATTCCTGCAACTTCTTACACTTTACCTAGTGTTTCTAATGTTGCTATTCCTCCTATTTCTTCTAATGATTCAACAATCATCATCTTGGCTCAAAATGTGTCATCCTTACAACAACAACTTGGTTCTTTAACTCAAAACAAATTTAGCATTCCTACATGTGACATGGGAAGTCCTTTGTCTCTAGATATCATTCGAACTCCTATTCCTCAACAAGTTGATATGCCTCATCTTGAGAATTACAACGGAAAAGGAGACCCCATTCATCATGTTAAAACATTTCAAATCCTTTGTAGTGATTATGCTCATGACCATAGGATTTTAGCCAAGCTGTTTGCTAGAACTTTTCATGAAAATGCCTTACAATGGTATTGTTCCTTGCCTCCTTATTCTATTGATTCATTTCCAAAACTTGCCAATGCCTTTATTCAACAATTTCAAAACAACATTGGCCCGCAAGTGTCTTTGACTAATTTGATGCATTATAAACAAAGTGCTAAGGAAAAATTGACTAAATTTATTGGTAGATTTAAGCATTTGCATGCTCAAATTTCCTATCCTATTCCTGATATTGATATTCAACATATGTTTATTTCAAATTTGCAAAAGGATATTAGAGATAAGATTTTGCTTACTGAATTTACCTCTTTTCAACAACTTTGTGCAGCGCTTCATCATTATCAATTACAAGTGAGTCAATTTGAGAGCAACACTCCAATGGCTCCTATTCCAATTGATAAGAGTGATGCTTCTCCTAATCTGAACAAATTTAAAAAATTCAACAACTATGTCAAGATAAATAAACAAGTGAATGCAGTTGCTGATCAAGTTGTTGTTGCATCTCACAATGCCACTTCTGCATCCATTGCTTTTTGATTAAATCGTACGTTCACTCCTCTTTATGAATCTTTACATTCTATTATGAATAGGTTGTTAACTACTAATATGATTACTTTACCTCCTATTCAACCATCTAAATCTTTTGATCCTAAAGCTTTTTGTCAATATCATTGTCAGAATGGTCATGATACTGAGAAGTGTTATTCTTTAAAACATAAGATTCAAGACTTAATTGATTCTAATGCCTTATCTATTGATAATATTGATGGTAGTGGGAACAAATATGTCTCTCCTCCTAATCAAAACCTTCAAATCTATATGAATCCTTTACCTATGCATGATACTAATACCATTGCTCAACCATCTTCTATGAAAATTGTGTATGATTCAAAGATGGATGATCTTAGTCACATTATTAATCAAGTGGAGCATGTTGGTCAATTTGTATCTCCACCTCAACCTCAGCTTCAACCTCAAGTTCAATCTCAACCTTAACCAAAACCTAATCCTAAATTGAAAACTCAACCTAAACCTCAACAACAACTTAAGAATAAAAGACCTCAGGAACTTTTGATTACCTTCGATGATTTTGAGACTATTAAAGCTCCTGATGGTCCCCTTTATATTCATGCTAGGATTTCTTAGATACCTACTCGTGGTTGTCTTGTTGATCCTACATCCTTAGTCAATGTTATTACTGAAGAAAATCTTTTTATGAAAATTTTTCAACGTGATTCTTATGATACATCTTATGTGTGGATTCAAACTTGTAATGGTTTTATTTATCCATCATTTGGTTCTATTAACTTGCTGATTGAACTTTGTGGAAAGATTATGAACACTACCTTTTTTGTTGTTCCTACTTCTGATCAATTTCAAGTTAAGCTTGGTTTGCCTTGGTTGAATGTCATGCATGTTGTTGCTTCACCTATCCATAAATGTCTTAAATTAGTTCATTATGAAGAAGTGAAGATGGTTAATCATAGTTTATATCAACCTTCTAGGCCCAGGGATTGTGCTACTCTTGATTTCTTTTGGCCTTCATTACCTAATTCATGTCCTTCTCGACTTGATAATCTTTTCGACTCATATCAAACCTATAAGCATCATAAGATTCTCTAATTAAGTGTACCTCCTATGAATCTTAATCATGGTCTTTTGCCTACACCTGCTATACCTCCTTTATCCATGGCTTCTACATCTATTAATCAAAGTCTTGTTGTTGATCATCTGACTACTGATAATCCTATTAATCTTCCTAAAGAACCTGCGAAGGATCTTGTGATTGTTCCTCCTAGTTCTCAACATATTTCAAGTAAAGAAAAATGTAATCGATCTACTAATGAATGTCATAAAAAGTGTCATGCTCATGCTAAAGCTTGTAATTCTATTCTTCAAAATTCTTTACTTTATTCTGATAAGCCTATGCATGATGTTGTTACTAATAATGATGTTAAGATGCATGAATATGATGATTCCATTCATATCTTAGATCCTATTTTGATTAATCTGGATGAAGAAGATACTCTTGATGTTACTAATGATGTTAATGATGAATACGAGACTATTGACATTGACATTGATTTACCTAATATGCTTTCATCACAATTAACACTTACACCTAGTATCGAACATTGTGATTCTCAAGAGGATCCTTGTTTGGAACTGGCTATCATTCCTACTGTGTTGGATGTAGTCCCTCTTGTGAGTTACCCACCTTCCCTAAATGATATAGAATGAGACGGGGAGAGTAGGCAACATGATTGATTGGCTTGTCCTTTGTGGTAGATTTTTTGTGTGTTTGCCTATTGTACTGTGCTTCTCTCGTGATGTGTTTGGTAAATGTTGTTAGATTCTTTTATACGACCCTTGTTGCTCTGTTGGTGCAAGGTGATAAAAGAATTGAACATGTTGTATGATTCTTATATATGTATCTCTATTCTTCTATATGTTGTTTCATGTTATGTTGTATCTGTGCTATTGTTCGTAAATGTTTCCTTGTGTAATCTACTTGGATTCAAGACATGGTAACACTAACTCTTTTTGATCTCCATGTCATGGTCAAAAAAGATTCTTCTTTGTATATCTTATGTGATATTTCCTCCTTTGTGATTGTAGTTCTACTTTCTTTGGGGAATGATGTCAATTCATTTGCAATAATATCATATATATATTATCTTATGATCATACTGACCCCACGGCAAGTAGATCCCTTCTATGTTCTTTGTATGTTTATGTGATATTTTCCTTGAGTTGTCTTCGTTTGGGGGCATCTCGTATTGGAAACATAATCATTGGAGTTGTTTATGTTTCTGTTCAAGCCATTACTCCTATTAAAGTGTTAGCAATGACTTTAATGTGGGGGCATACGCTCTGCTCACCTATTTCACACACACACTTTTCAACACACATTATTTTTCAAGATACTTTTCTCCCTTTTTGGATTAGCAACTAATCCTTAAAGCATGGATTTATATTTTAGGATCTCTTGATCCCTCTAGTTTCAAATTTTTGATCCCTTAAGGTCGGAGGTGTTCTTAAGACTAGATCTCTTTTGTTTTTGGTTTTACTCTTATGGAATAGAATATTCCTAAGGGTGAATCCTTGATGGGTTGACTAGTGAGTAGCCACATTCACTATGCCGTTCAATTCCATGTTTCTAGTTGCGTTGTTTCCTTGTGTGGTTCACAATGGGACATAAGTTCTCATTGGATGAGATAATCTCTCTCTCTCTCTCTCTCTCTCTCTCTCTCTCTCTCTCTCTCTCTCTCTCTCTCTCTCTCTTATTGTGATCTTGGAGTTGATGAAGACTTGAGTCCCTGGGGGCTTGAGGTTTCCTTTGTCCTCTTTGATTACGATAAGATTATTTTTCATTATGATTTCCTTTACCAAGAGTTTGCATCGAGTCCATACTCTTGCTAAAGTGGGGGCTTAATGTATCATCTTAAAATGGAAGCACTTCCATGTTAAGAGCATTTATCCCTCGAGTGAGTAGTTTGGTGTCATGTTAAGCACCTTGATCAGGTCTTTGCATGTATCTGGCTATTTCCCCCCTGTACTGCTTCTCTCCCCCTTATTTCCAACCTTTTTCTGACAGTTTTCTCTGAGAATCTGGAGTTTATGATTGTCAGGGTCAAAGATGACCTAGTAGGGTCAACAAAAACCTATACTTCGACCTAGGTTAGGGATGACCTCGACCCTAACCTAGGGTGGTGTCTACCTTGTCCCTGACTCTAGGTCCAATTTTTAGATTCCGGGAGTTACGAGATGTCGGGCTTTGAAAAGTTTCTTTTTCCCACTTTTGGGTTGGCCATTTCGGGTTTCAGAATGGTAAATACTTAAATTGCATTTAATTTGGGTCCCTTTCTAGGGGTTAAGGTTAATTGGGATTTAATTCTCCAATGTTGGCCTCTCTAGAAGCTTGTGCCCTAGATCGCTATAAAAGGAAGCCTTCCTCTCTCATTTGATCCATCACTTTTTCACATCTCTTTTTGCCACCAAGAAATTTCATGATCAAGACATCTAGCTCTCAAGTTCATTCATCTTCAAGCATTCAAGTGTTCAAGCATTCAAGCATTCATCAAGGAGATCCATGGTTAGCTATTGAAGGATTCAATCTCTTTGGAGCCCCCTTGAAGATTTCTCCATCCATATTCATCCAAACCTCTTCCTATGCAAAGATCCATTCAAGATTGGTGTTGAAGATCTAGTTCCATTGATTGGAGACATCCTACATTCATTTGGAGCATTCCTACTTGTGGATTCAAGGATTTGAATCCTCCACAAGGACTTCAACATAAGCAAGGTGAATAGTTCCATTTACTTTGTTAATACATATTGCAATTTCAAGGTTAATTCCTAAATTGGGGTTTGAGCAAGGCAAACCCCCCATCCAAAAAAAAAAAACCATTTTTGTTGCAGGTACATGTACAGGACAACGAATTGAAGTGCAGATTTGAATACCCTTTTCGGTGAACTTCCGAGATCCGTGAACAAATTTTCTGTCAGAGTTGTTTTGGGTCAAGGATGACCTTCAGTGGGGGGTAGGATCCTGCCCCAGGGCAAGACCTTGCCCCGCTATCTAGGTCAAGGATGACCTACTTCCTGAAAGATAAATTTTTTTTGAGTTTTCTCCGTCTTGACATTTCCAGTCCGAAACAGGTTGCAAAATTGCCCGAAACTGTGCACAGACATCAGAAATCAGCATTTTCCAGATATACCCTATTTTAAGGTTAGTATTTGTCTTCTATTTATTTTAGATTTCAAGTATATAGTTCTTATAGTAAATTATAGGATTTTCCCCTTTCTTCATATTCTCCATTGTTTGATTCTTTTGTGCATTGATCACTTCTTTGTGATTAATCCATTTGGATCTTTCCTTTTGGGAATTTGGATTGAGTATAGATCCTATATTCCATCCCTATATCATACATCTTACCCCTATTTAAATTAAAACCCTATTCATTTTGGTGAACTACTATTTCATATCATTCATCTATTATCCCAATATTTCATATGACAACTTTTACAATTTCAAAGTAATAATAGACCTCTAACAAATAATTACCAAAGTGGCTATCGCACATGCAATAGCATCACTCTTCCCTCTAGGAAACACCATATTTGAAGCCTCCACTCCCTCCTACATATAATAGTTGCACCTCCCATTAAACATTGTTGCTGATGTGTAAGTCAAATAAAGTAAATATACAATTTTATCTTTGACTCATTCACTCTTACTGAAATATCTTTAACACACCCTAGTACCAATTGATTGTATCCAATACAAGGTGTGCCATTAGATTCAGAGCCCTCAAAATTTAATGCAAGGGTTTCTACCAAATTTTCTTTGAATTGGATGGTCATATTTATTCAAAGAAGAAAAAATAATGATTACCCATTTTGGGATGCAATCTAATATAGTTTGTGAAAAATGTGCACAATAGATAAAACTATGTTATAAAATATGATGAGGGAGAAAAAAATTAAATAGAAGGGTACATAACATATGCATTAGAAATATTGGGCATGGAAATCATGTTGTTCTTTCCATTTTTGCCTTGGACAGAATATGAAAGTCATCTTATCATTAATGCAAGGTGTGTGACGTCAATAACTAGTACGAACGTATATATGTTATTTTTGAAACAGACAAGTTTGTGTTCCAACACAAATTGTCAAAAGGGAATACCTTATTCATCTGCAAAGATGACAAGGCACTTGGTCATTGTAGTAGTAAATATCATGTTTTACAAATAAAGGAGATTAAGGAGTATGGTGTATCCTAAACATGTCCTTTCCACTTTGAGAAATGGTAACAATCTTGGCAATGACTAACAAGTTCGGTCAAATTAAAAAGAACATAAATTATCATATCCATAACCACAAAATGTGCCATGAAAGTAATGAAACAAAGACAACATATAAGAACATGAAACTTGGTATATAAGTTTAAGAGACAATTAAATTTTTTAATCAATCTATGAGAGCTAGAATCACCTGTAATTTTTTAATGTTGTTGTGGACTACTGAAGTGTCCTTCCAATTGAACAACTTGCATGGACAACTAGTGTTAGAGGTAGTTTACATTGAATATTGAATGTATGTGACACTACATAGAATTCACATTTTTCTTAAATTCCACAAATTTTGTAGATAATAACCACCTCATGCAGGGAATGCAGTTAGAATCAACATAGGAAAAATGTGCCAATTATCTAATTTTCCATGAACCAAAATGAAATGTGTTTTACAAATACAATTGTGACTAAAAATTATGATAACATTTGAACACGTGTATTCACCAAAATTTTCAGGGTGCACCCACCAATCAGTGATGCATATTTTGGATCAAAATATTTGTTTGGAAAAGTAGTGTTAGTGATAGTGATAATTACTATTGGAAAGTTAACACAGTTGGTCCTAAATAATTTATTTTTCTAGATTCGGCAATGTTGGACACAATTTTATGTTGTGCCAACAAATGTCAAATTGTATTGTCAATTGACATACATGGTCAACTATAGAACATCAGTTTAACCACCAATTCAAATTATCACTAATACCCAATTCAGACTATCACTAACACTAGTAATACATAGGACCAACAATATTTTCAATTTTCCATAATGCTATAACTTTGAATAAGAGGATGTTCATTCTAATCTAGTAATTTATAGAACTTGTAATTATGTATGAACGATTCTAGTAATGTGACTTCCAAATATATTTGTCATATCAAATGTGCCTTCTCTATCAATGTTGTCCTATGGCAAACATTGTATCACACAAACACATACAATTTTTTTTGTATATAAACTATGATATTTAGTATTGCACATTTCTATGGTTTTTGCATGATTTGAGACATGCATCAAGTGAATTATGTTCATATCACTCTTCTACTTCACAATTACAAAGCACACACAATGGTGTTGCACCTATATTTCATTTTATATTTCTTATGTACAAACCTCATATCCAATGTGAGTTACACACGCATAACAAAAAAAATACCCTCCACATGTGGCTGATATATAGACTACCAGTCAACTAGGGGTAGATAGGGATATATATATATATATATATATATATATATATATATATATATATATATATATATATATATATATATATATATATATATATATATATATATATATATATATATATATATATATATATATATATATATATATATATATATATATATATATATATATCCATTTAATATGTTCATTTTGACAAATTAGTGATATAAAACCTAGGAATGTAATGCCCTTAGAAATATTTGCATGATATCGAATAGAGTAACAAAATAGTAGACCATTGAACAAGACAAAAAAGTGATTATTTCTAGTGACTATTAGCAGTCATTGTGATTGTAAATATTATTTCCAACTTTATCCTCTTTATTCTATGTAAGTTTCTCCATTTATTGACAATGATGTACCTCCCTTATTACACAAGGTTCTTTTCCCTTATCAAGTGGATGCCATTTATGCTTCAAAAGTAAGATGACTGACCTACAATTTTCATTTAGTTCATCCACCATGTTTGGACACAAGTATTGGCTATGCCTAGCCACTGCATTTCCCACAATTCCAAAATCCTCATACACTACATACTGTATATACACTTTCAACACATGTTTGACACCCAAATATGTGTGCACCAATTTATGTGGCACAATCCCATGAATAGAGGATTTTCCCTAATAGATTCATCCAGAGTACCACCCAAAATGAAATATTTCTTAATGAAATCCCTTGAAATTTGTTCAATGAACCCATAGGACTATAAAAAGTACATGCAATTTGAGAGGAAAATTGATATGAGATATGACATATATATAAAACTAGGTTGCGAATGAAGAAAATAACATCTAATCACAGTGGCAATTACTAGTTCAACATAATGGAATCAGTTTGAAACCACTTTGATAGCATGGTGGGAGTAACTCGTACCTCTTCTAGAAGTTCCCATTCTTGAACATGTAAAGAGATTCGATAGTTCTGTGGGAGAAGCGCCATTACACAAGATGTAAAAGGCAAGTATTTATGTATGTGAAGGGTGAAAACACAACTTTAGCATAAAACATTATGAAACTAACAAAACTACACTCTTTGTTAAAGTAAAAAGAAAAAATGTCCATATCTATATTTAAACTATTTTTCCCCATACTAGCATTGAATATGGGAAACATATATGGAAAAGAAACATGATACACATCATATGTCTTCCATATTTTGTCCAACCTTTGTTTTTCAATAGCAAACAATAGATTTGAAGAGCACATTCCATTCTTTATCACATGATGCTTACAAAGTTGATGGAATTCTCTGTATTCAAATTTTGTACCCGAATATCCTTGGCCAAACAATAAAAACTTGCAACTGAGCACCAACATCAATAATTCATTGAGTGGATGGGAGATAGATATGTTTTTTATCAATTTCAAGTCATTTACATTGCACTTACCTTTAACCCCATCCAATGTAATCGAATGTGAAACCCCATTCCTATTTACTCACCATAATAGCTACTCACCACTAACAGTAGTGCATGAGATAATTAATTGTGTTCTTATATGTCAATGTTTCTTAAATGTCTTAGTCATGATTAAGATTCATTGGTGAATCACACATGGCATACATAATTTTGTTCTGCCATTTCTTGTACTAAATTTACAATTCAAATACAACTACACAAGTTGCTAGTGAAACTTACAACATAAAGGAAGCACCTATCCAACTAATAAACAACATGGATAGACCATGTATAGTGATCACTACCATATCAATGCCCCATGACCTCTTATCATACAAAATTTGTCACATTTTCATCCTACCCAAGCTTAAAATGACAAACATGACTTATTGTTATGACAATGAACATGGCCTATTGTTATGTAATATCCATAGGATTATTTTTGCCCCCCTTGTCATATTTTATTACTTGTCATTTTCCTCACACCCCTTTTTCCCACCTAGAAAATAAAATTGCATCCCCAAATATGAGAATTTTAACACAATGTATAATTAAACAAACCCAATAAAACTACTCTTTGGACCCTACATTTTTCTTATTATGCAAGCACACATCACTAAAGTTGTCAACATGAAGCTTCTTGAAATATTGTCAATGCTTGAGGGCACAATAGGTACTAGAATGTGGTTAAAGAAGAATTAATATTATCTCGAGACAATTGACAATAATGAAACCAAGGTGAGTAAGGTAGATAATGTATTTGACTTGAGAAATTATTCCTACTAGTGAGAAGTTGACTAGGGAGTATGTACAATATGTGGAATGGGCAAATGGCAATGTAGAATCAGGTAGACTGGAGAGGTTTTCATAATGCATATGAATTTGTACAAATAGAGAGAGTGATATATGATGCTATAATTAGAGTTGAATAATTGAAGTCAAAGGCTCTTGAGCTTAAGAATTTCATCGAACAAATACAATTGGAAATAGATAATAAAGAAAATTTGATATTAGATCTAAGTGTAGAAAAAGAGAATCAATTATGTGGAGACATGAAAGTTCTTTCTGGAAAAGTAGATGATATTTTTAAATAACTTGTCATGGAAACATCTATATTCTAAAAATAGGAGACTTTGTCAAAGATAAACAAAAAGCAGCTACAAAATCATATGAAGCTATTCAGGAAAAATATGTTGATATTCTAAAGGCTGATGCACTCATAGGGCCCTCGCTCCCATGCCATGGGTTTCATGTAAGGGTTTTTATGTACGACCATGCCATTTTTTAGCTAGATAGCTTACTCTCCCAAAATAAGCCTTCTCATATGTATATGAATATGTGTATACATATATATGTATAAATACATACATGCATGTTGGAAACTATAATTGAAACAATTGTTATATTGTCATTGATGTCAAACCTTAACTGGTAAGATAGTTGCTATCTAGTATAGTACCATATCTTATTAATGAAGAGGATTTGAAAAGAGGAGATAACAAGAGGACCTAAGGAAAGGTTGAGTTATGTGATACTTCAATGGGTACTTGATTAGTTGGCACATTGACAAGGTAATGTGTTATTTATCTTTAACACTAAGTGAAGAAGTCAATTGCTTTGAAGCATAGCCTTAACCAAGAAAAAGTGAAGAAATTTAGTTTAAGTTGAGTGATGCTAGTGTCGATCGAACTCTAGTATAAGCTGAGAAAATCTAGTGTCGACCGAACATCAATAATTGTCGAGCAACAAATAATTAATCGAGCAAAGATAGTATTTGCCGAGAAGGAAAGTTTTAGCGATGACCGAGATATCCAGTAATGACCGAGGAGATGAACACAGTATTGACCAAGTGTCAGTAATTTATAGTTTGTGAAAGAATTAAGAATCTCAGTCGATATAGTTGAATTCTTGGGACATGTAAAACATTTAAAATTATTAATGAATGATATGGAGCATTTAATGCATGGAAAACCATTTTCTTATGGATTCAAGGACAAGTTTGGAGATGTATCTAGAAGGAAAAGGAGGAAAATACAATGATGGAAGGATTCAATGAATCTGACCTAAACCTAAGATCTACAGAAGAGATTAAGCAGCAAAAGATTAATCTACCTTATCAAGGAGGTATAAGGATGACCTAATTGTGAGGTTATGTAGAGTGTGGAAAAGGTTGATGTTATTGACTGATGAATCTAAGCAAAAGGCTAAGGTGAAGCTGTGAAGAGCTTAACAGAGTTGAGGTGATTGCTTGAAGAGATTTCTGAGTAGATCAGAGATGGAGATGGAAATGAAGATCAGTCAGTAAATCAACATATGAGTGCATTGGATTTGTATTTGAAAAGTGAGTTGTATATTTCAAATTAGAACATATAGTTACTTTCTAACCATTGTATCAGTCAAAATCATTTAATCAAGGTTGACATAACAATCATTTTGTAAACCCTTTAATCAAGGTGACATTCTAATGGAATGTTCTTAAGCCCGCTAACTAGGCCACTCTTAACAGGGTGATTAAATCCTTTAACAAGGTCACACCTAACAATATGTGTTGTAAACCTTTAATAGGGTTGGCTTCTCACAGAGCTCACTTCAAAAGAGTGAAAATTAGTAGCATGTTACTAGTGGTTTTTCCCAAATTGGGTTTCCATGTTAAATCTCGGTGTTATACTTGTGTGAGTGTTATTTGATGTGAATGATGTTGAAAATTTTATATTCTACAAATTGATTACTTTTGGACAGTGGACTGCAAGTTTTATGTTATTGATATATTCTATAGAGATCGAGTGAATTGTTGATTAGATCTAAGTTTGTTGAAGAGATAGAAAGTTGAATCAGTACATCTGGACCTAGGGATAACTGATTCACCCCCCCTCTAAGTTATTCTAAAATCATTCTAACAATTGGTATCAGAGTTATCGGTGCTTGTAAGGAGAAAGTTTAAAGGTACTTGAAGCTAATGATTGACATGTACAAAAAGGAGGTACCAAAGATGAACAAGGATAAATTCCCTGCATAGCAGAGTTTGATGAAATTGCACCTAGTTGGTATTGGTGATTTGATGAAACACTATGTGGAAAATGACTATGTACCACCTGATGCACCTATGACAGCTGAGGAGATGAAAGAAAAAAAAGAACATAATCAGGATATGTTGGAGATTGCATCTGCCCTAAGCTATCCTTAATTTGAAGACATCAAGGACTGCACTAATGCAAAGCAAATGTGGGACACACTAGCAGCTATCTATGGTGGGGACACAAATGTACTGAGAAACAAATCTAAAAGTTTGAGAGGAAAGTTTGATGAAATGAAAATGCAAGAAGGTGAAAATATTGTTCAGTATTGTGGTAGAGTAAAAGAGGTAGTAAATGCTATTAGAGGAGCTAGTGGAAACATTGATGATGAAACTATTATTAGTAAAGTGTTGAGAACCCTGCTTCCTATCTATGCTATTAGAGTTTCTGTAATACAAGAATCAAGATGTAATCCTAGTAATGTCCTAACTTTGGAAAGTCTTGTTGGTAGGCTTACTACTTTTGAACTATCTAATTTTGATAATTTCACTACTCACAATATTAAATTTGCATTCAAGTCTCAAATGGTTCTTCATAAGCACAAGAAAGGAAAAGAAAGATGTGTGAACAGTGATAGTAACAATGACAGTGATAGTGATACTTTTGATGATGATCTAGATGATCTTGAGGCACTTATGGATAGAAGGCTACTGAGAGGAAAAGGAAAATTCAAAGGTAAACTTCATATAATCTATTTTTCATGTAACAAATTTGGCCATATTGTAGCAAGATGCCCTGACATGACTGACAAGGATGAAATAAGGGAAAGCACGTATAAAGAAAAAAGAAATGACAGAGATCACAAAAGGTACAGAGACTACAAAGACAAAGGTAAGAAATCTTGTTATATCGTTGAAGAGGAAACCGGCAGTGAAACTAGTGAATCTGATGAATGTGATATAGAAGTTGTTTATGTTGCTATGAAAGATGATTCTGATGAAGGTGAGAAAACTACACTTATTTCATATGTGAGTAAAGGTGATAAATAGATTATTGATAGTGGTTTCTCACATCACATGGCTGGTGATAAAAGTAAGTTCGAAACCCTAAATCATTACAAAGTTAGAAGTGTTAAGTTTGGTAATGATGCACCTTGTCCTGTGAAAGGAAAAGGATTGATAAGATTAACTGATAAGATCGGATGCAATAATGCTTATTGGGTTGAAGGTCTTAACTATAATTGTATGAGTGTTGCACAGTTGAAAAATACTAGTTACCAAGTTTAATTTCATCACAAGAAGGCTAAAATATTTGATGCCACTGGTGAACTAATTGGAAGTGGAGAACAAACAAGAGGTTATTTTTTCTATCTAGACCTATCTCAAGAAACATGTTTGTTTGCACAATTCGATGATGTATGGTAATGGCATAAGAGGTTGTGTCATGTGAACTTTGACAATTTGGTAAATATTAGTAAGATGAAGAAAGTTAGAGGTCTACCAAGATTGAAGAAACTTGATAATGTGATGTGTAAACAGTGTCAATTGGGAAAAATGACAAAGTCTAGTTTTAAGAGCAAAACCTATACTTCTGATGATATTTTGGAATTGGTTCATAATGACCTTTGTGGACCTATTGGAGTGCAAAGTTACTATGGTGATAAATATTTCATTCTATTTTTTGATGATTATTCTAGAATGATGATTGTGATGTTTATTAAAGCTAAATTTGATTCCTTTCAATTGTTTAAGTGGTGTTTGGCAATAGTTGAGAAAGAAACAACTAAAAGCTTGAAATGTATGAGATCTGATAGAGGAGGAGAGTTCATATCAAATGAGTTTAATATATTCTGTAATGATAGAGGAATAAAGAGACAAATTTATGCACCTAGGACACCTGCACAGAATGGTATAACAGAGATAAGAAATAGATTAATTATGGATTGTGCTAGAACATTGATGATAGAGAAGAATGATGCACACAAATATTGGAGAGAAGTTGTAAGTATAGTTGTTTATACCTTGAATCGAGTACAAATCAAGAAAGGTACAAATGCTACACCTTTTGAGTTATGGTATGGATATGCACCTAATGTGAAATACTTTAAAGTCTTTGGAAGTAAATGTTATATACTAAAAGATGATAGGAATGGAAAACTTGATGCTAAAAGTGATGAAGGCATATTTTTAGGATATTCCACTAAGATAAAAGCTTACAAGTGTTTGAATTCTAACACTAACAAAATTGTGGAAAGTGCAAATGTTAGAGTTGATCAATATGCATAAAAGAACGAAGTTGAGTGCAAGCAAGAACTTGAAGATTACAGATCTTTTGTATACATGGAAGGAGAGGCTAGTAATGTACCTAAGCCAGATGTCAAGCAACAACATGAACCTATTGAGCCACAACAAGAAAATGTCAAGCATTAGGAGGATGTTGGTGAGCAATCAGAAGAAGAGACAAAGAATCTACAAGATGAACCTGAAGATCAAGAACAAGTAGAAAGGAAATCTGAACCTACATTGGCACAGTATGTAAGAAGACATCATAAGCTAGAATAAATCATTGGAGATAAATAATCTAGAGTCATGACACGAAGTAAGTTGAAAGATAAAAAATGCTTATTATGTGAATTTGAGCCTAAGATAGTGAAAGTTGCTTTAGAGAATGAAGATTGGATACAAACCATGAATAAAGAAATAGAGAAGATAGAGAAAAATAAAACCTGGACACTAGTGTCAAGACCAGAAGATAATAATGTTATTGGAACAAAATGGGTACTCAAAAATAAGCTAAATGAACATGGAAAAGTCACTAGAAACAAAGCTAGACTGGTATGCAAGGGATATGCACATGAAGAAGGCATTGACTATGGGGAGACATTGGCCCCAATTACAAGATTGGAAGGAGTGAGGACTCTACTTGCATATGCAACTTTTAAAGGATTCAAAGTATATCAAATGGATGTCAAATCTACATTTTTTAATGGAATACTGGAAGAAGAAGTATACATCGAACAACTAGAAGGATTTGTTGACCCAAGCAAGAAGAATATGGTTTGTAAACTACATAAGGCACTGTATGGACTGAAGCAAGCCCCTGGACCATGGTATGAGAGATTACACAATTATTTGATAAAGATTGGTTTTGTAAGGACAAATGACAACAAAAATCTATATTTGAAGACTGAAAAAGGTAAAGGAATATTGTTAGCTAAAATCTTAGTTGATGATATCATATTTGGAGGACAAGATGCCCTATGTCAAACCTTTTCAAATGAAATGCAAACTAAATTTGAAATGTCTATGTTTGGTGAGATCAAATTCTTTGTTGGTTTGCAAGTTTATCAGATGAAGAAAGATATAAATGTTACTATCTAAATATGTTAAGGATATACTAAAAACTTTTGGTATGGAAGATTCTAGACCAGTAAAGTACACCCATGGCTATCAGACAAAAATTATTAAAAAAAAGATGATACAACTAAAGTAAATCAAACCTTGTATAGATCTATGATTGGAAAACTACAATATGTTGTCCATAGTAGACATGATATTGCCTTAGCAGTTGGGATTGTTGCAAGATTTTTTGCAAATCCTAAGGAGATTCACATGATGGCAGTGAAAAGGATATTGAGATATCTAAAAGGAACAGAGGACTATGGATTGTATTACAAGAAGAATGACAAGTTTGAACTAAAATTTTACACTGATGCAGATTGGGCAGGAAATGTGGATGACATAAAGAGTACAAGTGGTAGCACATTCTTTCTAGGAAATAGATTAGTCTCTTGGACAAGAAAGAAATAGAATTGCATTTCCCAATCTACAACAGAAGCTGAATATGTAGTAGCAACAGTGAATTGTTCAAATTTAGTGTGGATTAAGCAATTGTTAAAAGGTATGAAGGAGGAAATTACTAAGCCAGTTGTTATTTTTTGTGATAACACAAGTGTTATCAACATATCAAAGAATCTTGTAATGCGCATTAAAACTAAGCATATTTCTATCAAGTATCATTACTTAAGAGAGCTAGTTCAAGACAAAGAAGTGAGATTGGAATGTGTATACAAAGGAACAATTAGGAGATATATTCACAAAAGCATTACCTAAATATGGGCATGAATACCATAGAGGTAAATTAGGGGTGATTTTCCTAAGGCTACCTAGTAACATATAGAAGCACTGCATCAAAAGTGCTAATCATAATATTTGACAAATTGATGCAGAAGAGGTCACACTTTAGGAGTAATAAAATTCATAAAACTGACATGAAGATATCTACATGGTGAAGATGAATGTCTTTGACATTGTTGTCAAGGAGGGAGAGATTCAGTAGAAGATTGTAGAGAGATTCAAAGGGAGTTGTCAAGATAAAACTTGAGAGAGAGATTGAATAAGAAAGAGGGAAAGATTTAGTAAAGATGAACAGACAAGATGGAAATCAAAAAGATATAATACATTTGATACCTTGAGCTATCAATACAAATGGCACCTAGCTAGAAGCTCACGGGCTGTCCATTTGATAACCACAGTCAACATTTCAAAAAAATGGATATCCTTGAGCACAAGCACCAATAACATCAAATAATGGAGTTAAAGCACAGACTAGGGCACAACACCAGTAACATCAAATAATAGAGATAAAGCACTGGCTAGGGCACGACACCAGTAGAATGCGGTCATTTCAGAGAGCATTCATGATCAAATAAAATGCAATGCATATAAAATTTGTGGTCAAATATGATGCCAGAGGCTTGAAAGATGAAGAAATCACATACTTTCTCTCGCGCCCAGCTCATTTTCTCCCACTCCTTTTCTGTGCTAATCAAAATAAAAATGATTTGGCACTTCACTTTTTTTTATGTATACCCGAAACTATCGAAATTGTGATGGTCAATTTAAAACCCATTGGAATATTGACATCATCGGGGCCTATTTTTTTAAAAAATAACAGATTCATTAAAAAAAATTTACCCGTTGGAAGTGTCTGTCAAAATTTGGCCCCAAATGTAGTAGTGCAATGAAGATCTAATACACAAAGAGAGTTGACAGAAGTTGCTTCATTACATATTTTTTGGATTGTATGATATAAAATGTGGTGTTTCCATCAATTCCAAAGAGGGAGATTGTTGGAAACTACAATTGAAACAATTGTTATATTGTCATTGATGTCAAACCTTAACTGATAAGACAATTTCTATCTAGTATAGTACCATATCTTTTGATTGAGGAAGAGGATTTGAAAAGAGGAGATAACAAGAGGACTTAAGGAAATTTTGAGCTATGTGATACTTTAATGGGTACTTGATTAGTTGGCACATTGACAAGGTAATGTGTTGTTTATCTTTAACACTAAGTGAAGAATTCAATTGATTTGAAGCATAGGCTTAACCAAGCAAAAGTGAAGAAATTTAGTTTAAGCCAAGTGATGCTAGTGTCGATCGAGCACCAGTATAAGCTGAGAAAATACAGTGTCGACCAAGCATGAGTAATTTTTGAGCAATAGATAATTAACCAAGCGAAGATAGTATTTTTTGAGAAGGAAAGTTTTAGCGATGACCAAGATATCCAGTGATGACTGAGGAGATGAACACAATATTGACTAAGTGTTAGTAATTTACAATTTGTGAAAGAATTAAGAAATCCAGCTGACATAGTTGAATTCTTGGGATATGTAAAACATGTTAAAATTATTAATGAATGATATGGAGCATTTAATACATGGTAAACCATTTTCTTATGGATTCAAGGAGTATTTTGGAGATGTATCTAGAAGGAAAAGGAGGAAAATACAATGATGGAAGGATTCGATGAATCTGACCTAAACCTAAGATCTACGGAAGAGATTAAGCGACAAAAGATTAATCTACTTGATCAAGGAGGTATAAGGATGACCTAATTGTGAGGTTATGTAGAGTGTGGAAAAGGTTGATGTTATTGACTAATGAATCTAAGTAGAAGGCTAAGGAGAAGTTGCGAAGAGTTGAATAGAGTTGAGGTGATTTCTTGAAGAGATTTTTGAGTAGAGCAAAGATGGAGATGGAAATGAAGATCAGTCAGTAAATCAACATATGAGTGCATTGGATCTGTATTTGCAAAGTGAGTTATATATTTTAGATCAGAACCTACTGTTACTTTCTAACCATTGTATCAGTCAAAATCCTTTAATCAAGGTTGACCTAATAGTCATTTTGTAAACCCTTTAATCAAGGTAACATTCTAATGGAATGTTCTTAATCCCTCTAACCATGCCACTCTTAATAGGGTGATTAAATCCTTTATTAGGGTCACACCTAACAGTGTGTGTTGTAAACCTTTAACAGGGTTGGCTTCTCACTGAGCTCACTTCAGAAGAGTGAAAATTAGTAGCATGTTACTAGCAGTTTTTCCTAAATTGGGTTTCCATGTTAAATCCTGGTGTTATACTTGTGTGAATGTTATTTGATGTGAATGATGTTGAAAAATTTATATTCTGCAAGTTGATTAATTTTGGACAATGGACTACAAGTTTTATGTTACTGATATATTCTATAGAGACTGAGTGAATTGATAATTAGATCTAAGTTTGTTGAAGAGCTAGAAAGTTGAATTAGTACATGTGGACCTGAGGATAACTGATTCACCCCCCTTTCAGTTACTCTAAAGTCATTCTAACAATGCATACCTACATACACACACACACACACACACACACACACACACATATATATGTATATATGTATATATATTATTTTTTTCTTTTTATACCCTTTTTACCGCCCTCCCTTCTATCTGGATCATGCAGTAAAATCCACCACTTTTATGACCATTGAAGTCTGCGGACTGTGGACTCCAATTTGCCATTTTTTATTTAACTTGTGGTCTACCTTTCAATTTCCCACCACCTTGCCATGCCATGTTTGAATTTTTTTTACATCAAATCCTATGGCATGTCATCCCCATTAGATGTGTTTTATGTGTGATATTGAGTGTGGCATGCCATTTTTCTTGGTTGGATTCCTGTCAATCGGCAAAAGCTATCTAGCTAAAACAAAAGGCAAGGTAAGACCATGTCTTAACATCATGAAATATCGGTGCCCCATAAATTATTTTCATGTGTTGCATGATAAGAAAAACATTCTTGGACAATCAAATGTGATTGAACATTGGCACAATAACCTTTTACATTTAGCAAAATTCTGGTTGATGAAAATTTTGAAAAGGACATGTTTACCTATCTAGAAAAAAGACACTTTGTACCTTGGTAACATACACAAATACAAATAAAAACATATATAGAAAGAACATGAACATACAAATGGGACAAAATGGGATACAGGTTATCATTATACAATTTTCAATGGATCTCATTAGTTTGATGGATCCAGGGCTGAGATCGAAATGAGCGGATCTATTATTAACATAGATTTTCTCCTCTGAATTGCCTCTACAAAATAATCATCTTCTTTCACTTTTTTTATTTTCTACTATCTTTCTTTGTATTGCTTCTCTTATTGGCTCATTGGCATTGTAAATCAGTTCATATTATAGTGTATTTAAAATGAATTAGTAGTTGTATTCCTTTAAAGATTAGTGTTATCCAAAATATTATAGATCTTATTGATTATCTCAATTGTGAGTGGTATAAAAAGGTCATATGTTTCTTCGTCATCTATTTTAGACTCAAATATAAAGTCTCTAACAAGAGGGTGATAGACAACTGTACACTACACCTCCCGTAATCAAACTTTTCTTACAAGCACCTCTCGAATGTTGAGTGAGAGAATAGGAAATATCACATTTGTAAGTGCACAATTAGTGAACAAAGGGGAATAGATCTTTGGAAAAAATGGAAAATAATTAACAAATGACCACAAGAAAATACCCTTATTTTCATCCTATATCAAATTTGTATCGAATTTGTCAAAAATCCCCTTCTCGTTCATTCATTTATGCTCATTTCAATGTGATTGTGGTTCTAATTTGACTCATCATTCTCTGAGTGGTTCTAGTGCCATGAATGTGAAGAGACATTTGATTCTCGGGGGATTGGTGTTGAGGTATCTCTCACACTCTTCTTATATGCTTTGCCTCTAAGTTTGTCATGGAGGATAAAGAAACATGAGAGATTTTTATGCCATGCACCATTGACATAATTACAAGTAATAAGATCTCTAATATTTTGTTTGGATAACACTCAACTTTCAAGGGTTGTAACTAGAAGAGACCTGAAATAACTATCTAGAGAAAGAAATGGCATGTCACACTTGCTATCATACATAAAATGCATGGATGCAGATGACATGGTATAGGGACATAGGTGAGAGCTCTAGTCATCTTAAAGTGCAATGCAACATGGCAAGGTAGCAAGAAAGTCAGTGGTAGACTATAACTTAAATAAATAGAAAGTCCTCATTAGGTTTGTTTAATTAGATATGGGGTTAAAAAATTGTGAATATTTTATATTAATGAAATAATTACTCATATTTAGGGATGCAATTTTTTGTTGCAATGTCGAAGAATGTGACACACAATAAAAAGAGGTCAAAAAACACAATGTGGAGGAAGAAAACCTCAAAGAATAAGCAAGTCATGTTAACCCTAATAGAATTAATTCCTATTTTCAATTATTGGCTTAGGCAGTAAGAGAAATTGGGTTGAAGGGGATGTGAGAAGGTGGCAAAATAAGAAGAAGGTATGTATGAAATAGATAGATTTGCCATTTCTTTTTTGGAATGTAAGTCCTCTATCATTTAATAAATTTAGAGGGTTTAAAAGGGTTTACATGTTCAAAGGAGGATTGTATTGGGTGTTTTTAATTATAGACATGTTTTAAAAAATGCCAACCATTTTTATCAGTTGAAAACTAATTTTGAGATTTGGGGATGCAATTTTGTACATTGTGGGAAAATAATGACAAAACAAATAAACATAACATGCAAAAAAGACAAATTAAAAGTGCAACACATTAAACATCGTAGTGCAATAAGTTGGAAGAGACAAGAAGTCATGTTGTCAATTTCTTCGGTTGGATAGCCCACATCCCCATTATAAAACTTTTCATAAGTATAAGTATATATATATATATATATGTGTGTGTGTGTGTGTGTGTGTGTGTACATACATACATACATACATACATACATATATATGTATCTATGTATACATACATATATACATATGTATGTATGTATATATATAGATAATATACACACACACATACATATTAATAGAAAACAAAAGTTCATCAATCAAACAAAATAAATGACTTCGTACATGTGGCTCCAATTCTACATGATGTTTTTTAAATTTTACCCAAATTAAGTAGACGTGAGTTAGAGGGGAATATAAATTAAATAAAAACTTAGCTACCTTATAGAACTACTATATAAAATATGCATAATTTTTATTTTGGACAACCATGCAAATCATTCAAAAAATATTGTATCTTGTCTTTGTTGAGACGGTGCAAAAAAATTTAAAAATGTGGATTTTACAAGCCTGTTACTTTTGACAACACTGGCTATCAAAATAAAAAAACTTAAACAAATAGCTCTCAGAAAGGGTAGTAAACATGAATAAAATATAAAACACTACAAATAAAATCTTTTTGATATTATTTTGTCTCCTCTCATAAAGTATCTTGATCTAACAATTGCATGCTTAAAGGGTTTAAACACAACATTTAGTATATTTAGCATATTTCCAAGAGGTTTCTTCATTCCCTTCTTATTAGAAGCAATCTATTTATAAACATACATACATACATACATACATATATATGATTCATACACAATTATATTATGTGCATAAATACTTGAACACACATATGCATATATAGTGTACATACACATACATGTATACATTAATACATATTTTATTATTATACACACATGTATGTATTCAAACTACACATCAAATAATCAATTGTATGCATCTAAAAAACTTTTCAAATGTGGATATGTGTGTGTGTGCGTGTATAATTACAGTGTGTGGATTTCAAAAATATTTTGAATGAAAATGGCATAATGCCTTAAAAAATAGTCATATTCAAAGCACAAACACTCATTGCTTGTCATTCACATAGCTCCATTATGTGCATCTCAAATTATTTTCAATGAAAGTGCATTCATCTATATTAAATAATCACAATGATATAATGTATCAATTAATCCATTCTATGCATTCCAAATACTATTTCACTACCACAAAGCTATATCATATGCATTTCAACAATATTTCAATACCAATGGCATAGTGCCTACTAAAGATCTAGATTCATAGAGAATATCAAGTAATCACATATTAGGCTAGGAGATCCAAAGAATAAGTCATATCATATGTGGCTATACATAGACCATCATTGCCAAAAAATTATAAAAAATGAACCTCCATCCAAGCATAGATAATTTTGGATAACACCTAAGACAAAATATCATCACTACCCGAATCAATTACTGAGCATGTGCAAAACATCATTCATGTATTTAGCAGTTGTGCATTCTCCATCGATGGGGTGGAGATGACTTGTGTGCCACAATAACAATGCAATTGCACATGAAATCCTCTATAAATTAGCATGCATCTACGAAGGCACAGTCCACCCATTCAAATCAAATATTGTCTATTTTCTCATCATTGTGATCTTGTATATCCTCTATAATTGTTCTTAATATGATTCTCATCTATTTGTTTTACTTTAACATTATCTAAGGACACCATTCTTGCAACATAGGCTTATCCCTTATACAAGTTGTATAACTTGATGGCTTCCTCCAAGGTATTCCCTATAATGAAGTGTTCCTCCACATAAGCCACTACAATTCACCTAAGGTCACAATTGGACTGCAATGATTCTATGCATTATGATATAAAAATAGATGCAATCTACGATGTATATATGCATCGACTCCAGATCAAGAAGGTATAACCCAATAACTAAGAGGATCATGTCTCAAGCACTAGGGAAACCACATCTAAACCAATAATCGACACAATGCAAAGGTAGTATGAAATCTATGGCATGTTGCCCTTGTTGGATAGGGATGTTAATCCAATAGTTTTTGGGTGTCAATGTCATTGATTCACATAAGTAGGCAATATAGTTAATGTCACTATTCCTACTAAATAGTCATAATCAAAGAAGTTGTTACTGTTTGTGGCACAAGAGCATCCATTAATTTTTTCAATTGCCCTTGAGAAGGTTCCAACACGGTAGAGAGAATACCACCAATAAAACATGATACTTGCAAGAAATAACTAGCAACTATGAAACTAGAGAAAAAACCAACAATGACATACCTACAAAATGTTTATGCAATTAGTACAAGATGGACCAACAAAGATTACAAACATGAATGCATTAAAAATTCCAACGTAAGCTATGAAACTAGAATATTAACGTACAAGTGATACATCTATAGAGAATTACAAGCAATGATTAGAACCACAAAATTGACATTACAATTGAAGAGAGATGAAGATAAAACCAAAATATTAGCATAGGAGTGATAGAGAAAACTATAATATTAACACAAGAGTGATACATGCATAGAAAATTACAAAATGCTTCAGTAAGTTGAACAAAATAGAGAAACAATGAGTCCAGTTCCATAAAATTTACATTCCAATGGAAGAGAGAATGAAGAACAATAATCAATCTTGAAATAATTATCTTATGCCCTATGCCATTATGTGAAGTATTGTGACATATTTGAGGATCATTCATAGTAACTCTTTTGAAATGGTTTTTCTCCTTAGAATGGCCTTCATGGGAATAAATAATGAAGACATAAAAGTTCTACTTTCCTCTCTAAATTGAAATAATCAAAATCCATGACATTCAAAATCTTTAGAGGGATACATCTATGGATAATTACTGACAATGATTAGAACCACAAAATTGACATTACATCGGAATAGAGAAGGAGGAGAACACTATAATATTAAAATTGGATTGATACATCTACAAAAAATTACAGAATATTTGAGTAAGTTGAACAATGTGGACCGACAATGAGTACAACCATATAATTGGCATTATGATGGAAGAGAGAATGAAGAGCATCAATCAACCTTGAAATAAATATCTTAGGCCACATGTCATTATGTGAAGTATTTTGATTTATTGAAGATTTTTTGGAGTAACTCAAATGGATTTTTAGAAGCTTGATAGTGTCAAGTCGACTTAACCACATATGTATTTGCAACAACAAAAGCTATGCAATAAAAAAATCAATAAAATTTTACTTAATCTTAAAATAAATATCTTAAGCCCTGTGCCATTATGTGAATTATTGTGATATTATTAAAGATTATTGGGAGTAACTATTTTTGAATGGGTTTTCTCCTCTGAATGGCCTTCGTGGGAATAAATAATGAAGAGATAAGAGATCTACATTCCTATTTAAATTGAAAAATCAATATCCATAACATTCAAATGCATTAAAGGGGTTAAATGTGAATAGCCTTTAACATATAATGAATTGTAGAAAATAAGAAGCTCCTACTTTTATAAGTTTCCAATTCTTTTATCAACAAGTCCACTACACATGCATTTCTTCCCTTCAATTCATGCTATCTTCGAAATGGACTACGTAGAATGTCAGGAATGTTATTTCTATTACTTCTAACAATGTTAAAATTTTGTAAAGAAGGATGGATTTTGAGATATGTCTTCGAGGATGTACAAGTGACATTATAATACTACAAAACATCGCAACCCTTAAAAAGTTTTAGATTTGGGAATGCAATTTTTTTTGCAAAGTTGGAAAATGAGATGTAAGAAAACAACAGGAAAGAAAATACGACATCTAAGAACAAAAAATGCAAAATGGGAGAAGAAAGGAAAACATGACAACAATTGATAACACACTATTTATGAACAATCATCTAATGTGAAATGTTAGAGTTTGAAACCCTTGATAAAATTATCTCATTTGTAAAACAATGGTGGAGTGTGAAATGTTAGGGTCTCGAACCCTCAAAAATATTATCTACAATATTTCTTCACATTACTTCGATTACTGACTCATGAATTTTTTCATATGGATAACTACTATCAAACATGACCGAAATTGTTTGTGTTTGAAACCCTAAAAAAATCAAACACCTAAAAACCCAACATCTCAAAACCCTTTTTGAATATCCTCAAAATTTAATATTTTAACAAAATGACAAAGTGACAAATATTATTGAGAAAATGTTTTCCTGGTTTGCTTCGTCTCGCATTTGACACATAACCAATCACCAAAACTAGTTGCTTCTCTCCAACCCGACCCTGCAAAAAATATTTCACTTAGAAAGGGGACAATGCAAAAAAATAAGGAAAAAGGCATCTCCTTTGAACACAATCCTAACACTCCTCATCACCTGCAACTAAATCATAAGTTATGCACACCTGGTCACAAAGATTTACAGTTGACTGTGTTCAGTATTGAAAACTCATTGTGTGTTTTCTTTCGATGTCCCTCGAAGGTACAATAAAAAATTAGCTATCATTAGCTCTTATTATTTATAGACATCACTATTCAAATATTTTGTCATCTAGAATTTCATTAGTTGTGACAGTCCAATGTCCCACCTTCCAATCTCGTCTGACTGTCTATCGTCCACTGTGTCGACATCCAATTCCACTCATTTGTTCCCCCTGTTCATCCAAGATTGCCTATCTTATCATGCCACACCATGATGTTATACTATACATAGTATACATACTCTTACCATGCTAGTTTTTCAACTGGATAACTTTTACTTCCTTTCACCTTCTAAGAATTATTACTAAAATATATAAAGAAATATAAGTGAAATTTTATATTCATAACATATATTAATATTAAATATATAAAAAAATTCTTTTAAACTTTTCAAGAAGTGTTAAAAAGAGTTACATATATATTTGCCGAGTATAAATATACATTATATTTTTTCTTTCTTATTTTGTATTTATTTTAGTCATATTGCTAAATATCATCCAAATACATAATTTAAGAGTTGCATAGCCTTGTCGTTTAACTAATTTATTCCTAGCAATCTAGAACAAATTTTGATCCTACTCCTTGCCCTACCCATGTGCACAATCATTATTTTGATTCTTTCCTTTTAACACAATTATGTTGTCTGCCTGAATCAATGCTCACTTCCATATTTCTTGAATGGATCATGTTCCAAAAAGTAACTATTGCTAGTCAACTTGAGCACAAAGTTCTCATATTGGACACTTGAGGCTACTTATATAGAGATAACTCCCAAGGTACTTTAAAACACATGAAATTGTGATTAAATAAAACTTTCAAATTATGCATCCTTGCATTCAATGTCCTATATTTCAACATCCACTTGTCTTGGTAGTGGTACTCATCGTGAAAAATAATTACAAGGGGGATTGACTAATTATCAATCAAGTAAAGTAATTCAATCCCAACACAACAAGATTATAATGGTGATCCTGAATATTACCTTAACCTTGTGCAAGAATTGAATCCATTGTGGTGAAGAAGCTAAAGGAGTAGGAGCTCCGAGAGGAGATTTATTGGAATCAAAAGGCACAAGTTGATTGGATCCAAGAAGGTGATAAAAATACAAAGTTCTTTCATAGTACGATGAAGGAGACATGGGAGTTCAAATACTTCTCTCATTTACTTAGAGGGGGTTATTTTATATTCCTACATGGAGATTACTCAAGAGGCCACTAGATTCTTTGTGAATTTGTTTGTTGAGGACTTTGCACCAACTAGTGTGGAGGAAGGGCTTGTGCTTGACTATATACCTTTCATTGTTACCAATGAAATGAATGAGTCTCTTATTAGATCTATATCATTATTTGAGGTTGAAGCATTGGTATTTGGCATGAAAAAGGGTAAAGCTTTGAGGAAATAATTAAGTTGGATATCTTTGAGATGGTGTAAGAGTCTTTCAAGAATAAATAGGTGCTTAGAGCTTTGAATGCTATATTTCTTATGCTCGTTCCAAAAAAAGGGAGGAGCTGATTCTCTTGATTCCTTTAGACCTATAACCCCGTGTAATGTGATTTATAAAATAATCACAAATTTGGTTGCATGAAGGCTCAAGCCATGGCTTAATAAATTAATCTCTGAAGAGAAAGGTGGTTTTGTTGTTGGAAGAATTTTTTTGGATGGGATTATGAATGTTACTCCTAAACAAAATTCATGGTTTTCATTAGTATCATTGAGTCATACAGTCAATAAAGGAGACAAAATAGGACAGTCGGTCAACACACAAAGCCTAGACACCGAGCAGAACACAAAGCATATCACTATGATAACTGAATACATTTTTGACCAAGTACTCTTACCAAGCCAAGTGATTACTGAGTACCAAGCATAGTAGTCACCGAGCATTCATATGAACCAAGCACCAGTTAAATATCGAGTGAAGAATGGAGTATACACTGAGTGAAATAGGAAACAACATAGCACTTTGGAATTGCACAAACTACAAGGCAAATGATTTACACTGATTAGAAAATGGTTTAACAAGATCAAGATGAAATTTGATATGGATGTAATCATTTAATAACTAATGATTCCTATGTGAAAATGATCTAGGTTATTCATTTGAACCGTTGATCTTAGGTTTTCTAAGATATTGTCTAAACCTTAATTAGGTCAAATCAATTTGATATAAATAATATATAGATGTCATTTTGACATGTATCACACATGAAGTAGCCACCATTTTGGGAAGACATCTGAAGATCATACAGGGTTAAAGTTTGAAGCATTCACAAAGTATACAGTTTATCATAAATAGAAGGCTACCTAGTAGAATTTAGAGAAGAGATCAATCACATTGTGGTGATAACAGATAAGTACATAACATATCTAATATCAAGCAAGATTAGTTGCTATTTATAGATCAATCTTATTGTTACCTTTTAACCATTATAGCAGACCTTAAATCTCTTAATAGAGTGGACTTAACAGTTCTTTTGTAAAATCTCTTAACTGAGTGCACACTTAATTGTGTTGCTAAAATCCTCTAACCAGGTAGATCTACCTGATCTTATTGTTACTCCTAACATGGTAAGATCACCAGAAGTGATCAAATCTTTGTAGCCTTAACCAACAAGGTTGTTAGTGCAATAGTGAAGCTTTGTGGGTGTCATCCCCACCGCAATTTTTACCTTTGTACGATACCAAAATACATGTGTTATGTGTATGAAGTTTCATGTTTGCATATTTGATTAGATTACATGCATTTACATTTGAGTTAAGTTTTTGGATGTATGGTGAATGCAAATGATACAGTCGGTTAATGAATTACATGTTTACAAGGATTTATTTTGAAAAGTTTTTAAGGGTACTGATTCACCCCTCCCCTCTCAGTACACACCTTTCCACAATTCCAACAATTGGTATCAGAGCTAGTTCTCTTGTTGAGGAAGTTTAATCACTGAAGAGAAAATATCTTAAGGATGGAGAGGTATAAGCTTTACAAGACTATTGAAAATCATAAATTGAAGATGCAGATCTTCATTAAACAATTCAAGGAAGCCAAAGAAAAATTGAGAGAGCTACTGGTTAAAAGGAAGGAAATGGCATTTTAGTACAATGAGACTGATTATCAGGAAGAAGAAATAGATGATCCATTTGAAGGATCTAGATTTGGATCTGGAAGCATATATGATGCATCTAAAGGAACTATATCAGATCTATCTGAAAATAATCAACATCTTACTGAACAAGTAAAAGCACTGCACATCGGTCAAGAGACTCAAATGGTAAGAATGATTGATGTCATGAACAATGCAAGACATGTCGAACAAGAAAGGAACTTGGCTATTGAAGATAGAAGAAAAATGATTGAAAAGTAGGAAGAAAAGGAATCTAAGATACTGAGACTCACCGAGTATCATTTTTAAATTTCTAATCAAATGGTTGTCATGATTCAGGAAGTCAATCGAGTGAACAGTGAGCTTACTAAGAAATTGGAAGATATCAATGAATTAAGAGAAGAAAATGAGAGATTGAAGAATGAAGTGAAGATTCAACAACAACATAATGAGATGATTAAGAAAGCTAAAGAAAGCACTAAAAGGATGGATGAATTCCTAAGCAGACAAAGAAGACTTGACATCACTACTGGTTTAGGCTATACTGAGCAAGGAGAGTCATCAAGACAAGCTGAACAAAAGAATGCCTATGCACATCCAAGGCCAAATAAAATATCATGCTATCATTATGGAAAACCAGGTCACACATCAAATGTTTGCAAAAGCAAAGAAAAAGTTATTTCTAAATTTAATGGTTATTGTTATAACTGCAATAAGTATGGACATCAAGCACATGAGTGTAGATCAAAGCTGAATAAGTCACATAAGAAACATTACATGGAAAATAATTGTCACACTTGCAACATGCATGGACATATATCACGGGAATGCAGGACAAAGATGAAGCAAGTCTAGAAACTGAAAGGACAAAACAAGACATATCAACATAGAAGACAAAGTAATGCATATACTTGGGATTACAACACTTGGACTAGTTGTACAACATGTGGTATATATGGACATATAACAGAAAATTGCATGAGAATTCATTGGAGAGGAAGAGCTCAAAATTGGACAAATTATGGAATGACATGTTTGCACTGTCACAAGGTCAGTCATTTAAGAAAAGACTGCAAAGACTGAACACCAGAGGTTAATGTTAATACAAATGGAAACACCATTGAAGAAATCATGAGGATAAGGAATCAAATGTGAAGAAGAGCAACAAATGACAATGTTGGAACAAGCACAACAATCGGTGACACCTCATCCTTTGGATTAGGTTATCTCACCACCTCCACCTAAGGAAATCAAGTATGGAACTGGATTTCAATCGATTATATCTTACAATAGTTCCTTGTATCTATTGCATGAATACCAAATTAACATGAAATATGCATGAATACCAAATTAACATGAAATAAGATGCACTAGGGTATTATATGTTTTGAGCATAAGGTGTATATAGTCGGTAAAAGCATGACCAAGAGAAATTTTGTTAGTCGATTAAAGTGTCAAGGTTAGCCGAGTTGAAGTATCAACCGAGCAATGTTTAGTGTTAATCGAGCTGAAGTTTGAAAGAGATAACTGAATGTCATTGTATTAATCAATATGTGGTAGGTAAAGCATTTAATGCAAAACTTTGAGTGGAAAAGGGAATTTTAGGTATAAATATACATCGAAGAAATTCATTTTACCATACAACGAACAAGAACAGAACTAGAGCGAATTTGAGCAAAGAGTTTTTTGAGCATTTAACAGAGATTCAAGAAGATCTTGATTCGTTTGTTATCATTCCAAGTAAGTTCTTTACAACTGAGTTATTTTCTTGAAGATTTCGTGAAGACCTAAATCTATTAGAACTATGGCATCCTCATCCAAGTTTGAAAAATCCAATACTAAAAGTGACAAGAAGGTCACATTGATTAAATCAACAACATATGAAGAACCCAAATACAAATTGCACCCCGAGATTGCTTCACACGTTGATCAAATAGGCGTGTTTTAAAGCATATCACCTAGGGTTTTATTAGTTTAGGATATACATGCATACATCCATTGCAAGATAAGCGAAATTGGAGATTTCAAACTTCAATCGACATACCAAGAAATGTGCTAGGATGGAAAGCTAAAAGATGATCATATCCACCTGGAAATCAAAGGTCTGACAAATGCCCTTCATTTCCCGAAGGAGTTTAAGACTGAATGGATTAGGGTTGTGTTAAGCCATGTTCACAAAGGCAAGATGTGGTTGGACGAACCAGTTAAAATTACTAAAGATTTTGTCCACATGGTTACTGGTGTATACACCCTAAAATGGTTGCCTAGACTTTGGGCCCCATTTATTAAATTATAAAATTCCTGAATCAATAGTTTGCAAAATTCAAATCAATTTCTTTGATCAATCCTAATTAATTCAATCATTTCAATTTTCCCTAAGGTTTTATCATTTCATCAATAATTTTATTTAATTAAAAGAAATATTCCCTCTTAAATAAATAAAATAAACTTCTTTAATTGAAAAGAAATATCTTTTAAATAAAACAAGGTTATTTAATTAAAATCCCTTTTAATTAAATGATTTTATCTTGTTTAAATAATATCTCCCTTTTAAATATATAATGTTATCTTATTTAATTAAAAGAGAATCATTCTTTTAAATAAATAATCCTCTTAAAGCTCTTTTGTGATGAAAAAGGGAAACAAATAATTAAAAATAAAGAAAATTCCTTTTCTCTCCACACTTTCTAAAAAATGAGCTTTATTTCCTCTTTTTGCATTTATCCCACATTGCTCTTGGAGATGCATTCTCTTCCACAGTTTCTTATATAAGGAGCCCTCTCCTTCTCATTTGAGAATCCAGAATTTTCATAGTATTGTTATGCTGCAGGTTTTCTTGGCGACATTGGAGCTTTGAAGATCATTTCATTTTAGCTTTCACATTTACATATTAGCTTAATCTTCATAGCATCTTAGCTTAGTCTCTTTCATTGTTTTAGCTTAATCTTCATATAGTTTAATTAGCAAAGGAGAGTAAAACTTCCATTTCAATAGAATAGTTTGCTTCTTTGCATTGCCATCATCTAGATTAGTTTCATTTACATGCAATAACTTGAAGATCAATGGAGATTGGCATTCTTGCTTCTCATCCTTGAATCTCTCATTTCTTGGTGTACTTGCATGGGTTAATAAGGTCAATCTGAGGGCCTCATACACAACCTTTGCACTCCATGAATAAAGAGCTATGAGTCGCTATTCGAGACCTCATTGTTGAGTGTTCTTGGATGTAATGATTCACAGAAGTGTGACTACTTTTTAGCACACAACCAGATACCCTACAAATGATAAGGCAAAATCCAAACCCATCGAGGGCAAAGACCGAGAAGCTAACAGGAGCTGAGTGGGATGGTAGAGGAATGAGGATCAACACCATCACCGATCCAGAAACAATATTTGGAGCCTACGTTATTGGTTATAAGATTTTTCAATCAAGCAGGCCCAACAGTGTCCCATGTAGAGCATTAGACATAGCTTATAAGATTATCAAGAAAGGTTTACAGTTAGACCTCATCGAGCTACTGTTGAAATAATTATAGGAGAATATGAGGACTATCTGTGTAGCAAAGACCAACACTTGTAAGTTTGGCTCATTACTTGTTTGTACATTTATCTACTTGCAAAACTATTTCCCATTTGTCAATAATGTTGAATGAGATGTCAATCGACTGATCATCATCCAAATCAGTGAATTTATCAAGAATTTAGGTTAAAATTTTGAGGCTGTGATGGATGACTATTTTGGAAAGTTTAAAGAAAGAATGCATAAAAGGAGCAGGATACCTACACAATTAGTTGAGAAACACAAGGCGGATATTTGTTTTTTGGTGGACACCGAAACCACATTGATTAAGGCAATTGAGCCAAGAACTGCATGGTTACCCCTAATGGGCTATGAACTTGATATTGACTGAGCCTCTAGGTCAATAAAGGCACTTTTGGCCGAGCCCAGATATCCCAAAGTTACTATGTTCAGAACCTACGAGGAAGCTAAATTGAGAATTAAAATGGACTTAGTCAGAGTTAAGGTTAATATAAAATCCAAGAAAATGATGGAGACCTTGGCTAAGCAATTTAGTGAAGAAGAAGAGGAAGCAACAGATAAGCCGGTTGAAGAAGCAACTGAGGAACAACTTCTTATCGGTAATAGCGAACATGAAGAGGAGACCGAGTCAGACAAAGAACTTCAAGTTGCACCGATAAAGGCCAAAGGGAAGAGAAAACAAGCTGAGACCCCTACATGAGCAAGGACAAGATCCTCTATAGGTGTTTCTCCACCCCTGAAATGAGGAATAGCAAAAATCACACGACCTACTCCTACAAAAACATATCAAAAGAAAAGAGGTGCACAAGCCACCACCGAGCAACCGAAGAAGAGGATAAGACTAATAAGAGGTAAGGATGATATTGAATCTAAAGAAGAAGAAGATACCATAAAATTTAAAGTTGTTGTAAACAAAGGACAATCAGTTGATGAGCTAGTTGAGAACATAAAGGAAATAGGTAGACTAGGTCACCCTAAGATGAATTGGTATGTACATATGTCAACCGAGGAACAGGAAAAGATAGAAGAGGCAATCATTAGCATGATGATTAAATTTAGAAGATTACCTGTTGAATTTGTAAAATACATTCCTAAGGATCTTCATGACAAGGTATCAACAAGATGGACCTATGCCTTGCACACCGAGAAGGAAATGAGGAAATGTTCATTGATGTTGGCAATGCCTAATCTCTGTGAAACAGAAATTGAAGACTTCATGAAACAATATGCCAACATATTTCTAATGAAAGGTTGAGCATAAAAATATTGGAAGGAAAAATGGAAGAAGTTGATGAAAACAACAAAGTTTTGTGGAATAAAATTTTGGATTCAAAGGCTGAAGCTAACAAAATTGCACTGGCAATAATCCCCAACCAGAAAGTAAAAGGTAAAGGAAAAGGGGTACATGAAGATGATGCAGATCTAGCTACTAAAGAGCCAATCCATATATCTTATATTGAAGTACAAGATGATGCATATGTTGAAGACTTCTATCCGACAAGATATATTGAAGAAGAAAAACATGATACTCCCAAGCAACTAGTAACAATCGAGAATGATGAAGTAACAATAGAAGACATTATTGATGGAGATCTTGATGATGAAGCAAATAATGATGAAGATATCATCATAACTACAGACAATACCGAGTAAGAAAGACCCACTGTGGCAGCAACAATAAACATACCGGGTAATTTATCGATATTGGTACAAGCCATCGATATTGCCACTCAAGGGAAACCCGAGGAACATGCACCCAAGAAACAAAAGGACACCACCGAAGGACAAGGTGAAGAAGGAACAAAGGAGACAAATGAGTCTGAAAGCAAAGAGGCAGAAAAGAAAGAACCTGAAACTGAAACAAATGTAGATACTTCTACAACTAACACAAGGCAAGAAGCCCAAAGACCACTGACCGAGGGAATAGTCAAAGGGCATGATAAGGAAGAAAATGTGTCAATTGAGCAAGAAAATTCTAATCCAAAGACTAAAGCTCTAGCACCATATGGGAAATCTCCCACATCAAGCACTCAGGAGAATAAGAAAAAGAAGAAACAGGGTAAGGGTCCAACCAGTTTAGATGAGATCATAGAAATTCCCACATGTGACCCGAGAACCATAGACTCAGAAGCACTGAGAAGATATGGAGAATTGTGCACAAGGAAGGTTACACAAGATAAACTAAGACAAGAAAGTAAGCATAAGCATGTCTTAGAGGACGTTAGAGAAATTTTGATGCAAGTAGTCCCTGATATCAATGTTGATGAGGCAACTCCCATCATTGATCAACTTGCCACTCTAACCACCCACATAAACTCTCCAAACATTGATGCTAAGAAGAGAATAGAAGAAAACGTAGAGGCCAAGATACAACTAAAGCTAGTAGAAAGAATCAGCCAAGAAGTGGTAGTAAATAAAGTTAACTATTTGAGGTAATAACTGAATTAGATGTTATTATTCAAAGAGTTATTATAATTTTGAACAAGCTATGCACTATAGACCATTTCACTAGCGAGCTTAGTGAAAAGATACAGAAACTCAATGGACATTTAAAGGATAGTACAAATAGTCTATTAATCGAGCCCAATGCATTTTATGAGCATTACGCTAAAGTTCAACAAATCCAACAGTTAAGACTAGAACTGAGGAAGGAAGAAGATAAAATCTGAGAACAAGTAACCGAGATGCATGCAGAGTTACTTCCACACCTCAAGGTGATGCAAAAGCATGTGAGCAAGGCAAAAGAGTTAGTTGCCACCCCTGAGATATTCATTATAGAGAACATTTTTTATATGCATGCACAAGTCAGTTTAGAGCAGATTACTCTTGATAATCTCAAAGAGGAATGGGAAAACCTCTTGGCCACTCTTCATAAAATCCATCAGAACATATTTGATAAATTGTAAGTACATTTTTGGCATTAATTTCAAAAAGGGGGAAAATATATATGTATGTATATGTATATGTATGTATGTATATATATATATATATATATATATATATATATATATATATATATATATATATATATATATATTCTTGTATGTACTTCACACCAAGAGCATGTACAAAGGGGGAGTTCACACAGATTCACATTTTTGGTTAAGTTCAAATTTTGTAGTTGGTACACATATACATAATATTTTTGATACTAATGCCAAAGGGGGAGAATGTTACTCCTAAAGAGAATTAATGGTTTTCATTAGTATCATTCAATCATACAGTCGGTAAAGGAGACAAGACATGACAGTCGGTCAACACATAGAGCCTAGACACTAAGCAGAACACAAGGCTGATCACAATGATAACGAAATACAATTGTGATCGAGTACTCTTACCAAGCCAGATGATTACCGAGTACCAAGCACAGTAGTCAGCGAGAATTCATATGAACCGAGCACTAGTTAAATACTGAGTGATGAATGCAGTATACATTGAGTGAAACAAGAAATGACATAGCAGTTTGGAATGGCACAAACTACAAGGCAAATAGTTTACACCGATTAGAAAATGGTTTACCAAGATTGAGATGAAATTTGATATGGATGCAATCATTTAATAACTGATGATTCTTATGTGAAGATAATGTTGGTTATTCATTTGAACCATTGATCTTAGGTTTTCTAAGATAGTGTCTAAACCCTAATTTGGTCAAATCAGTTTGATATAAATATTGTATAGATGTCATTTTGACATGTATCACACATGAAGTAGCCACCATTTTGGGAAGACATCTGAAGATAAGACAAGGTTAAAGTTTGAAGCATTGACGAAGTATACAATTTATCAGAAATACAAGGCTACCAAGCATAATATAGAGAAGAGATCAATCACATTGTGGTGATAACAAATAAGTACATAACAAATTTTATATCAGAAAATATTAGTTGCTATTTATAGATAAATCTTAATGTTACCTTTTAACTATTGTAGCAGACCTTAGATCTCTTAACATAGTGGACTTAATAGTTCTTTTGTAAAATCTCTTAACCAAGTGCACACTTAATTGTGTTGCTAAAATCCTCTAAGCAGATAGATCTAGTTGATCTTATTGTTACTCCTAACAGGGTAAGATCACCAGAAGAGATCAAATATTTGTTACCTTAATTAACAAGTTTGTTACTGCAGTAGTGAAGCTTTGTGGGTGTCATCCCCACCAGAGTTTTTACCTTCAAACAAGGGTTTATGCGATACCAAAATACATGTGTTATGTGTATGAAGTTTCATGTTTACATATTTGATTAGATTACATGCATTTACATTTCAGTTAAGTTTTTGGATGTATGGTGAATGCAAATGATACAGTCGATTAATGACTTACATGTTTATAAAGATTTAGTTTGAAAAGTTTTTAAGGGTATTGATTCACCCCTCCCCTCTCAGTACACACCTTTCCATAATTCCAACACATAACAACATGACTTGTGAATTCTGTGGAAGCCTCTAAGGAGAAGGTTATGTTCATAAAATTGGATGTGGCCAAAGTCCATGATGAGGTCAAATGGAACTTCTTGCATAAAGTGATTACGACTGTTGGTTTTGGAATTGAGTGGATCAGTTGGATGATGAGATGCATCACTTCGTCCTTTTTTGTAGTTCTTATTAATAGTGAACCCACATCGTTATTTGATACTTCTAAAGCTATTTAACAAGGTGATTGCATCTCCTTGTGCTTGTTCACTTTAATGGCTAAAGGACTGAGAAGATTTATCAAGTCTCAAGTTAGGCAAGGATTGATTCAAGGCTAAAATTGGGGTCATGGTCTTCCTCCTTTCCATCTTCAATTTGTTGATGACATTGCTTTATTAGGTGCTATTACAATCAATGAGGCTGCCAATTTTAGAAAAGCTTTGGATATTTATTTGAAAGCCTTTGGACAACATATTAATGAAGGGAAATCTTTTATCTTATTTTTTAATATCTATAGTTTCATTCAAGCTAGGATTGCTAGAATTTTAATGTTTCAAATTGGCGCTCTTCCTTTTCTTTGTCTTGGAGTTCCTCTTCTGGCACATTTCTTGCCTAGGGGGATTTAGCAAGAAATTTTGGATAAGCTTCATCGTAAGGTTAGTCATTAGACTAATAGATGACTCTCATCTACTGGTAGAGTGACACTCTTGAAGTCAGTGGTCTAGGATCTTCCTATTTATAGATGTTTTGTGTAGACTACTCTTGAAAATTTTATTCAAGAATTGATGCCCTTTCTAGACAATTTTTATGGGCAGGTAATTTATTCTCTTCAAAGTGGAGTTTGGTTGAATGAGATTTTGTTTGTAGGTCAAAGTGGGATGGTGGTCTTGGTTTGCATCAAGCAAGCATGAATGGTCATGTTCTAAATGCTAAGCTCTTTTGGATATGTTGCATCCCCAAGATCAAGGATGGGATAAAATTCTCAATATAGAATATTTAAGGGGAGTGGAAGGAAAATGACATTCCTTGACAGAATCTGACATGTAGTGGATCCATAATATAGAATAATCTTAAGAGGAACACAACTAGTAAAGCAATATCTTTTTTGGATTTGTAACAAGGGTGTTGAAGATTTGTTATGGAAGGACTCTTGGGATGGATTCCTCCTATTCTCTCTCAATTTCCTCATCCACAATCTCTTTGCAATAGTTTTCTTGGAGTTGGCTGGACTAGAGTTGAGGATTTTAAAGTTACCTTGAACTTAGGGTCAAGAGAAGTAGCTAGATGGAAAAAATCACATGAGTGGCCTCCTAGAGGACTAGTGGAGGATGAGAGGATATTGCTAGGATCTTGGCTAGTAGAATGTGTAACTCCCTCAAAGGAGTGAATATCTCGTTTGGGGACCAATTCAAAGGGTAATTTTTTGGTGGCTTTAGGATATTTGAAGTTGGATAGGCTAAATTTTGGGAAGGTGAATGTTCTTTGGTGGAAGTAGGTTTGGGACAGGTTGGCTTGGCCTTTTTTTATTCTTTTTTTTTCTTATGGTTAGTTGTGCAGAATAGACGTCTCACATGGGAGAATCTTCAAACGAGAGGATTTCAAGGGCCTTCTATTTGTGTTTTGTCTATGGTAGTGAGGAGAGTAGCTCTCATCTTTTTTTCCAATGTTATTTCACAAGGGAATTTGACATTGGTGGCGGGGATTTTGGAAGCATGCTTTTGTTTTCCAACTCTTTGGTTGAATTATGGAATAGTCTTGGCTAACCCATTGCCAATACTTATTTCCTCCATGTAGCATGGGTATTGGACCTTGTTTTATTATTTGGCAATTGTGGTTAGAAAGAAACCACATGATTTTTTAGGATAAGAGGAAGTTGGTGCAACAAGTGTGGTTGCAAGTTACTCACATGATTTAGGAAATTCTAATGGCCAAGTGTGATCTTTTTGCTGAGGTGGACCCTGGAGACTTGCAAGTCATCTAGAATTTAAATATATTTGGTAAGGATTTGTCATTTTCAAGAGATGATAGGTGAGATGTCGACATGCTAAAAAGAAGGCTCTATGGGATGGTAAGTGGTTTCCCCCTCCTCAAGGAACCATTAAGATCAATATTGATGGGTCTTCTAGAGGAAATCCTAAGCATGTAGGAGTTAGCATGGATAGCTTTAGAAATTTAATTTTCTTCTTTTCTATGTATAAGGGGCAATATACTAATAGCCATATGGAGGCTCTTGCTATTCTCTTGGCACTGGAAAGAGGACGTGCTCTAGGATGGAGCAAGATTATTTGTGAGTCCTATTCCCAAGTTGTTACAAATATGCTAAATAAGTAGAGGATGGGTGATGTTGACTAACATTTGGCTGTGGTGGGTGGACAAATTCTTAGTTTAAGAGACTCTTTGGAGTTAGTTTCTTTTTGCCATGTTGTCATGAGTAGAACATAACATTAGATTGTTTGGCTTAGTGGACTTCTAAACGATTGGATGATTGGAATATTAGAGAGTATGGTCAACTGCCCCCATAGTGTGTTCAAGATCTCAAGACAACTGTTAGGGAAGACATGGTGGGTTAGTTGTGGTCCTTTAGGGGTCACCCTTTTGTTGGTCTTCCTGGTTTTGTACTCTCTTCGAGGCATGTTGACTCTCTACTTTGTACTGTAATTTATGGTTCAATAATTTTTTACCCTTCTTTTCAAAAAATTAACTCCAAGTGTACAAACATCTTACTTAATTAAATATTTTTAATTAAAATATAAAATTAATATTATTGTATTTTATATAATAATTAAATATAATGATGTAATTTGTAATAAAATGTTATAATACATTCTAATAATAATATAAATTCTAAATTTTTTCTTTCTGGTTGTATTTTATATAATAATTAAATATAATGATGTAATTTGTAATAAAATGTTATAATATATTCTCATAATAATATAGATTCTAAAAATGTCCCAACAATTGTTTTAGTGAATCAATCAAATTAATTTTAAAAACAAAATCTATGTATCCTAAAAAATTACCTAAATAAATGTTTGATGGTAGTGGATCCTTGAAATCCACGTACAAGAGCAAAATTTAATACTTAAGAAACATGCATTTAGACTATAGAAAAATCAAATATATAATAAAATGAAAAAATACTACATTATAATTGATTCAAACAAATATTTTTTAATCACTAGTTAAAACTACAAATTGTTAAATAATTGTAAACAACAAGTACTAATAACAAATAAATGATTTTTTTAATTTTTTTGATCTAAGATAAATAAAATCAATAATAATTAAATTTGAAGACACTACAAATAAACTGGGAATAAGTTTTCTTAGCTCTAAGAATAATGTGAAATATTTTGTTGTAAATCAAGTCAAATTATTAACTCAATCTTTAAATCTCACCAATCAAGTCCCAATAACTTGGTACATGCTCTTTTAATCCTTTTCTAGAGTTTTGAACCTAGAAGTTGAGCCCTTTAGCTTCTTGTCCTATTTCTTTAGAATTTTGTTGGCACATAATAATCTAGATATGTTGGAGTTAAAAACAAGGAAAAAAATATGTGCAATCTTATGATATAATTTATTACCTTTTTTTTCAAATGATTACATTGTTTTAGGTAGTCATACAAAATATGAGTCATGAGTTTTAGGGTGGTGTTTTATGAGAGGGCTTCACGATCTATTTTTAAAGAATGAAAGGTCTTATGAGGTAGAAAAAAAGTTACTAGTGTATTATTATTTGGAATCTTTTGAAAACTAACAACCTTTGCTTTTTATAGTTGTAATTTGAGTAGTAGAAAAGGTTTTTTGTTTACACTTCTCACTCATAAGTTTTTCAATCAATACGAATTAATTTTTCTATTTATTCTTTACCTAAATTGAATATGCTAAATCTAAGTTTTTCAATCAATACGAATTAATTTTCTATTTTTCTATTTATTCTTCACCTAAATTGAATATACTAAAATCTAAAATATTCATGAAACCACTGACTTTCATAAATTTAAAAGTTCCAACTTTTAAATCCAAATAACCCTCCAAAATTCATAAGACCTAGCTCTTAGGCCGAACATCTAACTAACAATTCCTCAACTTAAAAAGAACTCCGCTATGGCTCATATTTAATTCAAAATTTATATAGGCAAGACGTGCATCTAGATTTTTTACCTAAAAAACCCAGATAAACAGCAGCATGAGGCCACCCTTTTATCTCCTCCATTATCTCCCACCAAAGAAGAAAATCCCCGCACGTAGTCTACCGATTTTGTCTTTGGCGGGAAGAGCTTCAATTGTTAAAATTTCTTGGAATTCAAGGTTTGAATCAGGGAGGGAAATGAGTAGATAATAACCAATTCACAAGAAGACAAACTCATGAAACGATAAAAGGAGGATCGCATTTTTAAGTGTTAACACCAGCAGAGAAAGGAGCAGCAGAGCCGGCAGACCACAGGCAGAGGAGCTCGAAAAACGCCTCTTTTTGTTTCCTCTCAAGTTTTCTGCCGATTCAAATCTATCCCGTGAGTAGTTCTTTGCACCATTGCCTGTGTTTATTTTCTGTCTGTGTGTGTTTTTGGTATTCATTCGACCTGTTTGACAAAACGCCCAATTGAAAAATATGAAAATAAGCTTTATATCAGTCCGGGTGCTACCAGTTATTTTCAGTTTTACGGAATCATTCACTGTCTGCTTTCGCCTTGGGCGCTTCCAGCTCATTTCAGATACACCGCGAGGTTGTTCCTGTTTTCCTCTATTTTTTGGACTATTTTGGTTTCAGGACTGTTGACATTAGAGTTATTTTTTCTTTCAATTAAAAATTGTTTATTTATTTAGCTTTTGATTTTTCTTATTCCTGGTTTTGAGATGGCAAGGCTGAGCGTCAGCTGCAACATTGCTTTTACTAGCTGCCCCAGTTGTAAGACTTTGCTACTAAGGAGGTCTTCATTAGGGAATGTGTACGGGTTGCTGGCCCAGGTAATCCGAGTGATCCAGAGGTCGAATCTCGGGTGTAGAATACATATTGGTTGTCGAGTCAAGAGAATCCTGTGTCACAAGGATTCCACTTAGTTTCACGAGGAATTGTTCCAGCTTCCCTTAGTTTCACCAGGAATTGTTTCAGCTTTGTGGGCATTAGAGTCCTATGCTCATTAGATAACTCTGGATCTAGTAGCTGGAGAAAGTTCCAATCCGGGGTACAAACCAGTTGCTATCTTAAGTGAACCACAATCTCCCAAGGCTCATACATAAATCTGGAGTAATCACTCCAGTCTTGTGTACAGTTGCTGATCAGCTAGCTAGGTTTGAATTTGGGTTGCCAGGTAAATCTCATGTTGGGAATATAAACTGATTTAGCAAGTGATTCTTGTGGTGCAGGTATTACGGCATTGCAGCTAATTTCAGAATTAATATCTTCAGCCTTACTGTCAGTAAATCCTGTACTCTTTAGCCTACCTAGGTTTGAGTTTGGCTGGCTAGAAAAATCTCAAGCAGGGGCTATACATGTTGCTGGCTTAAGTTATTTTCTTTGTGTGTCGACGCCACTATATTTTTCATGTCGTTTACAGAAATATTAAGTATTATAGCACAAAAGAAGGGTTATGTGGGTGTTTTTCACACTAAGCTTGTTTAAATACAAATTTTCTTTTTAAACTTGTTGTCTTTCAGCATTCCGAGTTTTGAATTATTTTCTTTCTCAAGAGTTTGATAATAATGATTAGTTAGGCTGTCGGCCTTGAAGGTTCTCATAATGTCTCTTTTTAGCTTTGCTGTTGTTTCTGTGCTTTTGCATTTACCTTGGGAATACCGCGTCTAAGTTTAAGCTTGTTTGCAAATTACTCAACAAAAATATGTTTATGGTGCATTTTAAATTGTTACTTGAGATTCCCAAAAATGCCTATTAGATGTTTTTGACTATAGATTTAAGAGCTCTCTGTGGCAAAATGGTCTCATATGATCTCAAAGACTCAGATCAGTGGAAGTTTTTAGGACTTTTTTCTAAAATTACCAATATTAGACTGGCAAACCTTGGGGGAGATTGTTGGCTGCATTTGATGTAGTGTGGTGTAAGTATGCACTACTATCTTAAGATGTGGAAATATAGATTACTCTCTGCCATATTCTGATGCTGATGCTGATGCTGTGTGTGTGTATGTACGCGCATGCTCATGTGTGTGTGTGTTTGTGTGTGGGTGTGGGTGCGTGCATTCAGGAACTCTTTGAAGTTATTGTGTGTATGTGCATGTGTGCTCGTGCATGCAGGAACTCTTTTAAGTTTTGCTTTTGTGCATGCATGCGTTCAGGAACTCTTTGAAGTTATTGTGTTTCCCTGTCCCAGAATTTTGCAGGGCATTAAATTAAGAGATGATAGTTACCATTTGTTGGATCCTGTTCTAAAGATGGTTTTTGGTTTTCTTACTTTGCCTGGTCTACATTTTGGGTTATGCCATTGTAAATGTCCATATGAAAATGTAGCTGACAGTTTTAACTCCTGATTGAAATGCTAGCTCCTATTTGTTGAATCCCGTTCTCACAATAGTATTCAGTTCTCTTTCTTTGCCACGTCTGTGGTTTGTGTATTGCCCTTGTAAATACCTATTTAAACATCTAATGTAGCATTTAACTCTCCTGAAATGAGAATACTTCTGATCTGCAGTTCCAAGCACAGACAGTTTGTTGGACATAATCTTGGTATAAGGAGTTGGTTTGAATTGTGTACTTTAACTGAGTGCCTTGGCTTTTTGATTTCACAGGAAGCAACTATGTATGTGATTAAGAGAGATGGCAGGCAGGAGGCAGTGCATTTTGACAAGATTACTGCACGGTTGAAAAAGTTGAGTTATGGACTGAATGCAGAGCATTGCGATCCTGTCTTGGTTGCCCAAAAGGTTTGTGCTGGTGTTTACAAAGGTGTTACCACAAGTCAGCTAGATGAGCTGGCTGCTGAAACTGCAGCTGCTATGACTGCAAACCATCCTGATTATGCCCAAGTGAGTTTTCTGCTTCAAAACTAATGTTTTATTCATTTCATGCTGCTATAGATGCCTTTAAGTCCACTTTCATTTTGCAGCTGGCTGCCAGAATAACTGTTTCCAATCTCCATAAGAACACCAAAAAATCATTTTCTGAGACGTAAGTCCTTTTTCTCTGAAAGCATGCTTTTATTCTTGTTGGGTTCAGAAACTCTGTATTTCACCTTCTGCAGCTATTGTCATTTAGCTATGCCTCTAGTTTTGGACACATTATGTTTGGTGGTGTTGCAGGATAAAGCAAATGTATGCCCATGTTGATCAACGGTCTGGCCTGGAGTCTCCTTTGATTGCAGATGATGTTTATGAGATCATTATGAAGGTAAGTACTAACTTCGGCTTAGAAGTTTCATGTCCCATTAGATGATTGTGTTTCAATTACTTTGAGAAGCATTCACATGCAGAATCTTAATTTTTATACCTTGTATGGTATGTGAGATCTTTCCCTTTGATTTTCAGAATGCTGCCCGTTTGGACAGTGAGATCATTTATGACAGGGATTTTGATTATGATTACTTCGGATTTAAGACTCTTGAGAGGTCTTATCTTTTGAAAGATAATGGGGTTGTTGTTGAGAGGCCTCAGCATATGTTAATGAGAGTTTCTGTTGGAATTCATAAGAATGACATTGATTCAGCCATCCAAACCTACCATTTAAAATCACAACGTTGGTTTACTCATGCCTCTCCTACCCTCTTCAATGCTGGGACACCAAGGCCACAGGTTTGCCTATTTCTGTTTGATTGGTTGGAAATTGTCTTCTTTTGGAGAGTCTATAGTAACATGTGAGAAAAGTGGGATGAACAAGATTTAATGTTTTTTTGGACTTGGTAATACTTGTAGATAGTAGGGGCTCCTGGTTTGTGTTTGGATGTAGAATAAATATATTATGCTTTGCCAGATTCAGATGCCATCTATTATATCATTTGTTTACTTTTTTGTGTGTCAGTTGAGTAGCTGTTTCCTTGTGTGCATGAAAGATGATAGTATTGAGGGAATATATGATACTTTGAAGGAGTGTGCTGTCATTAGTAAATTAGCTGGAGGGCTTGGCATCTCAGTTCATAATATTCGTGCAACTGGTAGTTATATTCGAGGAACAAATGGGACATCAAATGGAATTGTACCCATGCTGCGTGTATTCAATGATACCGCTCGATATGTTGATCAAGGTGGAGGCAAGAGGAAAGGTACCATGTTTCCAGATTAATTTTCTTTCCAAAATCTTTGTATTTGAATAAAGGTGATGGGAGTTCTGAGCCACTGATGTTCTATCTCATTCAGGTGCCTTTGCCATGTACCTCGAACCATGGCATGCTGATGTTTTTGAGTTTTTGGAGCTGAGGAAGAACCATGGGAAGGTAACAACCTTAAAACCAATATGCAGTGCTGATTTATATTTACCCAGAAAATATTTTGATAGACTTAATTCTATGTCTGAAAGGATCATATTGTGCATACTCCAAATCATAAAACTCTCTACTTGCTTTTGGTGTCCCTTGGCTGATTTATAGATATGTGACTTGCAGGAAGAAAACAGAGCACGTGATTTATTCTATGCACTCTGGGTCCCAGACCTCTTTATGAAAAGGGTTGAGGAGAATTCAACTTGGGCATTATTCTGTCCAAATGAAGCTCCTGGGCTTGCTGATTGTTGGGGTGAAGAATTTGAAAGGCTTTATCTGAAATATGAGCAAGAGGTATGCTTGCCTTTTGGTATTCTGTCATATTTATTGGATCAGTTGAGACATGATAATAGTTGGCTTTCTATAAAACCAGGGAAGGGCAAAAAAGGTTATACAAGCACACAAGCTTTGGTTTTCAATTTTGGAAGCTCAGATAGAAACTGGAAATCCATACATGCTATTTAAGGTATGCATACATTTATCCTAGTGACATTCGTAATTTGCTGATTGTTCAATTATCTTTGACCAACTCATGTTCGTTTGTCTATTTATGCTGGCATTTATTGGCTGTTTAGGACACATGTAATAGGAAAAGCAATCAGCAGAATCTAGGAACTATTAAGTCCTCAAACCTTTGTACAGAGATTGTTGAATTTACAAGTCCAACGGAAACTGCAGTCTGTAACTTGGCCTCAATTGCCTTGTCTAGATATGTGAAGGAGAAGGTATGTTTTCTATGAATGTTCATGTTTGAAGCCTTAGTCTGGACAATTATGAGAAGCTGATTTGTATCACTCTTTCCAGGGTGTACCCAATGAGTCTCAGCCCTCTAAATTGGTTGGTAGCAGAGGATGCAAAAACCGCTATTTTGATTTTGATAAGTTAGCAGAGGTTAGCATAATCATCACTTATTTCCAATTTGTTCTCTATTGTGTAAGTGTTGGCTCTGCACGTTTCCAGTTTGTTTGTTTTCAAATAAAGACTTTCTAATGTTTTTTTGCTAAAACAGGTTACATCAATTGTGACTTACAATCTTAACAAGATAATTGATGTAAACTATTATCCTGTGGAAACTGCAAAGCGGTCAAACATGCGGCACAGGCCAATTGGGATTGGTGTACAGGGTCTTGCTGACACTTTTATACTCCTTGGCATGCCATTTGACTCAGAAGAGGTTAGTTGATATGGGCATATACTGTACATGCACACCGTACATGCCTTTTTTCTTTTTAATCTATTTGGGTTTGTTACCAATCCCAAATGTTGCATGCAGGCTAAACAATTGAACAGGGATATATTTGAGACGATTTATTATCATGCTTTGAAAGCATCAAGTGAGCTTGCTATAAAGGAAGGTCCTTATGAAACCTACTTTGGGAGTCCTGTAAGCAAGGTTAGTCTATAAATCAAAGCTCAGCTTTATGAATGTACTTTTGTTTTCAACCTGAAATTGACATTTGTTCAAATTGGATGTTCTGATCTTTTCTTTTCTAATATAGGGAATACTTCAACCAGACATGTGGGATGTGAAACCTTCTGATCGTTGGGATTGGGATATGTTGAGAGAAATGATTGCAAAGCATGGTGTGAGAAACTCTCTTCTTGTTGCTCCAATGCCAACAGCATCAACTAGTCAGATTCTTGGGAACAATGAGTGTTTTGAACCCTATACATCAAATATTTATAGCAGAAGGGTATTAAGGTAAACTTCTACGAGTCAACAATTTCTCAGATAATTATTAAGCCAACATGTGATGTTCCGCATTTTCCATGTTTCAGAAGAGTGATCATGAATGTACATTTGCTTCAGAGTTACGCTCTCTATTATCTAACTTACAAGTTTATTGCCAATTGCTGGATGATACAACTACTATTGACTGACAATTTCCCTTACATTGGACAGTGGAGAATTTGTGGTGGTAAACAAGCACTTACTTCATGACTTGACAGAGATGGGGATTTGGTCTCCTTCTTTAAAGAATGAAGTTATATATCATAGCGGCTCTGTTCAAAACATCAGTGAGGTTCCAAATGATCTCAAAGCTATTTACAGGTAGAATAAATATTTGATGTTTCAAGTGAATAATATTTTTTGGTAACTATTTTGTATTGTTTGTGATTAATTTGCTGTCTATTTGAACAGGACTGTATGGGAATTAAAACAGCGGACTTTGGTGGACATGGCAGCAGAGCGTGGCTGTTATATAGATCAGAGCCAAAGCCTCAATATTCATATGGACCAGCCTAACTTTGGAAAGCTAACCTCCCTGCATTTCTATGCGTGGTCTAAGGTAACTCGCGGTTTTCTCTTGTAGCAAGATCTGCACTTCTTATTTTTGATGATGTGTTAAGTATGTCTGTGATGTTCTATCATTTATGAAATTGCAATTTGGATATATGCAATGGGCAGGGCTTGAAAACTGGAATGTATTATCTACGATCAAGGGCTGCGGCAGATGCAATTAAGTTTACTGTGGATACAACTAGCATAAAGGTTTGTATTTGAGATCTAAGAATGTTTGGTTTGGGCAGCTCCTCTCTGTTTTCATTGTTGTATTTGTATAAAAGGACTCCCTTTTTGAATACGGTACTGGATATTTTGATTTCAATGCACTTTGGTTCTTGCATCAGGAGAATTCCATGCCAGTGAATGAAGATGTTGAAACAAAAGTGGCTCAAATGGTTTGCTCATTGGAGAACAAAGATGAATGCCTTGCTTGTGGAAGCTGATTGACTAATGTTAACAACTGGTGTTAACTTGCTTTGTCTAATTTAATCAAAGATTTGCATCTTCTTAAGGCATATTGTTATTGTGTAAATTTGGAGGATTTAGTTCTATGTACAATGGCTATTGTACATCATTAACAAATTTTCCATTGTAGTGGCTTCTTTTTCTGCTGCCATGCAACCTAGCCTTTGTAAAAGCAATGAAAAATTACTATTGACTGGCTTGTAATAAAGCTCTATGCATGAAGCAATTATTAGAGGCTGAATGTTATCATGATTTGTCATTTGCAATTTTCATCTGACATTTAGTGATTTGAATGGAAAAAAAATTGTAGCTTCCTTGTTCAAACAAATAAATGTGCAATGATCAAGAATGTTGTATCTAATGTATAGTCTCACTATTCATCCATTTAGTAGATAAATAACAAGAACAAGGGTTCAATTAATACTTTGTTATGTTCTCATTTTATTGGTTTTAACAAGTTACACTGGTATGATGAGGCTCTTGAATGAAATGTAACTAGCAAGTGCTAGATTGCAGTTTAAAAGTGTACTCATTCATTTTGTTGTAGAGCTATAATTTTGCATGTATGAATCATGATCTTATTTAACTGTATGCTATGTGATCCCGAGGGGTTAGATACTATCAACTGGTTTTGGTTGATAGGGTTGATGGTTGATGCAAGATGGTTAAGGTTTACTTATTGACTATAAGTCCTGGTTTTCAACAGTGCAGTTTCATCTTGAATTATTGGTGCTGTAAAAAATGCTTTAAGATATTTCTTCACATAATTAAATGTAATTGAGAGTTTCAGTCAGGCCAATAACAGCAAAAGCAAAATCACAATTTTACCACTTGCACTTTTTAGGTATAGGCATTTTGTTCTTTACATTTAGTGTTGCATATGCATGGATATATACTCGTACTCTACAAGTTTTGTGTGTTTTTTAATATGCATTGATCATCTAGTATATTTTATCTATGGTATTTTATATTCTTTTTTCTTCAGTTTCACTTTGCAATTTTGAGCCTTAAAATTGGCTTATTGCTCCTTCCCCTGATTGGTTTCTTGGCTCTTGTATCATGTCACTCCCTCTATGTAGCTAGCACGGTCTGCTATTCATCATAATATTTTTCTTCTCTATCTTCATCTACAATGATGGATCATGGAGTGTGATCAAAAACCTTGATGAAAAAAAGGTCTACATGGTCAAATATAGAAAGAAACATTCAAGCTAGTTCCTTGTTCATTTTACTAAAACTAAAATTGTTTTTGTGTAAAATATATGTAATGATTAGGTTGATTATCAAAAAATGTCTTGAAAATTTTATTTGTACATGTATACACAACATGAATAAGCTAGTATTTCTTTCTTTCTCTTTGAGATATGTACTAGAGGCACAACACAATATCATAGCATACAAGTTGAATCAACTTATCCTCCATAAGTGGAGGATATTTTTCCTGATATAAACTTAGCTTGTCCTCTCCTTGAGTTATCATTGAACCAGTTTTATGACAAGGTGATCTTTGCTTTTGAGATATAGAGAAAGCTCATCATTGACCATTTGCTGATGACCTTGTTCTTCATAAGTGTAGAGGATAATTTTTCTCTAATAAATGTAGCATGTCCTCTCCTTGAGTTGATCACTAAATCAGTTGATTGATATGTTTGATAGACAAGGTGGTTGTTACTTTAGAAATGACAGAAGTTAGAGATAAGCTTGTAGATCATTGACCCAGTCCCATGTGTCTATTGCAATCTTATAATATTTTTGCATCTCATAGTTGTGTTTGCTACAATTATAGGTATTTTATTATATTTCAAAAAAGAATTATCATACAAATTATAATTTTTTTTTCATATTTATTTTTGTATATCAACCTAGTCCCATGTGTCTTATTGCAATCTTATAATGTTTTTGCATCTGATAGTTGTCTTTGCTACAAGTATAGGTATTCTATTATCTTTTAAGAAAAATATATCATCCAAATTTTAACTTATTTTTTCATTTATTTCACTATTTACTCCAATTATTATTACTTCTACGGGCTTTTTAAAATAGTAGTTATAATAATTATATTTTTTATTATAACATTCATAATTATATTTTCTAACATTGATTCTACAATTGGTACCATTTTATAATTTTTCATTTTTAAACATTTTCTTTTCATATTATTTCTTAATTAGGGATCAATTTGTTTGTAGCTTATTTTTTTTTGAGCAAAAATAAAACTTTGTTCAAATACACCAAATAGGTTTCTTGATAGATATGGCCATAGCAACCAACAAAAGGGTAAGTCATTGGGGGTTCCTACAATACCACCAAGGCAAACAATTGAAGTTGAAGATACATAATACTGTAATCTGCACGAGTGCCCTCAAATGACACTACTCGAATCGGGAGGCAAACAAAAGCAAACACTTGAACTCGAAGATACAAATGGCATAAAAATACCAAAGTCTGAATAGATGATCAATCAAAGATGGAAGAGTGCCTCCAAAAATAGGAAGAAATAGTGTCCATATGGTAAATGATCTATCTCACCAAAATGCACAAGTACCTAGCCACTGCATCTGCCTAGTGCATAGGATCAAATATTGAATACATAGCTCACACTATTGAACTAAGGAAGCAAAAAAATGATCAATAGAAACCCCCCATAATGTTGACAAGGGAGAAATGATAGGTACACTGAAAAAAATGTCCAATATGAACTGCATGAAGAAGAACCAAGAACATCGAAGGTGCAGAGAGAGTACAAACACAAATAAAGATATCTTGAGGCTAATGTCGTCGGAGGAACACTCACGTGACAAAAGTAGATGGCAAACAAAGGCAAACATCAGACCCCCCTGACACTTTATAATGGTGTGCGAGTAAAAATAACAGGAACATGTGCAAGATCCCATACATGCAATATAATGACACTTTATCTCAGTGCATGTGCATAAAATAATGCTACAAAATGATTTATACACTGCTCAAAGAAGAGTGAAAGACTATTGAGACAAAAGAACTACCAAAGAAGAGCCATTCCACAAAAGGAAGAGATCTCAGGACCTAAAACATCTAATATATTCATCAGAGTGTAGAAATACAAAAAATTGAATAAAATATACCTGAAACATAATCTGGAAAAATGACTCACAACACTAGAAAGATTGCGAAACAAGCTTTTCAACGATAGCTCGTTTGCCAAAAACAGAGTCCGGATGCGCAAGTTATGCCCTTGGGAAGACAAAAAAGAAGCTTTGCCTTTGAACTCTTGGTGCCAAAAATGGAGGAAAAAAAATCAAAATCCAAAATGCCAAAAAGATCTGCCTTTGAACAAGCTTTCAACGGTATCTCGTTTGCCTGATTTCGACACTGTATGCTCAAGTTATGAGCATAAAACCACATGTATGCTAATGTGCCTAATAAAAGGTGCAGAAGTGCTGATGTAGTGTTGATGTTAGCACTTTACGGGCCTAAAGTTGATGGCCAAATAGCCGTCGCTGCAAAAAAAACAATAGGCCCCTGAGGCCAAAATTTGGGGCCCCTGGTCGCCATATGACCAAGGGCTGTTGTTGAGGGGCTGCATACTTTAGCACATGTTCCTCCATGTGATCAAAGGTTGCAGATTGAGGGCTGCATGCACGATCTGTCCTGATGGTTATGGTGACTGGCGGTCACAACCGACAGTCATGCTGAAGACCGCGACAGTCATTGTGCTGTCACTGGCGGTGACCGTTGAGTGGTTGCGGGCCGCTACGCAGTAATCATGACTACCAACGGTGGCCGTTGGGTAGCCCCCATGGTAATTTTTTTTAATTTTCGCACATGCTGCCTTGAGCTGTGTGCTAGGGTCGTACGACCTTGGTACAAAAAAAAATGCATCTCCCTGCAACGTTATCCAAATCGAATGAATTTTATATCAAAACAAGGGTTTTTGGACGTTGCGAGCTCAACGGTGAGTTCCGTTTGAGCCCAAAGTGCTCCAAAAAATAGTGACTACCTCGAAATACGTGTTACGATCGAACAACCCTAGTGCAATTTTTTTGCCACATAATCCAATTTTTGTCCAAATTTGACAAAGTTTATATGGATTTAGGGGTTCTTGAGTGCTTTGAACACAATGGTGAGGTTCGTTTGAGCCCAAGGTGACCATAAAAAGAGGTCCCCCAAGATTTGACATAAAACCTTTGAAACACACAAATCTAACGAACACGACCGAATCTCTCAAGAAGAGGACATGGGCAAACATATTTGAAGCTCTGATACCATGTTGGAGTTGATGAGAAAACAACCCACAACTCTCAAGAACACCTATATGCAAACACCTGTCATAGAAAAAGAGAGAAGCAAAAGCTATGGAGGCCTGAAAGCAAGGATCTATGAAAGAGGAGATAAAATGAATGTGCTGAGAATACAAAGGAGATCAATCCTTATAAAGGAGATCTGAAACCCTAAAAAGGTAAAACCAAGGTTGCATTATAATAATTAATAAAGTAATTAATTATATACCAAAGTTTAGCTTAAGTAATAAAGATATAATAAGTGACTTAGTAATTAAATCAACATGATTTAATTAATAAGTAAAATGACTTATTACTCTAACATATAACTTGGCCATTAAGGCCCGAAAAATAATCTTTAACTACCTAAGACCAAGCCCTCTAACCTTTTTAGGTCTACAAACCAAGTTTCATATCATAAGACTCCATTTATGGCCTTCCAAATTTCTTGCCTGTAAAAATTTTCTTGAAAGAACGTTAAAGTCCTTTAGGAAAACTTTTGGGAGTAAATAAATTACAAACCTATGATTTGGAAGAGCATGCAAGATAAAAGAGTTTAAAAGAGTCAGTTGTCTAATAAAGGATAACCAACAAAAGGTCTAATGGCTAACCCTCACAAGGAATTTGTCCAGTATATTATTCCATTAGTGACTTCTACTAGAAAGGAGAATACTTAGTCCATAGGAAGTTCCAATTTGAAAATGAAAAAATATTTGCAATTTAGTGTTGAATAAGGTCTAGTGTATTGAAGAAGGAATTGGATTTATTTTCGTTATTTTGCAAACTAGAAGCATATAAGTATATATTTAATACTTTTTGAAATTGATTGTCTCCCTAATTTTTGGCATCCCTATCAACGCATTATTGCCCACAAACTAAACATGGGATTGAGAGTCAAGATTTCGATCCAAGAACACTAAACAAGACCACTAGGTAAAAGTACAAACCTGTTTATGTTGCTTCAACAACCGAAACAATCTTTTTGTTATTAAAATAAACAAATAGGGAGATACAAGATTTTCTTGTCCAAGATATTTGGAAGTTGAAAACAAGTTGAGAGAATGTCATTGATTGACATAGAAAAGGATGTCAAAGTCTCACAACTCGATACCCAATCAATCCCCTTTGAGAAAAACCCAAAAGTCAATAAGATATTTTAAAGATATAATCATCTTACTCCATCATGTGCTTTCAATCAAGAGAACCGAACACTTTTGCAAGCGTTGAGTAGTATTCTTGGTGATTATCTTATAAGTAACATTGCATATAACATAATTGTCTCAATCTCCTCCATATACATGGAGTCTAAGAAAAAATTGTTTAGGTGCTTTTAAACCAAATGTAAATGCAATTTAGAATGAAAAAGCTTTTGCCATATCTTGTGGTCCATGTTCAATAAACACTAAGGAAAAGTGCTTGATAACTTCCTTGGAAATATCTTGAAAGGATGACACTTTCACCTTGAGCTAAAATGAGAGAAGCTAAAACACTAATAGTTCTACATTCCTTTCCAGAATTGTGAAAAATTGAAGTGTCCTTATCCCCTTCCTTGCAAAGTTCCCATTTAGAAATGACGTTAGAACATCTAGATTCTTCCTACAACTCCTCCTTAGTCATGCTTTTATCGTTAATTTAAAAGGTGTTTCTCTTCAACTTGTTCTAAAATAAGGCCTAATTTCAAACTTGTTCCAAAAGAAATCTATTCCACTCCTTGAGCTTAAATTTAACAAACTAAATTCTATTGAAGACAAAATCTATGTTGTTCCAAAAGAAAGCTTCCCCATCCACCATTCCTCCATTAGCTTATGTAGATCAAAGCACTAAAGCTACAAAAATTATAACTTGAAGGGATTGGAAGTGACAACGAAGATAATTTGATGAGTCAATAGTTAGACCCCTTCCAACCCAATTTTTTTTGAGAAAGATCGATTATTACCAACATAATAGTAAAAAACAAGAAACATGTCAAGTCTTTCAAAGATAGTAATTTCTAGACCAATTATTCTAAGTGAAGATTCCATCTCTTTGCATCACATCCACCAAATTATAAAGAGAAGATAGGAAAAAGATGGGCCAAGATGATTAGAGCACCCAAGTTTCTCATACAAAGCTTTGTCATTAAAGTCATTTGCCAAAAACCAAGGAAAAATAGGGGCTTAAGAATAAACATATCTAATATGGGACCAAAGGAGAACCTTACCTAGAAAATCAATAGGTGCATAAGCATTAGTGAACAAGATAGTCCCCCTTGAATTAAAACATATAGTCATTACTAAAATTGAACTTTTCCTTTGTAACTACCCAGGAGGAGAGAGTTTATTAGGGTTATGAAAGAAAGCGATCCCACCTAGCATACCTTGGGCACCAATATAGTGACATTGACTCCCTCACAAAATCTTAGAAAAAAAGCTAAACACATCTTCTAGTGAAAGCTTTGTCTCCCAAGGAGAAACAAATATCTGGTCTATGAACACAAATAGGGTGTTGAGCACACTTTTGTCGATGGATGCTGCTCAGACCCCTAGCATTCCAAGAGATCACAATCAGCTTAATGGGTTAGAAAAGTGAGTGTCTAATGCCTCAATGACACCACATTCCAGCATCAATTACCTTATCAACTTCACCTTTTCTTGGTATTTTTTTCTCCCAACATTTGGTACCTTGCCGTTACCCCCTTTCTTGATGTTCTTTTATTTGAGTCCTAACAAAGAAGGTGCCTTATTTTTACCACCATCTTTTGCTCCAAGCTCTTGTAAATGATTCAGCATGGCATTAGCTTCATTTGACAAATTTTAATCCCCATCATAGGAACATAATCTAACCCCTAATGTAAGTAATCTTGAATCCTCCTACCGCCTGCCATTAGCTTCATTTGACAAATTTTAATCCCCATCATAGGAACATAATCTAACCCCTAATGTAAGTAATCTTGAATCCTCCTACCGCCTGCCATTAGCTTCATTTGACAAATTTTAATCCCCATCATAGGAACATAATCTAAATGTAAGTAATCTTGAATCCTCCTACCGCCTGCCATTTATGTCAATATGACTAGAAATGGGAACGACCCCTTCCTTCTGCATCACTTGCATCTCTAAAGAAGTATTTGTATCAGAAGGATTGACAATAGAACCTGAGCCTAAAAAATGTACATCCTGATCTGTGAGGTTGTTTTGTGCTCCATTGTGTCTATATCTTCAAAGTTTCAACCATCATATTTGTTACTAGAAAACCCTTTAAGAGCTTCCCTATGCTAACGATTCGTAGATTTCCCCGTAATCTGAGATTTCACTGGAAATTTGATTGTAGCTTAAGTAGGTCCGAATGGTTTAATGTATATCATTCTAGAAAGCATGGTATAAAGATATCTTCTTGATGTTTCTGGGCAGCTTCTCAAGCTTGAGGAGTTTTGATATTGAGTCATCCTCCATCTAGAACAAGGCATATGAAGAAACCTTTGATTATTAGTAGATGAGATCACAAGTTTGCTTTCCATTCAACAAGTTACCCCTTGTAATGGCTGTGTTTTATAAATTGTTCCTTTCTTCTTGCAAGTGATGCTCCTGTGTTTATGTTTTTGCAAAAATTAAGCCAAGAAGTTGGTGTTTACATTTAAAAAGAATAATTCAAAAAAATTAAGTTGACTTCTTTTTTGGACCACTGGGAATGCTTTGGATGTTTGAGGGATGCCTGGACATCCTGAGTGCTGTTCCAGGGTCACTAGGGTGTCCCCAGATGTACATCCTAAAGGTAGTAGACCCCAGGAATGGCCTGTTGTTGGGGCCCAAGGACGTTACAAATTCTGAGTAGTTTGAAATCATTCCCCACCTTAGCCCACTCCATGAAATGAAATACATCATCTCATTAGGAGGCCTCAATTACTGAAAAAGTGGGAAAAAATGCACATAATTTCCTACATGGCTCCAATGGAAGCTTAAACATTCTATTAATCAACAAAATTTCTAATAGCTGATCAGCCTTAATGTTTAACAGCATATATACAGTGAAGACAAGCCAGAAAAATGTATATGCTCATAAAAATATATTAAATAAAAGACAAGCGGAAAAATATAAATGCTATTACAATTGATGATAGAACTTTGGAGGAGCTTTAGAAGCTAGTTCATCCTATACAAAAAAGCTGTTTAGTTTTCATAATGGAATGACTTGCAAGCCAATTTTGTTGGGATTCTAATCACAATGTTTAGAATGATTTGGTTGTTCTTACTCATGCAAAAAACTGTTAAGGTTGAATTTCCTTACAGCTATTTCATAATTCACGAGCATGAGATTCTACAAAAAAAAGTGTGAAAAATTGATGTTTCTCTTGGAGATTCCAGGAGTACCAAAAGATTTGAGAAATGCAGATAAAGACTCAATCTTTGAGAAGATCAAGAAAAACACTCCTGCTGGACGTAAAATATAATTAGATACATTCATAGCAAAATAAGAAAAGAGATAATTTAATATATTCAAATGTATAGTAAGTTGAAACACAGTAGGGATTGACATTATATCCAGCACCTATAGAGACAGAGACCTGAGAGGAACGAAAAATTCATCTTTCATCTGTGCCGGATCACAACAGGAATTCTCTACTACTTTTATCATCTGAATTATATTGTGGAGAAGGGGTGTAAAGTGGTGATTGTGATTTGGGCCGAATCTCCTCAAGTTGGCGGACTACCTCCTTTACATGTGGTCTAACAGATGGAGAAGGAGCACAGCAACCCATCGCAAGCTGCAGCACTTGAAGAAGACCTTCATCTGCTGGACTTCTCATTCCTCGCAAAAGCTCAAGGTCAAAAAGTTCTGAAATCCTTTCTTCAAGCACTGCAGTTTTTACAATGGTTGGCAAGTCAATTATACGACCTGATGAATCTGTTCTTCCCGATCTTTTCCCTGTCAGAATTTCAAGTAGAACAATACCAAAACTGTATATATCAGTTTTTGCATTGGCCTTTTTCATCTTCACAAGTTCAGGTGCCTTGTAACCCTGCGATGCTGCTGTGTCTAACATCTCAAGATTCGCAGTTGTATTCATCAGCTTGTGAAGGCCATAATCAGAAAGATGAGCAACGTAGTTGTCATCCACAAGTATGTTTTTAGACTTTATATTCCCGTGTATAATAGATGTAGGGAGACCAGTGTGAAGGTAAGCTAGACCTCTGGCAGCTCCCAAAGCAATTTTGTGCCGCCTTGCCCATCCTGGAGCTTGCCTATTTGTACCTGCAATATCAACACAAGAAATAAATTGAAATAACATTGAAAAAAAAAATGTATTTGTTGCCTTGAAGTAGGCTTAAACTGGATTTGATCTAAATCCATTCAATTTGTGGAATGGATGGTGTTCAGTGGGTATAAGGAGAAAATAATACATTCATTTGCATCTTATATCCACTTTACAATGGGAAACGGTAAGAAAGGAAATTGTCTGAGAGGTCTCTATTCTGTCAAACTTGCACCCAGTCTCATCCCCTATTTTAGTTACTTTAGGAAATTGAATCCTGATAGGCTCTCCACTATGAGGCAGTCATCTGACACATCAAAATTATACCCCATAATCTAATTTGTGAATTTCAAATGTTGTAATTTTCCTCGTGATGGACACTAGGCTATATCTAACCAAAACCATTCTTGCTTAGGTTTGGCTGCAGAAGGGAGTTACGTGGTTGTAGAGCTTGTATGCCAAATGTGAAACATACCTAAGTTGTGGAGGCAGAGAACATGAAAATGCGGATGCAGATCATAGAGGATAGAGCTACCAACTGTTATAGGAACTTGGGCTAAAACAAACATTTTAAACAGAGAAGACCAAAGCATGTTCCTAGCTGAAAAAGTGTAGGATACTCGCCAAATTTCACCACATCTAGAGGCAGATTTACTCGTACAAATACTTGGTAAACCTGAATCATCGATACGGTGCAGTTGGATAGCCAGCTATTCTACTTCGATCTGGATAAAAGAAAATTTATGGATTTGCATACTACTGAAGAATGTGATGGAAAATAAGGCAAGGCACGAGAGGCAAGAGGGTAGCAGAACTCACTGTGCAGAAGCTCCGACAGACTTCCTCTGGGAAGATAATCATAGGCCAGCAGTTTCTCCCCTCTTGTTCCCGAATAGAATGCCCGGAGAGAAACAAGGTGCCCGTGCCTGATCTTACCCAACTCCTCAATGGCGGGCATGAAATCCCCTCTAGATCTGAGGCAACCATCTCTGAGAAGTCGAAGTGCTATCATTGAACCGTTTCTCAGCCTGGCTTTGTAGACTGTACCATAACTGGATTTGCCCATTACTTCTCCTGTTGCATTCAGGACATCATCCACTGTCAAGTGTTCACCTCCTTGGAAATGTATCAGTTTCCCACCCTCATTTCCCATGTCCTCTTCCTTGTCCTTGGGAGGGGCAGACGAAGAAGAAGAAGTCCTATCAACGGCACCGTCGTTGCTAGACTTATGATAGCACCCGATTACAAGAGAAGCCACAATTACTACAACAGCGATTGATCCAATAATGATTCCAGCAATGACTCCAGTACCGGGTTTCGCATGGCCTTTGGTCAGATTGAATTGGTTTACTGTAATGTTGGCAGAAGCAGCAGCAGAAGCTGGGGCAACGTTACAGGGTTTTAAAAGGGGCTGTCCGCACAGGCTTGCACTATTTTCTACAAATGAGTTTTTATCAAATTTCTGCCTAAAAGTAGGAATACGCCCACTCAAATTATTATGTGCAAGGTTGAGAACTGTAAGATTTGGAAGCTTTGAAATCTCATTTGGTATAGACCCAGATAAAGAGTTCCCACTCAAATCAAGAATTTGGAGAGAGATACAAGTTGTGAGGAAGCTAGGAATTACCCCAGATAGACTATTGTTATTCAGCTCCAGTCTCTTAAAAAAAGGGAAGCTTCCATTGGCCATCGGAGGCTCAGGAATGATCTCAGATAGCCCGTTGAATCCCAATACCAGCTCCACCAAATCATCTGAAAGGTTCCAGATAGTTGCAGGGATGCTGCCACTGAGTTCATTGCTCTGAAGCTGCAGGCTACTCAAATTAGGCACATTACCCAGCTCTGGAGGAATCTCTCCTCGAAGGCTGTTGTTGTTCAGATTCAGCCACTTTAAATGTAGCAGAGACCCCAATTCCTTTGGCACCATGCCCTTCAAACCAGCCCCTTGCAAGTAAATCCCACGAATCGAAACCTTGGGGTTATAGGCCATAGATAGACTCTGCCTTGCTTTTAAAAGGGAACAGTTAACAGGGGTGCCATCGTACAGCCATGAAACTCCCTTCCATCTGCACACAGGCCTAGAAATGTTCCATGATAACAACATGGGATTACTCACCGTTCCAGACAATGTTGATTGCACCTTGAGAAGTGTAGAAACTTCAGGATTAATCACTAACCCATCAATGCAGCAAACCAGGACTAAAATAATAGAGAGTCTGAGATTCCTTTGAGAGAACAACTGCAACTTTTTGTCCACAGATCTCAAAACCTTCCCATTATAATCCATTGTATACTTTTAAAATTAATTTCTCAAACTCAGAATCACCTGTTTATAGTCCCTCCCAGCAACTCAGTGGAGCTTCTATAAAGAAACCCACTCGAACTTCCAATACAATGGACTCCCATATCAGATCCTGGGTTTTTTTGAACTTTTGTGGTTCAGTATAAATACCCATCTGGGCTTCCTCCTGCGTAATCATTTTCCAACCAGGGACAGTAAACTTTCATATCAAACCAACAATTTCAAACTATTTTTCCGCATAAAATGCAGACCTTTAAAATTTCACCAATCAGACTTCCAAAGTTTATCTTTTCTTTTTAGGCCTATCCTGATAGTTTTGGGCTTGTAATCAGTAACAAGAATGCCAGGTGTGTCCTTTCTCTGAGACTATTGTTATCCCTGTCTCCAAAATTTTTAAGAATTTTACAATGCACAGGTGACCCTTGTCATGATTATTCCCACCATCTACATCATTGAATGCACTCCATTATTAATAGCAGCACTATCTTCAATAACATGCATGAACTCTGCAATGATTTTGCCCACCACCCACATTCTCATCTAGCTTTTGTCAAGGGCACAGTCAGGGTTTCATTACAAGTACCAAATGCTTTCTTTATTTTCATTACCGTAACTGGAGGAGGGAAATGAGTAAAATATACATGCCATCAGGCCACTTTAATTAAAGCGTGGAGTAGTGTCAACAAACATGATTAGGTATGCATGCATATTGAGTAGATTTAGGACGATGTCTGTGGAGGACGAATGTGTTTGAATTTTGACACACAGTACTCTGCAACAGAGTTTGAAGCCACAAGCATATTGTTCTCTTTGTTGACCATTCAAGATTTGGATTATGTTTTCTTAAACAAATAGTTTTTAAATTAATTGGGAATCAGATCTCAGTTTTTTAACAGCTAGAGAAGAAAAACATATCCATACTCCAATCATTTATTTCAATAAAATACAAAATTAAGATAAAATACATTTTTTCTTATGCTTTTTTAATGGACGGGGCTATGTTCTTGATAGAATGCACTATTGATCAAATTTGAAAAATTCGAAAACACAACAGATTTTTGTGAAAATTTCAGCATCTGTTCTTCATGATCTACATGTTTTGAATCGAAAACAACGAAATTTTAAAAATCTCTGCCTTTTCAGAGATCTGAAAAAAAATAAAAATTGTCTATGATGATTCATGTAGTGCAATCTAAAAGTCCAAGTTAGATGCAAAAACTCTCAATCAAATGTAGAAGTAACATACACTTCATGAATTGTAGAAATCTACTAACTTATTAAAAATGTGTGGTTAAATTATTAATATTTGACTCTCTTAGGGGAAGATAACATCTTTATTCTCAAAATCATGTATGATCACATATGACTATTTTAAATGGTGGCGGCTAAGCTCCCGATAACACATCACAGACAAATTTTATTTTCCCAAATCTCCCGATAACACATCACAGACAAATTTTATTTTCCCAAATCTGCTGAAACGCAGAGATTTTTTTTCAAAATTTTAAATCACTCACAATCTTTTACAATAGCTTAATTGACAAGGCCCCTTCTTATAAGTGAGGTTTTATATCCACATAATTAAATGTGATACCACATTAATATATTTATTGTTGAGGTGTCCAAAAAGACCCCCAAGAGAATATAGTGATTATGCACATTAAATTATAGGAGTTGTATGTTAAACCACTTTTTATTGGTGTATTGATGTGGCATCACATAATTTATTATTTTTAGATATAAGGAATACATTTCATTGGATTACAAGTACTCATGATCAATAATTACAATTTTAAAATACAAATGCTATCAACTAAAATATTGGACATTGAATCAACTAATTAAGAATAATTGATTTAGTTTTCAATGTAGAGCCATTGTGCATGTGATTGCATTTGTATGTTTATAATATTGATTTTTTAAATTCCAATATATACAATCTTCATTTGTGGTTACTATATGTCAATAGAGACACCCAAAAATATAAATTGTAATATATAAGATTATCTTCACAAAAATGTCTATTGACCACAATCTAAATTGAACCTAATTTACATCACATATGCCTTCATTAAATGTAGTTAACATCATACACAATGGGTCAATGAGCTAGACTTGAAAACTAAACATTTGAATCCTAATAGCAATATCACAATCATACACAATGACTAACTCATTGATATTCATTACCACCATTTATTTATTTATTTTCATTTTTATTATTATCATGTAGATAAATATTTTTTCTAAGCATCAAAGATCCATTTTACCTCAAACAAAATTGTACAAGATCAACTATTTGTAAGTATGATTCTATCTAGATTCTTAAAAAAATAGTATTTCTAGATTATACTTTGGAATAAAATCACACTAGATCCACTAGACTACAAGTTCAATCTTATTTAATACCTAAAATTGAAAATATGTTCATCATCAATATTTAATTATTAATCCAATTTCAAAATTTAAACAACCTTTATTACACTAGATTGATTAGACTACAAGTTCAATCTTATTTAATACCTAAAAATTGAAAATATGTTCATCATCAATATTCAATTATTAATCCAATTTCAAAATTTAAATCATCATAATTACAACATCACATCATTAAAAATCATCATTATCCCAATTTCCAAATAAATTCTAATCCATCTCCACTTTTTTAAAAAATAATCACATCCTTTTATTTATTTCAACTAATCAAATTTAACTTTCAAATTAATCTAAACCTAATTATATTGGTAAGTTTATCATCCTTATTACCAATCTAACATAAAATTTATCTTTTTATCTCTCGGTAATTTTATGACTAATAAAAATTATTGTCTAATATGAAACTTATATAATCATTTTCATTAAAACATTTATTACCTATAAGTCACAAGATCGAATTCAAGATTTTGAATTACTGAGATTAATTTAATATTTACACATTTGAATTACTCGAAATACATGATAACAAGATTTGTTTATAAAGCTAGTACTATAAAATTATATCATTAGGTAAAGGATTAACCACTCATTTTCAAGTAAAAAGTCAATAAAAATTGAATTGAAAAGAATTCACCTAATTTTATATAGTACTACATGACTAATCATTTTGTCCAAGTAAAAGTTAAAATATTTGGTGAAGATAAAAGAGAATTCGATTAGAGGGAGTGTAGCCTTTAAGACTTAGATTGAAGTCTTTATCTAGATACACAAGTCTCATGTTTATAATTAATATGAAATTTACTATCATGTAACTTGCACATTACTATGCCACCAATCATTGTCTCATAGTTAGAGGTTAAATGATTCTAACTTTAACTATTATAATATTGTAAAGTGGTTAAAATTTTCATGGGCGTTTTCTTGCTTGAAATTGTCTTCTTGCCAATTTGTTCAAAATTTAAATGAATTTTAATTCATATTATTCCCTTTCTTCTATATTATAATAGAATATTCACTTGAAATTCTTAATTGTTTTGGAAGATGTGAAGATGATCTATTTTAGAAGCTTCTTGGCCAAGGCAAAACCTTTGATTATAAATAAATACTCAATTCTTTCATTAATTCCCGTGGTAAAGGGAGTTCATAATTCAAAGGTAATTGGATTCATTAATTCCTGTGGTAAGGGAGTTCATAATTTAAAGGTAATTGGATAAGGTAAGAGAAAACATTTGAACAAGTGTTACGGCTAGTATTTGCCGTTAATATTGTAATAAAATAATAAATATAGAACAATAGTTTAATTCTAGTGTTAACAATAGAATAGTAATTCTAGTGTTAACGATAGCACAATAGTTGGAATAAATTAATTGTATAAGACTCAAATTATATCCCGAGAATTTCGTTTATAAGACTCAAATTATTTTAACCAATCATATCATCAATAAATAATTTTTACAATTTATTAACTTAAAAAATGTGCATCTCAACTATAGAAAGAAAGAATTTGTAAAACAATTAAAAATATAGTAAATTATGATTAGTCCAAACAACTTGTTTTAATCACTAGTTAAAGTAGGAAATGCAAAAATCAATACAATAGTACATGGCAAGTACTAATAAGAAGTTTAGAAATTGAAAAGGAAAAAAATAATTTTATAATTCTATAAATAAACAAACAAACAAACAATATGAACAACAAATGTTTTAATGGAAAAGTCAAGATATACAATTTATAATTGATTTTTTTACTATAGATTTATATAAATAAGATAATAGTACTTATTTTTAAAGTTTGAAATCAATTTCTAAAAGAAGTAGATGTGCCCAATATATTTTTCTATATTAATCTACAATCTAGATGTATGCAAAAATAAATCAATTATATAGTTAGAAGGAAATAAACATAAAAAACAATAATATTGTAACGTAATGACCTAGAATAATATTTTTGAGACAAAAATTCCACCTTAAAACAATCCAACATATTATTCATAATTAACAATCACAAGACACTTGTAGAGTCTAAACCTTTACAAAAGTATCACCAACAAGAGGCTAAGAGTAATTCTAGTAACATAACAATTCTTACAAAATGACATATTCCTTTCGCTTGTCATATTTTGCTAACCAACTTGGCTGCTCCATTTTGGCTCTATCACCTCTACTCAAATATGTATTATGACACGTCATAATATGCATTCTAAGTTGGTCAACAAGCATAACTCTTTCTTATAGACTTCTTTGTGCATCATAGATACTCTTACATTTCTAATGTGAAAGGTCCAACTTTTAATTTAGGAAGCCAATTAAAACTGTTTCTTAAATTAAAATTTCAAAGAGGCCCACATCAATGTGACCAATTTTCTTCTATTACAACCTATTTTGATATTTTTTAGGGTTAAAATTAATCTTTAAAGCCTACTTTATTTATTTATTTATTAATATCTTACTTTTATTTTAGCATTGTGATATAAGGTCGATACACCTTTCCTAAGGGAGCTAATAGATGCAAGCTCATTTTGTAGGGTTTGTTTCAATAAAGTTTGTTTGTGATAGCTTTACTAAAGAACTTATGTATTTTAATAGTTGGACCGAAAGGAAAATACTTGAATAATTGAGAGAGACATTCCTTTAAAATTAGTCATATTAGCATTAGACATCTACAATGTTAGGACCCCTTGGACACTTATGTTGTTTTTAATGTCACGTTTTCACTTTTGGTACATCTATCTAGATACTCGTGCTCCTTTGTCACAAATTAGCTCCCAAAGCTTCCAAAATTTACCCAAGGTTTTCTACAATCTTTGACATCTTAGGTATATAAAGGACTTGGGGACTACCACATATATCTTGGAAATATAGATCAAAAGAAATAGAGTGAACAATAAGCTTTGATTTGGCCAAAATAAATGTACAAAATTCATATTGTAGTGTTTCGACATGGAAAATAATAGACCATGAAGTATGAGTATATAACACCTACTCCCACTTATGAGGATTTAATTTGGCTTAGGAAATCATGTTCAAATACAACACTAAGCTAGGCTTCTATCATTTTTTTGTGTAATAGTGAGGGTGTCATGTGTTTAGTAAAGAACCTAATATTTCATGCAAGGGGAAGGCATATATATGTCCAATACCAATTTATCTTAGACATGGTAGCATATGGGAGGGTGATACTAGTACATAAAATTACCACTTCATAGAATTGTGATATTGCTATCAATATTTAATTGTGTAGTTTTTAGGTCAAACTCATTGACCCATGTTTCATGAGTAGTGGTTCACAAGAACTCATCTCTCCTGAGAATGAATGGAAAACTTAGCACTCACCAAGCTATGAGTATTGCGTAGATGCAATGAGTGCTAAGTGTTCCATTCATTCTCATGAGAGACAGGTTCTTGTGAACCACTACTAATGAAACATGGTCAATGAGTTTGACTCAAAAACTTCACAATTGAATTTTGATAACAATATCACAATTCAATGAAGTGTTAATTTCATGTAGCATCACCCTCCCATATGTTACCAAGTCCAAAATAAATTGGTATTGGACATTTATATGCCTTCCCCTTTCATGAAAGGCACAATGGCTTCACTTAGTGAACCTAGGTCATATCATGTGTCATCGTGGAATACTAAAGAATACCCCTATACCCCTATTTTCAAAAAATATTGCCCCAAACTTAGTTTTGTCACCCCTCTCCAATACCCACCCAATACCCCACACACCCCTTTTCCTCTATAAACCCTCTTAATCCACCTCCACCCCCCAATATTGACAATATATTGCCCCATTTTTTACCCATTTTAAATCCCCCAATATGAATGCATGTGATAGGGTATTGCCCCATCATTGAATCCCTCGTGATGAAAGGTTTGGTTCTTTGCTAGACACATAACACCCTCACCATCACAATTTTTTTTGGATAGAATCCTAACTTAGATTTGTATTTGAACATAATTTCTTAAGCTACATTATATCCTTATAAGTGGGAGTAGGTGCTATATACTCATATGTAATTATTTATTATTTTCCATGTTGAAACACTACAACACAAAGTATGCACACTTATTTTGGCCAATCAAAGCTTATTGTTTACTCTATTTCTTTTGATATATATTCCCAAGATATACTTGGTAGTCCCCAAGTCCTTCATATACCTAAGATGCCAAAGATTGTAGAAAACCTTGGGTAAATTTTGGAAGCTAATTTGTGACAAAAGAGCATGAGTGTCTAGATAGATGAGCCAAAATTGAAAAAATGGCATTAAAAACAAAATATGTATCTAAGGGGTCCTAACAGTGCAACTGTCTAATGCTAATATGACTAGTTTTAAAGGAACACCTCTCTCAAATTTTCAAGCATTTTCCTTCTGATCCAACTATTAAAATGCATAAATTATTTAGTAAAGTTATCACAAACAAACTTTATTGAAACAAACCTACAAAATGAGCTTGCATTTATTAGATCCCTTATGGGATTTCCAACATAATCCTCATGCATAAGTATGGCGAAAATGTGTAATCGGGTCAACGTTATGAAAATAGCATTGATAACAAAAAGAGAAAAACCATAGGGGTGCAAATAGAAACACGTAGAGAACACCGACGAAAAGTGATGCAAAGAGACAATACACAAAGATCCCAAAGGCACTAGTTAGGAAGGCCGGGAGAGGATGGGGAATGTTAGGATAGTATGTGTGGAGGCATGGAACGGAAATAAGAGGGCTAAAAAGCTAGATTGGAAGAGGAACAAGGAGGAAACTATGGTGCAAAAGAATGACTATAATGCTCCGAGATGTCTCATTCTTGAAAGGCAAGATAAGGTTCCATATATTTTATTCCATAAAATCAAGTTCTTATGAGATACTTCTCCATAATGCATTGGAAGATATTTTAAAGAGAGCTTGAACAAGAGGAAAGCCAAAGATTTTTTTGACAAGAAAATACACTATAATTCATAACCAACTAAAGATGAGGGCTTTTTATCCATTTTAAGAAGGATTTTGTTAAAGGAAGGGATTGAAGCATTGTAGTTGGTCATCAACAAGCCTTACGTTAATTTTTCCCAATAAAATAAGTGACAGATAACTTTATTATTTCTTTGATTAGGTGGGAATATTAGAATGGTGCAAATATCTTTTAATCTGAGGAAGATAAAATTTCTAGGGAGGTTAAGTACAAATCAAGGAGAAGTAGATGATTGTGATTTCATGTTTTTATGACCAAGGAGAAAG